>JAJMCL010000018.1:0-184485 GCA_030572985.1 Zygotorulaspora danielsina
TTTTTTCCCCCCCCCCCCCCCCCCCTACCCTTATTATTTTTTTTTTGTTTCCATTTATTATTACATTATTATTGGTCACAGTACTAATATTATTCCTGTGATTTTTCCACCAATTCCTCATCCTTTCGTCTGATAAATTAATACCTTTCATGATAATAATGATAAAACTGCATTTTATGATAAACAATGCGCCTAAACATAGATCGAACTGGAAGGAATAATGCTCTATTCTAAGGGTTGAAAAAACTGGAAATAGCTCTTCTAGATGTTAAGGGCTCAATTGAAAGTAAGCGAAAAAACAACAACCAACCTTGAGGCACTGGATTTTTCAATTTTAGCGAACTTCTTTTTTTTCGTTTTTATGATTCCTTGTTGCAAATCGAAAATAATCTATTTTGTAAAATATGTATGGTAATGCCTATATAGAAATTAATTCTTAACAATATTACAAATAACTGTTAACTATGGCATTGAAAGAAACTGCTCAGTAACGTGTGTTATATCAAGATACCGTTGTTCGAAGATTGGTGTCCTCCGAAGAACCTCAAACAAAACTTTGGTGGATAATACATTCATTTACATAGATTGGATACTGATCAGCTTGGGAGTGCTGCATAATGCTTATTACCCTGGTTACAGCTCAAGAATTGATGACTACCTAATGGGCTGATGCTAGATGTGCCTAGCCGGGAAATCGGTTTATGGCTGGTTATTTTGCTTTTCGGCAAGACATGCAGACCTCAGCGGCTAAATAAGCCCGGCGTGTGGGAAATGCCGCCATCCCCTCGAAAACTGGTCTCGATCCATTAACACCTTCCTGAAGTGCTGCATATTCTCAAAGTAAACTACCATTAAAACTATTTGATATTCCAGATGGAAGAGCCGGCGCTGGCACGGAACATTTCATGTCAATGGGCGGGCACAAGGACCAGCCTATGGCTCGAATAAAGCACATGAAACTACCAGAACTTTGTGATTTTGAATCATACTCCTCAAAATAATATGGCACAATTTATTGGTTTCAGAATGTAGCTTTAATTGGAACTATAAGAAATCTATTAGATGAACAAAGGATAAGAATTTCTCTAATTGAAGGTGAAAACCGAGATGGACCCATGACACCTTAGTTGATATGACCTTCGTTTAGAATACACGGTATTAAATATAATTGCAATAGTGTCTATGGTAAACGAATTACACTATGGACTGAACAAGAAGAAAATAACTATTTCAAGAACGGTGGCAGGATGAAAATAATGCTGATCCAAGACGTTGATCTTTATATATCAGCAAAAATATCAGCCATTGCAACTGAAAATGATTAAGAATTTAACTAGAATTTGTGAAATGAATATTGAAAGGGGAAAGGTCTCAGTGTAACGCCTTTCATAATTGTAGAGAGATCGAATTATTGAGAAAATAATTTATATCTAACC
Organism: Zygotorulaspora danielsina; assembly: GCA_030572985.1. NCBI lineage: Eukaryota > Fungi > Ascomycota > Saccharomycetes > Saccharomycetales > Saccharomycetaceae > Zygotorulaspora > Zygotorulaspora danielsina. The sequence continues at coordinate 1,437 of JAJMCL010000018.1, forward strand.
AAGACATGAAAGTGGTTGAGATGCTTATCGAAAGGTATAATGGATTGACTCATGTAAAGAGCTTCACCAAACAACTAGCTTCTATGGAGATAGCTGGACAGTATGTTTCTCAAGTCGTGGTGGCGAGCTGGCGTATGGGCGATCGCTGTATAAGAATGTATAATCGGGACTTACTTTATTTGGAGCTATATTAACTACGATTAAAGCTACACCGATCGTTCATCAAGGACTTCAATGTAGTGAATTATATTGCTCGGGAGACACTACAATCATTTGATGTGGGCGTTGTCTCTAACAATTCTCCGCATCCAAATGGCGGGGGAAAGCTTCATCTTGTGCTCTTCTGTTTCTCTTCTAGCGCCCCTGTGTGAATTACTAGTCCTTTAGCAATAGTTTTTGCATTGAGTTTAGTATTAGTAATAGTATAGGGGCCAGGTAATAACATATGGTATTTACCTACTACTTTATAAATTTTCAAAAGACTTATCTTCAACTTTCGATTAAAATGTTTTTCAAGGAACCTGGCACTGCAAAGGAATTTCAAGCATTAATGAAGTTCCCCTTCAACCAAGAGGGCTAGAGCTGATCAAGCAAGAAGTTCCAATCAAACGCTATGACTGAAGATGTGGCACTAGTCGACTTAGCACTGGAGAAGAGCGATATTACATACTATGAAAATGAACTAGATAGCCTGTTTGGGCTGGAAGAGCATGTTAATGATTCTCAAACAAATCATAACAAGCGCTCTAAACTCACTAAACAACAAATACCTTTAGTTGATGTTAGGCTGTATGCTCAATCTAATCCGCAACATCTGTATAAAAGGCAGGTCAAGGTTACATTAGAATATAACCAAATTGAGGGGAATGACATTATAGTTGTTTTATGGAAAGACGTCAGACTGTTTAAAGTGAGCCTTCGATTGGAGGAGGATAGATTGAAAGATCTTTTCACTATAATACAACACAAAACTTTGGAAAATCAAATCACAAAGGTTAACAGTAATTCCACAAAGCCCAAAAACAGAAGAAAAGCTAGGGATAACAATAATACGAGAAGATTGATAACTAGACTCTATAAAGACGTGATTTCTTCTGATGTTGTACTATCCTTTACGGACTTAGATACCTGGCAAATATCTTTTGGTTTAACCCTTAATTATGTTGCCCAATCAGCAAACAAATTCTCCAAGGAAACATGCTCTTTTCTCGATAAAATGTTTTCTGGAAACAATAGCATGATAAATGCCCCACAATCCATATTTCCATCTCCATTCATTCAAAGAGACTTCGTTAACCAGATTGTGTCCTACACAAAAACGAACGTGGACGCGAATGAGCCAACTATGACAGCTGTTGACGGTCTAAACGTAAAACTACTATCTTTTCAAAGTAAAAGTGTTTCATGGATGCTTGCAAAAGAGTTGAAATGTTTTCCCGAAATAGATCTCAATACTTCCACCGGTAGACTCTTCTTTTTAAATAATTTTATTTCATTTGGTTACGAAATGATATCACCATCAAACTTTTGGAATAAGTTCACGAACTTCATTCTTACAAGTTCAGAGATAAACGATATTTACGCGAATTTTGTTAATTTACAGAAAGAGCAGCATGTCGTCGGTTGCAAAGGGCTTTTATCGGAAGAAATGGGTCTTGGAAAGACGATTGAAATATTGGCTTTGATTTTAAAGAACAAGAGATCCATTGGGCAAAATCAGTCGTTTATCGATAACGATGGTAAAACAATTTTCAAAACTAAGGCTACTTTAATCATCTGTCCTAACGCAATTTTACAGCAATGGGTAAATGAAATTGAAAACCATACAAATAAGAATTTAAAGATTTTTCATTATAAAGGGTTTTTGCATGTTAAAAAATACTTCAATTGTGAAAATATTGGGGAAATAGTTAGGATATTATCCGATTGTGATATTATCATTACATCGTACAATGTAGTTTCGATGGAAATACATTATGCGGAGTATAATGCATCATTGAGGCCGAGAAGAACAATATCTCCTATAAAATACGATTATTCTTCACCGTTATCTTTAATGCAATTTTTTAGAATTATTTTGGACGAAGTTCAAATGCTACATAGTGATAGCACGAAAGCTGCGAAATGTACGAGTCTACTGCATAGAGTTCATACATGGGGCGTTTCAGGGACTCCAATCCAATTGGTTCGAGATTATCAAACAGTATTGTCGTATCTGAAAATATCGCCATTTTTTGAGTTGCCAGAGGTTATCTCAACTATAAATTTGAATGTCATCTATAAAAGACAGCAAATTGTTAATGGTGTGTCTTTTGGCCTGGTTGAACTCATGAAGTTCTTCGTTGAAAGAAACTTGTGCATTAGACATTCAAAACAGGATGTTTTTGAACAAATTCAAGTTCCAATACAGTACAACTACATAGTTCCTTTGGAATTCGCACCAGTTGAATGGGACAACTATCTGGATCTATGGAATAATTTCATTGAAGTCTCAGGCTACGGTCCAAATGGTACTGGTGCAACAAGGTTATCTATCGTACAGTTAAACCAGTGGTTGACACGGCTTCGCTACTTATGTTGCCATGCTATTTTTCCGGATCAAAATTCCAACTCGAAGAGTAATCAAATTTCAAATACAAATTTCTACGCAAATTCGCTTCTTAACATTGATGAGGTTCTACAGCTAATGACATCAGACGCGACTGAAAAGCTGGATTCTTTATATAGGGATAACTATCAATTACAAATCAAATCTGCGCAGGTCAAAATGGAACTAGAAGACAATCCCAACGGTGCTATCAGCTTGTTGAAATTTATTCAAGATAATATGATCAATGATTTGAAAACGAAGTGCAATGTTGAGGATCCCCTGAATACAAACGCTCTTTCCGAAGAGAGACAACACTCTGGATCCACAAAACAAGATTTGGAAAATAACTCCAGGATGAGAACGAGAGCATATCTTGATCTGCTACACCAATGTTATTTCTTTACAGCCACAGGTTATTATTTGCTAGGTTCGAATAAGCTAGAAAAACTGGATCATGAAAATGAAAAACTGGCACTCATGGAAAGTGATGTCAAACCGATGACCTACGTAGAGTTTTTCTCTGGTGAAGAAATGAAGTCCATAGAAGAGAATCAACAATTTGAACAGGAATACTATTCCTATGCAGAGAGACTAAGAGAAAGAATACTGCTCGGAAGAGTTCAGAAAGTCGAAAACGTAATAGTGGAAACAGAGGATTCTTTCAAGGAGTCAAATAAGAATAAGAAGGGCACAAACTATTCTCTCTGCTTAGAAATTATACCTTTTGATCAAAAAGATGATTTCTCTAATAATATCTTGGTATCCAGATGTTTTAAAATGCTTGCTTCATTGATAGCTTCTTTGAACAAACAAGCAGAGCAATTTAATGATCTTTGTAAGGAGTTAAAAGATCTGCTATACAAACCTATAAGAAGAGTATACAACGAGGGAGACGAAGAGGATAAATCTAATGAATATGCAACATCTATAGATGATCAGGATAAGATGTTTGCAATATTTGCCTGTCTGGAACAGCTTTTATCTAACAGAGATTTGGCACTGACCTCTGATGAAGTTATAAAGAATCCAAAGAAGACACTTAAACCACAGCCCGGTCAACAATTTTCTGAATATCATAGTAAATTAATTTCTAAATTGAACGTTATCAGCGGTTTACCAATGAAGCAAGTTTTTGATGACCTAAAAAACTCAAGAATTGTTAGAAATATCTCTTCGACTGCAAACATTTCGAGAACGTCAGATGCTTTCGAAGAATACCTTTTGGAATATGAAGACAAAATGAATAACATGACAAAAGAAAACAATAGCATGCGGGATTCTTTAAAAAGATTGAATAATATCTACAATTCAAAATTAGAGTACTATAGTCATTTGCAAAAAATTTCAGACTCACTGGTTCCCCTTCTTCAATTGGAGAATTTTACTAGGAATTCAATTTTAAAATCTATAAAGAATGGGATACACAATCAAAAAAATCTAGAAAAGATTGGTACAGCAGAGTCTAGAGTAAAATATTTGAATAGTCTCAATACTTTGAAAGAAGGTATTGAAAACAAGCAGTCATTTCAGTGTCCAATTTGTCTGGGAACTATCCATATGGGGGCGATTATAAAATGCGGTCATTTTTTTTGCAGAAAGTGTATCGGAAACTGGTTAAAGCATCATACTACGTGCCCAATGTGTAAGACAAGTGCAAGTCTAATGGAAGTTTACAACTTCAAGTTTCAAAATGAGGACAATATCCCCTACGTGAATGAGTCTCATACAGTGCGAGAAACTGATCATCAAAAAAGGAAGGATAGTGGAACGACTACGTATGCAAGTGAACCCGTTTTTAAAGAGAAATATACAATGTATCCACGATTGATCGAAGTCCATAAGATGCTTATTAAAGAGAGCTTCGGTGCGAAAATAGATTTTGTTATCAAACTGATACTCTTTTTGAAGCTGAAAAGTGAAGCCGATAACGAGGATCCACCACAGATTGTTTTATATTCACAAAGCTTTGATTATCTGAGAGTTATTTCCAAAGTTTTACACATACATGACATTTCACAGCTAACCTGCCTGGCTAATGTTGCTAGTATTGGTGAAACCATCTCAAAATTCAAAAGAGATAATACAATTACCTGTCTCCTTTTGAATGTGAAAGCGTTGGGTGCCGGTTTAAATCTTTTGAACGCTAGACATGTCTTTCTTCTTGATCCAATAATCAATAAGGGTGATGAGCTGCAGGCTATGAGTAGAAATAACCGAATCGGCCAAACTCAGGAGACTTATGTTTGGAACTTTATGATTAGAAATACAGTTGAAGAGAATATTCTGAAGTACAAGTGTATTTTAGAGGGTAAAAGAAAAATGAAGGGAGAGGCCCACGGACCTCAACAAGATACGGAAAGAGGAATTGGCTCAGATGATGAACGTAAAGAATTCGAGATGAACGAAAGTACTGGAGAGCAAGTTGCGGGAAAGCATCTGTGGCATTGTTTCTTTCAAAATGTTGATCACTGACTCCTATAGTCGGTTTAAGAAATGCTGGAGTAGCAAAAGAGTGAAGATTTTGGAGGGTTAATAAAAAAAAATTTTTCCTCCTGACCTACTCTAATGGAAACTTACAGCAATCATGACGTGCTATTATTTGTTAACACTTTGCAGTGGTAAGCTAATGGTAGGTGTGTAGATAAAAATAATGGTTGCTAAGAGATTCGAACTCTTGCATCTTACGATACCTGAGAATTCCGTGGTGTACAGTTTACTGCACACAAGACTCGAACCGAGGTTCAAATGAATCTTGAATCAGGCGCCTTAGACCGCTCGGCCAAACAACCAAACTTAATATTCGTTTAGAAGGATTATTCGTCATGTAATGAAATTCTAAGGACAATTCTTTTTAACAATCATGACATTAGTTTAGATACAGATTCTGTTCCTCATAGAAAACGCAAAAGTGAAAAAAGGGCCTTGATCCACACAGTGTCAAAAGGCTGGCAGATTGAATAGTAATAACACTCACAGCAATACGATTTGTTTGCCTTCTCAACACTGCGACATTGTGAAATAGATAACTAATCAGTTTCAGAAATGTTCAGCTATTCATTTGCACTGCGATTCACAAGAAGCAATATTACGTACAGCCGATCATTGACAACGTCAATTATTGGCAGAAACAAGTTCAAGGATTGGAAAAGCTTAACAAAATGTGATAAGCAGACATTCATCCACCAGTATATTGATTTGTACAAAGAGAAGCATCCATGTAGCAAAAGTAATGTGATGTACCGCTCCTTAGCAGAAGGCATGGATGAACACGACGACACGCCATATGTCTTTGGAATCATATATAATGAATTGAGATCTGTTGCTAATGGAGAGTCTAAAGATAATACCAGTGGACTAGGAATTCTAGGAGATCCTGCCTTCAAAAGTCTTTTGATTACATAGACCGTAACTTAAACGTATACATACATCTATAGATATATATATTTGCAAATATTCTAACTCAATACTCTATCTAGGTTGTCATTCCCTTCCATGCTATCCATGGTCATTACGTGTTGTAGTACATCAGTTTTGCTAGACTCCGCAATGGAACCATCACACATTAGAATTTCATTGAGAATATCGTAAGCCTTACTGAAGTTGAAGATTATATCCAACTCACAGACATTTCCAAAATAGGAATCCATGGTTTCAACGTAACGATGGATTATCTCTAGGGTCAGCAATTCATTATCCCCGTCAGGCATTATACCGCATATAAAATACAGACTTGCATACCTCCTGTAAACTACTTTATGATCTGAATACTCAATGATATTGCACATTTTTGCCTTTCGCGACAGTATCATCGGAGTCAGATTCTTAACAATCTTCTGTTTTTCCTTAGACGAGAATGGAACGAACCATTTTGTTAATCTGACTTTTCCCTGCCTTGAGGCCAGTATTAGATACTTGATTTGTGTCATTATGCTCCAACCGATTGCAGGTGCCTCCCTTACTCTTCCCGCTCTTCATTAACATTAAGGTATTGACAATAGTAGAATATATTAAAAACCTCGTTAGACAAATTCAGATCACGTGCCTCGCCAAGAGGAATAACTATCGAGAGCACCAAAAGGAGCCGGCTTGTGACGGTTTATAAGCTGTGTATTTAACTGTTGCCAGAATAACTATATATTTAACCTTGGACTTTTTTACACGGAGGCATTAATCTTCTTCTTCTGGAGGCGGTACCCATGGTGCAGGTTTGAAAAACTCCTGATCGTTAACGACATCTTGCCTAAATTTTTCTCTATTATCAGTAAATTCTAGCAAATATTCAACCTCTAGCTCGTGACATTGTCTTCCCAGAATGACAAGAGAATGCAAAGGCTCGCCAGAGTTGTACTCGGCCAGCTCTTTGATTGTACCAGATTTGAAAGTTTGAGTTGCAGATCCCAGTCTGCTGATGGCTACTGCAGGTGTATCTGGCATGTAAGCACGAGTCCCTCGTTTCTCTTCAATTTCCAAAAGTTGTTCGCAACATTCAGAAATGGACATATAACGGGGTGGTTCATAGATCAGTCTGCCTCGGGCCATGTTCTCAACGCTCTGTTCCTTCACTTTTATGTCTAAGAGAACTAAAGTGTGTAAGCCAATTCTTCTGTTTTCCCAAATCTTATCATACCACGAGTCAGGTCTCCAATTCTCTGTGAAAAATACCATAGAGACAGTCTGCCCAAAATTATATAGTTGCAAACCGCAAGATCCGACAGCATTCATTACGGATGCATTATGAATAATTTCTACCGGTGTGTTCTGCTTTTTGGCCCTCAGGACTAGGTCTGTATGAGTGGTAGCACCGAACGGATCGCCAACAACTAAAAATGCGACATTTTCTTTCTCAGCGTTGCGTAAAATTTCATCTGATCCGCTTTCGACTAATTCTCTATCTGCTAGGAGTACAGGTTTCCCGTAAAATTCTTCCAAGTCTTCTAGTGATGCAGCCATAAGAATGCTAGTGTAATGCTCCAGATAAACGCGGGAACAGTTCTTAATGGCCTCAAGACCACGAACCGTGATGTCCGACTTATAAGACAGTCCTAATCCAATTAAGTAAAGCATTGAGGTATTCTGTCTGGTTAATTTGATAGGTGTATTTGTTCCTACAATGGACTTTTTTTTTGTTTTTTTTTTTTCAACAGATCGATGACCTGGTAAGCGGGAAAAACTTGAACGTCTGTAACTCGCCTTCAGTGCCTCCCTTTGCTATACCATCGACAAATTCTTTGAATAGACTGTGGATACCTCCTGACTTTTGTTTTTAACCAAGAGGAACCATCCCTGTGATTACGGTACTAGTTTCATTTCAACGAGAGAAGGATATTGTATAATCCTCAACTGGTATCCCTGTTAATTTTCACGTGCGCACAAAGACTGTTGTGGGGATTTGAACTCAAACAAATCAGCAGATGGTTTTAAAAGTAATTTCTATTGACCATTAATAGCATCAATCTTCCGGAATGGCAGAAGATTTAGAAACTCAACCTCTTCTAGAGACTCAGGGGAATGATCGGAGGGTAGCGGCTGATGGATCCTTAATCGAGCATAATCAAGGCCCTTCTTTTGCTAAGTGGCTGGTAATATCAATAAGTGCACTCCTAGCCACTACACTTGTATGCTTTGCAATCAGATTGAATCACCAGCTACCGTCACAGCAGGATATCGAAGATAGTATCCTCGCAATTTCAAATTGGAAAGTGCAAAAGATTCATTTAGACGGCTGGACTAATGGACGTAATTTGAATAATGAGGGTGGTAAAGCACTGCAAATTTCGGCACAGATTGATTACTGGATTGATTACGATAGTTGGATCTCTGATAATAGCACAGGGCTTAGCGAACGGGATAAGAACCAGTATCGTTTCATTGGCGAAAAAATCGTACGAACAGCATGCTTTGGTATCAACAACGTCACAACCTTTGATGGAGAGATCAATAATGATAACGTTGTAGGATTGCTAAGTATCAAGGAACCTATTTGCGTCGATTTACACAACAATATATCTACCAGGTTAAACTTGACCTTATTATTAGAGCCCAACATGGAGAACATAGTCCGAGTCTTGAAGAAAATATGGAAACATGAATATGATAAGCTAGACTTATCATCAGTGCTCGATTTGACGCTCATAAAGCAGACGAAACTCCTCAACTACCAATGGAGTTTCCCGCTGGCAAGACTGAAGAATATACATATAAATTGGATGTCCATAATCGATTGGGGTAACATAAACTCTATCACAGGAAACCTTAGGCATTGCATAAACCAAATAATAATCAAAAACCTTGCCATTACCGATTCAGTCCATGGCTTTCGTGTTGATGTTGAAGCAGAGACTGGGGCAAGCATCGAGACTTTGGAATGGTTGGAAGTCCCTAAGGATGTAATCGTACCTCTGATAAACTGGCAACTAAGACTACCCGATTGTAATAACGAATACACGATTGCTCTGCCCCATGCCGTCTGCTTTACAGATTCTTTAGAAATTAGACAAAACTCGAAACTTACTGCTTACAGTGACTTCGAAGGTCAACTGCCGGCCTCGCTGTTATCTGACGTATGCTGGTCGGATGAGGAGAACGCGGTTACTCCTATGACCAATTTATTGAATAGGATTTTTAATGATACGGAATTGGTAACAATCGAAGTGAAGGGACACGCAACAAAGTCAAGTGAGCGCGACTCGGACTCGATCATCCCCTTGGATCTACTAAATAGGGCTTTGGATAAGATTTCGTTTTTCCCAATAGTTACAAATTTTACGTTAGACTCCAGCAGTTTGATCCAGGACGTTACTATTAATGGGCTCAAAATTAGATGGGTCACCGGCTTTCTAGGTGAAAAAAGGTTAAGCGTTGCTGGCAAGGTTGTAGCGCAGATATCGCTACCTTATTACGAAACGAATAAAAATCGGCTAACGATCCAGCATATTAAGGGAGATTCAATGCTATATCATGAGAAAAAGCACTTTTTGACAATCCCAATGAAATACTGGTCCCGGGCGTTTTCACGAATTTATCTTGATGAAGCAACGGGGGGCACGATGATCGAGGTATCCTTCGATATCAAAGATGATGAGGTTCAAGTCGAAAATAGCCTTGAGTTAACGCGAGTACTGAATGAAATCTTGATGAGAGGCAAAGCCGAAGTAGGTATATCAAGCAATTTGGACATATTGGTCTCAAGTCCCTTGGGCGAAATGGCCTTAATGGGATTAAAAGGTAAAGGGAAAGCTCTAGTGCGCTCATGAGGTGACGGTGATGACTGTTTAGCTATGCATTTAAGACTGAACTAAAGTAGTAAAATGTTTATGAGCATCTGCAAACCTGCAGTTGGCGTGCTCTTTTGATATTTTAATTGAAAATCGCAGGAAATACACCTTTCTCGGTGCGAAATATGTATAGCTGTTAGGGTTGTTCTTGTGGGTGGACGGGTCCTTCCATATGTAATATCAAATAGTTTTAATGGTAGTTTAATTTGAGAATATGCAGCGCATCAGCAAGGTGTTAATGGGATCGCGACCAGTTTTCGAGGGGATGGCGGCATTTCCCACGCGCCCCGATCGGACTTATTTAGCCGCCGAGGTCTGCATGTCTTGCCGAAAAGCAAAATAACCAGCCATAAGCCGATTTCCCGGCGAGGCACATCTAGCATCGACCCATTAGGTACTCGTCGATTCTTGAAGCTATAGCGAGCGCGATGACCATCAGGTAATGTATAATTCTTGATTTGACCAATACGCAACATATAAGACAAATATCCACCGTCCAAAGAAGTTTTTGGGTGGCTCTCTTGAATCCACCTCGTCTCTAGGCTCCCGCAATTCCCAGCGTCAGCATCAACTCTGGGCTGGTCTCGGCTCTCGGACCTGCGTGTATATGATGAAGCCCTCGTTAGGGCCATTACGTTGAAAACAAGACCATTCGGCATGATAGCGCTGATCTCCACGTGAATTGCACAGTCTGCACAATATCAAGGTGGAGATCACATGCTACTTTACAGCGGTTGACGCGTCTGTCAGCCGCTCCGCTTGCAGCTGAGCCACGTCGTATAATTGCTATACACGTGTCGCTCGATTCAGATGCACTACACCAGAAGAAGACACAAGTAGCGAAAATATCGCCAAGAAAGCACGCTTCACACTCGAAAGCGCCGTCTTCTCGGATCAAAGGCGAAACAACCGTGTGTGCAAGAGAGTCCGGCACAGTCCAGGGGCCTGAAGACGAGGGCTTAAGCGCCATTGGCGTTAAATTAAGATGCCGGATGCGTCTGACTACCGAAATTAAACAGGTACTGCACAGAGCTCTGAACTCGAACTCCCGGTTTCCGTCTTGAATCGAAAATGTGACAACTTTCGATTCACTACGCCTCAAATGACAAATCGCTTGATCAGTGTGCGATTCTGCTTCTCCCAGCGAGCGCGATTAAGATACCGGATTATTAAGTATTCATCACTCCTCCCCACGTACGTCATGTACATCACGTACATCACGTCAAGTGTGACGTAGAATGCACCTCATACATATGTGCGCCGCGGGGCCGGAGCACATGCGTGAAAACGCAGCCTGGCTTACTCGGAACGTCACCAGAGCTGGAGAGGCCCCGGGAATGGAAAACTGTTCGAGGGGAAGATGCACTATCTAATTCAACTGGAAAATATCGATAAGAACTGGTCGCGTGACCACGTTTCAGCTGCAACGAAGCTTTTCCTCCCGCCAACATCGATGACGTTGCCGTTCCGACGCACCAGTTTTGTTGAATGGAAATAACAGTAGACCTGTATCGCTTGATGCAGCAAGAGGTAAGTCGAAGACTTTCTTCCCTTTCTTAATTCTTTTCGCCCCTGATAGCCCCGCCTGTCGCAGTCTGTCGCCATCTGCCGCCGTCTGCCGCTGCAAGTCTCGACATTCTCCGTCCTTAATTAAATTGCGCCTGTGCTTTCAAGAAGTTAAAATTATTCTGGCGCGTGCTAAACGACAGTCGGCCACGGGACTGACAAATACTTTCAAGCTTATTGTCCAATGTAATAATATAATACACCAGAAGCAAAATATCTGTGTGTCTCGGTCTCTCGGTCTCTCGGTCTCTCGTAATCTATATAATCTAAATATATGTTCTTTATCAACTAAACGGGCCAGCTATGTCTGTTTCATCTTGCAAGACTTTGTGGCCGCTAGTTACATTACCAAGAAGATATCCCACCCACCTGCAGTGATCTCATCTCATCTCATCATTTTTTGCTCCCTACGCAGTTTTTTAATTGATTTCGGAAAGAATTAGACCGTTTTTCATGCATGCTGCAGATTTCCGTCATAAAGTTGAAAGAAGAAAAACAAGCGAATGACAATTTTTTTTGTATTTTTTTGCTCTTGCGTACCGATATCAATAATAACGAACAGTAAAAAAAAGAGTTTTATAAGATTTGAATCTCATTATTTAACAGACATCAGATTTTTGTCTATTTTGAGCTATTAAGATCTCCCCTTCCCGTTAGAGTTTCAATATAGTTTAAGTAATCTGAACATAGCGGAACATAGCGGAACATAGCAGAACATGTTTAAGATAAAGAACATATTCGGAAAGAAAAAAGATCAGGCTGCGGAGCAGACGCAATCACAGCGATTGGAGGAAAAACCGCTGCAGACGACGCAAAGACAGGGGAAAGTACAGGACGACAGACTGGCTGCAACCCAACAGCAAAATGGTTACGTAGACACGAAGATCGCCATCAATATAGCAGGCAGTGAAAGTGATATGGACGGAGACGGTTATCCGTCGATTCCGATCGACGTACCCTATTCCAACAGCCGTGAACTCAACAGATCGGCATCCATGTCAGGTACAACCAAGGTGAGCAGCCGAAGGTCGCTCAGTGACGGGCTCAACAAAAAGGAGATGATCATGAACGATCAGATAGAGACGGTGCCGGTGAGCGACGAAGACTACGAGGACAGTTCGGTGACGACAGACAGCCAAATGGAGGAGGACGAAATTCCAGACTCAAGGTTTCCAGAACAGCTGGAACTAAAAGGCTATCTGTTGATCAACATGGTTGGCGAAGGCGCCTTTTCGGCCGTTTTCCGAGGCGTTCCAGACAAAACGTCATCGCAATCTTTTCTTTCAAAATCATTCAGTGAGGTGGCAATAAAAGTTATAAGGAAGAAAGAGGTACCGACTGCTGCGAATGAGCAGAACAACAATAACAATAAATCGGCCACCAAAGAGCAAGTACTCAAGGAGGTCAAAATACACATGTTGTCGTCTTCTGGTGAAGCTTGCGAAAACATCGTTAAATTTATCGATTTCCAAGAAAGTGAACATTACTACTATATCATTCAGGAACTGATGGGTGGTGGTGAGATTTTCGGCGAAATTGTCAAATATACATATTTCAGTGAAGACCTATCCCGCCATGTAATAAGGCAGCTAGCCGTGGCTGTTAAACATTTACATTCGATGGGAATTGTTCATCGTGATATTAAACCAGAAAACTTACTATTTGAACCGATCAAATTCATGCCATCGGCCACTTTGAAGTTAAGAAAGTCGGACGATCCCAACACGAAAATCGATGAGGGTGAATTCCAGCCCTTTGTTGGTGGCGGTGGTATCGGTATGGTAAAACTAGCAGATTTCGGCTTGTCTAAACAAATTTATGAATCTAATACAAAGACGCCGTGTGGTACTGTTGGTTATACAGCCCCTGAGGTTGTCAAAGACGAACGCTACTCGATGAAAGTTGATATGTGGGGTATCGGTTGTGTTCTATATACTTTACTTTGTGGCTTTCCACCATTCTACGATGAAAAAATTGACACACTAACTGAAAAAATTTCAAGAGGTGAGTATTCTTTCCTGAGGCCATGGTGGGATGAAATTAGTTCTGGTGCAAAAAATTGTGTTAGAAAATTACTTGAAGTTGATCCAGAAAAGAGATATGGAATAGATGATTTACTTAAAGATCAATGGCTAAATTCGTTTGATAGTATCAACAATGACAAAAGCTCAACCTTACATCAAAAGAGAAAAAGCAAAAATCATTACTATCACAAGAAAAAAGTTGCTATTTTAAACAAGGATACTTCACTATTGTATTCACCAGCTGCTAATGCCATGCGTGATGCGTTTGACGTTAGTAATGCAGTACAACGTCGTCAAAATGAAAAAAGAGAAGATTCAGTACCGAAATTATTTTCATTGGCTGAGGATGAAGAGGATTTCCAATTTAATATGAAAAAGAACAATAATCTCGAAGAAAATATGTTCCAGCTGAGCTTGAACTCTTCGACCATTTTAAAGAGAAGAAATGACAATCAAGTTGTGAATAACGCAGCACAGAATATCGCTATTTCTACACTGATAGAATAAAGGAACTCCAAGCTGATCTCGATCAAAAACACAGGCAGGAGTATACTAAGTATTTTAATTAAAAAAAAATAAGAAATAATAGATGCGATTTATTACAGTTTGAGTCATCTCAGTCTTAATTGATGGTCATAATAATGATAATGAATGATAATAATGATAATGATATGATGGTGATGATGATAATTATGATAATTATGCCGTTAATAGCTATGATAATTATTGTTGATGTTATTATATTCATACAAATATATATATATATATATATATATTAAAAATGGTAAAATGCCATTTTAAGACTCTTCAAAGCAGATGCAGTTCGAGCTTATATTCTCGCTGCATTCAAATTTTAACTGCCCGAGATTTCAATATGAGTGTTCACAAGCGAGCAGAAATCTCCTAGGGTACCAAGATTTTGCCATCTGATATAATGATCCTAGTAATATTCTAACCTGATCTAATCGCCTCCTCCAGGGCGCTTTTCTTTTAAAGTGGAGCAGCATTTTAGATAACTCCATATCAACGCAAAATTACCTTCTTATCTGATTCATCTGCATAAGATGCACGTTTGCAGATCTGAGTGATGTGTATGCCAGGGAAGGGCAGCCACATGATTGTTAATCACTCACTATTTGCAAAACGTGCCATTGTTGTTACTGGGAACTTCAACAAAAGATGTGGTTTCTGCCAAGCCAAAAATAGATTTTGGAGGAAAGATAAATTTGACGTTGGTCAATTGCGCACATCACTTTGTTTGAGCATTCAGACGCGGGGGCAGCCAGTTATGTTTAATTGTAGGTGTCTTGAACGCAATAACGAAACGGTAAATGAACAGAAGATCGAAAATAAAGCGACGTGTAGATCCCGGATCTATTATGACCCAGATTGTCTCCGTTTAAACCATTTTCTTGGCACAATCTGAGAGGATATGGTCTTTTTTGGGCTCGAATGTTTAAAGTCCCTTTTTCCTTTGTACTGAGTCATGAAGATGCCAACCATGCGATGACTACTGTTGGACAGCGTTTTAAAGGAACCTAGCGGGGCTTTGAAGAGGTACAGCCAAATATGTCCGATCTGAATCATATCTGAATAATTATGATGGCCGATAAGTTACAAGGTATATCTACCAAGTCTTTGATGCATTTCCAGTGACGAGATATGTATTTGATCATCAAGTGGAATTATCTAAAGGTACTTAAGAGACGTATTGATATATGAAGATTATTTTTCAGTGGGAAAAATCGTTCGGAAGTGAAGCTTCAGAAGCAATTTGGCTAAAAGTCTAGTAAATTAGCTCCAGCCTTTCATTTAAAATTATAGTTACATCTGAACCTGAAGGTAACTTCCAGATTTTAAATAATGTCATTGTTTATTTCATGGTTGTCTGCCAGATCGTAATTCAAGGGACTTTAAGTGGAGAGAAGAACCGGCAAAGATTCAGAAAGCTGAGCAAGAGGTGTTTGCAAGTTTGATCACATGTGGATGATATGTTATTACAGCATCACTCTGTGGTGGATCATCTTTGAGATTGGCAGAGTAGGAATAAAGATCTCCAGCTATGAAATTCAGTGATTGTTTAATTTGAATCGGGAAAGATAGCCGCCGAAAGCCCTCATCATCTAGACACTCGCATCACGGATTCAATCAGCTCCAAGATCATACGACACGGAAACAAAATATTGCAACCACCCATCAACCACATTTATGTCGTTTCGCACGTTGTTGTTGTTTTTTCCTTGTTCTTTTTCCAACTCGTTTCTTCTTCTATCAGAGTCGATGCGACAGAAGTGAAAAATTTTTTTGGTTAATTTGAACCATGGAACCAATATAAACTCAAGCTAACCTCATCCATCGAGGATATTTGAAAATTTTTACTTCTTGTTTTCGATATTTGTTTTTGTTTCAAAGCTACCGTACTCTTATTCTGGAAGGGATCTGTCACAAGGTTAGTGCAAGATGTCTGATTCAGAACAATCCATCAAGGTTCTTAATGAACTTTTAGAGAAGTTGTCTATCGCAACTCCAGACAACAGAACTGAGGTAGCTGTTGAAGTTGCTTCTTTTGTCAATGGTAACATCATTGAACATGATACTCCAGAACATTTCTTCAACGGATTGTTTAAGGCTATCAAGGACAAGAAGACTGCAGCCAACGCTTTGGAGACTGTTTGTCACATTGCTAGCAAGTCAGACCTATCTCCAAGTGTCGAGCCATTCATCGTCACAGCTGTTCCAGCTATCTGTGAACAAACTGGTCACAAAGACAAAGCTATTCAAGAAACTGCTTCCAAGGCTCTGCTAGCTCTTGTTAATGCTATCAACCCAGTAGCTGTTAAAGCTTTGCTTCCACATTTGACTACTGCTTTGGGTAACACTAACAAATGGCAAGAAAAGGTTGCTGTCTTGGCTGCCATCACCGATTTGGTCGATGCTGCTAAGGAGCAAGTTGCTTTGAGAATGCCTGAATTGATTCCAGTTTTATCTGAAGCTATGTGGGACACCAAGAAGGAAGTTAAGAATGCTGCCACTGCCACCATGACCAAAGCCACAGAAACTGTTGACAACAAGGATATTGACCGTTTCATTCCAAAGTTGATTGAGTGTATTGCTGATCCAACCGAAGTTCCAGAAACCGTTCACTTGTTAGGTGCTACTACTTTCGTTGCTGAGGTTACTCCAGCTACTTTGTCCATCATGGTTCCATTGTTGTCCAGAGGTTTAGCTGAAAGAGAAACATCTATCAAGCGTAAGGCAGCTGTTATTATTGATAACATGTGTAAATTGGTCGAAGACCCACAAGTTGTTGCTCCTTTCTTGAGCAAGCTATTGCCAGGTTTGAAGAACAACTTCTCCACTATTGCTGACCCAGAAGCTCGTGAAGTTACTTTGAGAGGTTTAAAGACTCTAAGAAGAGTTGGTAACGTTGATGAAGATGATACTCTACCAGAGATTTCTCACGCTGGTGATGTTGAAACCACTTTGGGTGTCATTGATGAGCTATTGAAATCCGAATCTGTCGCCCCAAGATTCAAGCCAGTCGTCGAATACGTTGGTGCTATTGCTGGTGACTTGATTGATGAAAGAGTTATCGATCAACAGGCTTGGTTCACTCACGTCACTCCTTACATGACCATTTTCTTACATGAGAGAAAGGCAAAGGATGTCATTGACGAATTCAGAAAGAGAGCTGTTGACAATATTCCAGTCGGTCCAAACTTTGACGATGAAGAAGACGAAGGTGAAGATTTATGTAACTGTGAATTCTCTTTGGCATACGGTGCTAAGATCTTGTTGAACAAGACTCAATTGAGATTGAAGAGAGCTAGAAGATATGGTCTATGTGGTCCAAACGGTGCAGGTAAATCTACTTTGATGAGAGCTGTTGCCAACGGTCAAGTCGATGGTTTCCCAACTCAAGAAGAGTGTAGAACTGTCTACGTCGAGCACGATATCGATGGTACTCACGCTGATACTTCTGTCTTGGACTTCGTCTTCGCTGGTGACGTTGGTACCAAGGAAGCTATCACTGATAAATTGATAGAATTTGGTTTCTCCGATGAAATGATCGCTATGCCAATTTCTTCTCTATCCGGTGGTTGGAAGATGAAATTAGCTCTAGCAAGAGCTGTGTTGAGAAATGCTGATATTCTATTGTTGGATGAACCAACTAACCATTTGGATACTGTTAACGTCGCTTGGTTGGTTAACTACTTGAACACTTGTGGTATCACTTCCATCATTGTTTCTCATGACTCCGCTTTCTTGGACAATGTTTGTCAATACATTATTCATTATGAAGGTCTAAAATTGAGAAAATACAAGGGTAACTTATCTGAATTCGTCAAGAAATGTCCAACCGCACAATCTTACTATGAATTAGGTGCTTCGGATCTAGAGTTCAGATTCCCAGAACCAGGTTACCTAGAAGGTGTTAAGACAAAGCAAAAGGCCATTGTTAAAGTTTCTAACATGACTTTCCAATACCCAGATACCTCTAAACCACAAATCTCTGACATTTCTTTCCAATGTTCGTTATCTTCAAGAATTGCCGTCATCGGTCCAAATGGTGCTGGTAAATCCACTTTGATCAATGTGTTGACCGGTGAATTGTTACCAACTACTGGTGAGGTTTACACTCACGAAAACTGTCGTATTGCTTACATCAAACAACACGCTTTCGCACATATTGAATCACATCTGGACAAGACTCCATCTGAATATATTCAATGGAGATTCCAAACCGGTGAAGATAGAGAAACCATGGACAGAGCTAACAGACAAATTAATGAAGATGATGCTCAAGCTATGAACAAAATTTTCAAGATTGAAGGTACTCCAAGAAGAATTGCTGAAATTCATTCAAGAAGAAAGTTCAAGAACACCTATGAATATGAATGTTCTTTCTTGTTAGGTGATAACATTGGTATGAAATCGGAAAGATGGGTCCCAATGATGTCTGTTGACAACGCTTGGTTACCAAGAGGTGAATTAGTCGAGTCCCATTCCAAGATGGTTGCTGAAGTTGATATGAAGGAAGCTTTGGCTTCCGGTCAATTCCGTCCATTAACCAGAAAAGAAATTGAAGAACACTGTGCTATGTTGGGTTTGGACTCTGAATTAGTCTCTCACTCCAGAATCAGAGGTTTGTCTGGTGGTCAAAAGGTTAAATTGGTCTTAGCTGCTGGTACATGGCAAAGACCTCATTTAATCGTCTTGGATGAACCTACCAATTATTTGGATAGAGATTCTTTAGGTGCTTTATCAAAGGCTTTGAAGGCTTTCGAAGGTGGTGTCATTATCATTACTCACTCTGCTGAATTCACTAAGGATTTGACTGAAGAAGTCTGGGCTGTCAATAACGGTGTCATGACTCCTTCTGGTCATAACTGGGTCAGCGGTCAAGGTGCAGGTCCAAGAATTGAAAAGAAAGATGATGAAGAGGATAAATTCGATGCTATGGGTAACAAAATCAGTGGAGGTAAGAAGAAGAAGAAGTTGTCTTCTGCTGAATTGAGAAAGAAGAAGAAGGACAGAATGAAGAAGAAGAAGGAATTAGGTGATGCTTACGTTTCTTCAGATGAAGACTTGTAAGTTTAGCCGCATTCATTGGCATGGTTAATGAAAACCTATTAAAGATACAAACTTAATATACCATTATAATCTTTTTTATTTTGTCTTTGTATTTATGTATTGCTTTGGTATATATTATAAATTATCAAAAAATCCTTTTTAGTATTTGGGTTAAAGTTTTCATTTCGAAACCCGGAAATTGTATAAAAATATCGTAATTTCGGCGGCTAAGATATATTGGAAATGAATATGGGCACAGCAAACAGGGAGACACATAATAGAGGAAAGTTCACAATGACAATCACGTTCCTCATACACTTTTTTGCTTTACTGAACTACGTGCAGGCTTTGACGCAATATCCCTATGAAGTTGATTGTCCTAAATACAATTTGCTCAGAGAGGCAGACGTAAGTTAAATAATCTTTCACATCACCGACGATCTCAAAAAATGCTAACAAAGTGCTAAAGGGCTCAATTTGTAAGGAGGAGGAGAGCTATATCAATAGTAAGAAACCTCTCATAAATTCCTTTTTAATAAAATATTTGGAAGATCTTGATATGGTACAATTTGAAGACACTATTTTAGAGAAGATAGCCGCGGAACCACCCATAATGGGCCTTGCCATATCGGGAGGAGGCTATAGATCTATGCTTACCAGTACTGGTTTCATTAAAGAAATGAAAAAGTTTGGCCTCTTCGATTGTTTGAGTTACATTTCAGGCCTCTCGGGGGGAAGTTGGGTTTTAATGGACCTGGTTATTAATGACTTTAATGTTAATCAAATGTTGAACAATTGGAGTCTTGATGACGGCCTTCTCGAAGGAATCCCAGACTTTGACTTCGAGCAGGAAGATCTTGTTTCAGGAATGGACGAAGATACAATAAAAGATTTAAGGGAACTAAATGAAAGAGGTTTAAGTGAGCTCGACAGCATCCTGCAAGAGGATTTGCAAATTTCGCAAAAAACAGTTTCTCGTGATAGAATTGTAGATGATAATTCACAAATATGTAAAAGAGAGTACAACCCTCTTACCAAGCTACGAGAATTACTGTTTCCAAGCGAAGTAGACGGAATTTTTATTGAAGACACATCTTCGTCACCCAGTTCACTAACAAATCTCCAACGCATATTAAAATTTTACATCAATCTTCATCTCGCTGTTAGACCAAAAAGATTCAAAGGCTTCCGTGTTTCATTCACTGATTACCTTGGGAAAGCATTCATAAAGCAATTAAAAAAAAAGGCTCTTCTTCAGATGAATACGACCTCGTTCTCTCAACTGGTAAACCAGTCAAGTTCTTTTCTCAATCACACAGCACCTTTCCCAATATTTGTTGCTAACTGCAAGAATAAATCCCTGAAAAACATTATATTCGAGTTCACCCCATTTGAGTTTGGATCCTGGGAACCAATAGTAAAGCTATTTGTGAAAGTAAAATTTCTTGGATCCAAAATAAGAGAGGGGCACGTTCTAGAATGCTTCAATGGATTTGATGACATTGGATTCATAACAGCAACCTCTTCCTCCATTTTTAATAATGTTTTGATCTATATCTGGCAGCTAACAGCGGGATCATCAAGAGAAACAATCAAGGCTGTCAAATCAATATTGAGCATCTTTGGTCTGAAAAGCATTAGATTTCACACCGAAGAGAAGTCTAAGTCGTTCATGTCAGGCCAATTAAATACAGATTACGCTGTGGTCCATCCAAATCCCTTTTATAAATATCAGGGAAGAGAAACTCCGATGACTACTGACGATTTTCTCTACCTAGTTGACGGTGGTGAAGATGGTGAGAATATACCTTTGAGACCTCTTATAATACCGGAAAGAAAAGTAGATCTGATTTTCGTCATCGATTCGAGCTCAGATGTCCACAATTATGCCACTGGGACTAAACTGAGAAACATTTTGAATCAAATACCAAACGGTCAACAATATCTGGCATCAGGAGACGTACTTCCTTTACCACAGCCAATAGCACTTGGATGCTATAAGGAAAATTCTCCGATCATCATTTACCAAGCAAACTCGGAACATAGCTACCCATCGAATACATCGACATTCAAAATTACTTATAATGAATCAGAGGTATCTGGCATGCTCCAAAATGGAAGAGATATATTCAGCGCTGATGGTGACAGTTATTACAGAAACTGTCTTAGTTGTTTAATCCTGAAAAGAACGTTCGATAAGATGCACGATCCAGCTATGCCAGACTTCTGCTCGGAATGTTTTGAACACTACTGCTTCTAGCTGTTCCGGATAAGTTCAAACTAAAAACATCCGTACACAACATACAAAATTTTCACCTGTGTAGCAGATATCAGAATGAAGGATTAATGATTTATGTACAAATGCACACTTCGAATAAATAAAAAAAGACCACGACGCCATGAAAGTTATCAAGCTAGCTTCAGTTTCTTTCATTGCAGGTCTTTGCTATGGTAAGGTCACACCGCCTGTAGACCCTGAGGTTAATGTTGAAGTTGAAAAGCTCCCAGAAGGTCTAACTTGGGAACAGTGGCATATGGAGCATGAGCATCAGCTCAAAAAGTATACACCTGATATATTCTTTGCATTGCATGATACGAAAAAGACTGGTTATTTAGATAGGGGCGATATTTTATCTCTTTATGGTTTGAATCGTGACGAAGTCGTGGGAACCGGAGATGGTATGGGGCAGCACGACGATTCAGAGTTGCTCGATGACAAAGTAGCCAACAAGGCTGTTAACTTCATTATGGAATTGTTTGATGTGGATGATGACAGCAAAATTACAAAACAGGAATATTTAGATTTTGTCGAAAGAGGCGGAAGCTTCCCTGATCTCGGCGTTGGTGTTGGCCATCATGCGGATTTCGAATCGGAATACGAAATTCATCATTGGAACAAATATCACAAGGATAGCGATCCGGATGTGAAAGTCGTACATAAGGAAGATATCGAACATGAACTTTTACACCACGAACATGAAATTGAGCATGAAGAACAAGTACAACGAGGTGCTTCAAGAGTTACGGTTATCACTGATGATGAATTAGAATCGAGAATAGCAGTTAAAAATATCCCCATGAGATTCAAAAATGGTCTATAATGAAATCGTGACATAGCTACTATATTGAATGCATAACTGCATAGTTTGTTAATATACGACAAAGAATTTTTTGTCCCACTCTTTTGTCAGGAGCTTGTTGAAGTATATATCTGTTTCAATATAGAACCAAGATTTTCGCTTTCCATCCTATTTGATTCTATCTTATGGAATCTTATTTCTTTCCCTATGAAGTCGCTCTCTTGTATCTTAATTTCACTGCCAGTCAGGTAAACTATGTCAGTTACAAATTTATTCCAACATGTACCCAGATCTTGAGCTTTTTCAGAGATTGTTCCTTTGGACTCTTTATATTTTCTAGCCGCCCTGGCCATTGATTCTATAAACATCTGGACATAACCTAGCCCATTTAGCCACGAAGTCTCTCTATCGTACTTATTATTCACAAGCAGAACTTTGCGGAGATTTCGTGAATTCGATATAACATCTGCAATATTACCTAATATCGCAATAGGCAGTAAACTGGTTATCAACGAGCCGATGGAATAAACAACCATATCTGACTTTTTTAGTTTAGCTATCGCTCTTGAATTGCCCGAGGGTTTTACTTCTTCTCCATAAGGATTGATATATAGCAATCGCTCTATTGGTGCAGGCAACATTTCTTCAGCGTCTAACTTGTCGAAGTGCAATTGGGAATTCTTCAATTCTGGTAAAATATATACGGGATATGCATATTCTTCTTCCTCTTCCTCTTCCTCTTCCTCTTCCTCTTCCTCAGGATCCCCTTCAGAAATTCCAAAAGAATCACAACTGGCCTCTACGGGTATTTCAAGATGAACAAATCCCCTTTTGCTGCCCAAGATAGGTACAGTAGCAGATATTTTTTTAGATTCAGGGCTAGGACCGGAAGGATGCGAAATTTGTGACTGCCCTGTGATGATATCTCCATTGCTCAAGAGCGCTGATATATGATGAGTGTGGTTACTATTGATGCAAGGAATAACATGAACATGGGGATCGCATCTACCAATCCTCATCATTAACTCGATAGAGGCATCTAACGAACCCAAGAATAGTCGAGCTCCAGTAAGGAAAAAATTCCCAATTGAAGCCTTCTCAAATCTGAAAGGGTTTGAAGTCCTCTTTCTTTTCAAAAGCTCCGACTGAACGTTGATAAAAAAAGCTCTGCAGATTTCCTTAACTTCCATTGGCATACTATCCCATACCGGATGGTTTCCCTCTACGATTTCATTCCATTCCTGTTTAGCTCTGTCTCTGTCATTGGGCAGCCGATAGCTCAACAGTGCCTCGACATTCTCATCCTCAACAAGTCGGTTTATTCTAGATCGTATATCGCCAATCGCCGGTCCACCAAGGATCCTTAAGATTTCACTTGTGGATCCGCCATTATCAGAAATTGGCAGAATAAATGATAATTCATGATTCTTTTCCACTGATATTTCCAAGAATGAAGGAATCAATTTATTGGTAGCAGTACCGCCGGAAAACACCACGATGTTCATTGAAAAGCTGAACCATATAATTTGTTTTTTATTTTGTGCTTCGGTATCTTTAAAACATATAAAAAAATGTACTCAGTTGGACCGTAATATTGCTAATACATTTACAGTGTTGCCGAAGGGTTTAACTGCAGAAAGAACTCAACACATGACTTACCTACGAGGTAACCAAGAGCGAAACAAGACGTAAAGCACCAGACAAGTTCCTCAACTTCTTTAAGATACTGGATGAATGTAATACGGGGATTCTTAAGTATATTGCGCCTAAGTAAGGACTTCTAATCCAATTCTACACAAAGGGCTACAATTGAGGCGACTATCGCACGCTGAAGAACATTTCAAGCAATAATATACATATAAGCGAAGTACCTGATCGTTATTGATGTCTCCAAAATTCGCGCAAGATTCAAAGGCAAGTTCGCCTTGTGCCACCACTTGAGGTGCGTTTGGGAACAAATCTGGCTATATGCGTGCTACATGATACCAGGCGCCATGCTCAACTGGAACCGCAGAAGACTTGGTATCGCAGTGACTGGAGCTTTTTTAAATCATGAATGTTTCAGTTTGATAGAAGGATTTTCCAGTAGTATTAGCAGAGGAAAAGAGATTATCGAGCGGTAATAATTAGCGTAAGGTATGTGACTTGCATCAAACTTTTCTGAGCCTCCTCGAAGATCTCGAGTGATTTCCACTCTCTTCACGCTGGCTTCACGCTGGCTTCCGCAGCCTGATCGTAGATGTGAACAAGTACTTCGCTTCGTTCACAGTTGCTTCCCGTGATTGTTCTCTGACAATCCGCTCTCTATTGAAGGTTTAAGCAAAAGGGTCAACAAAGTGCAGCTTCTTGGAGCCATTGATCTCCCAAGACATGCTGCAGCAATGGTTCTCTTTGCCTCCATCATAGTCGGGGATTCTTCAGTACAGTTTTTTTTCTCTGGAACCCTCAAGACTTTTACAGGCACGAAGGACCGGACCCTTGACCGAAGGATTGTTCAGCTTTAATAAAGTCACTAGATATTGTCTTTGTCTTGTGATAAAAGAATACTCAAGCATTTGGCTTGGGGATTATCTTGTTGCCACATATGTGAGAGTCTTACTATTTTTAGCCGCCCAGGCCTGCTGCACGTTTTGCTGGTATCTGGCTATCACAAAGTTTATGGCGAATCTCGAAATGATATATAGAGCCAGTTTGAGTTACTACAGTTGACAATATGGCGTCAGAGCTTTTCAGTGAGATCATAACAAGTTGTGCGATCACTGATGCGACACAGAACAACGGCGACAGGTAACCACACAATCTAGCTACAAAAAATCTTAGAAGCTGCCGGGCTGGTCCTAGACAGGAGGGTCGACAAGAAGCCATGCGTCAGAACCACATATGATGAATCTTTGAGGAAACAAGCAAGTAGTGCCAGAACGTAGCATGCTCTGCAGTCATCACAATATGCAAGAGCAATTGTAAGGTTTGATATGCTTCTTGCAACGCTATCTACTAGTGGCCAAAATTTCAATTTCCTATAATTGAACGTAAGAAGGGCCTATTAGGTATGTAGCTTCTATTCCAGCCATGATTGTACATAAACAGGTGTAAAAATGTAGATTTGTCCTGACTGGCATTGTTGGTGGTGACCGACGCAGTGAGACAGACCCTTATCATCTACCAATCCTGCCTTTCTGCCTCCAGATTGGATGGCTACATACGGCGTGTGTTCAAGTCCTAGACTCACTGTGCTATAACTTGAACCATCAGCTGTCTATATGTTCAATCCAAGCAACACATCTGTTGCTATTAGCCCCTTCGCTCGCTCCGGATTTCCTTCCTGACTTCCTAGGATTACCCTATTGCTACTTCAATCTTGGACAATGAAATGTAAAGTTTATATACAAGCGCGAAACTTCGAAAGTTGAAAAGTGTTGGCCAACAGTCGAGGATTCTTTGAGAGGTTAAGCTGCAAATATAACCAACACGAATTGAATTACTACGAAGATGGTCAAAGCTGTTATATTTACGGATTTTGACGGTACTGTAACGGTTCAGGACTCCAACGATTACTTGACCGACAACTTAGGTTTCGGCAAAGAGAAGAGGCTCGATGTATTTGAAGGTGTCTTGGATGGCTCCAAAACTTTCAGAGATGCCTTTTGGGATATGTTGGAATCCATTCCAACGCCGTTGCCAGAATGTATCAGACTGCTAGAAAAACACATAGATCTGGATCCAGGATTCAAGACTACTTTCGAATGGGCTCAGAAAAACGATGTGCCTATCATTGTTGTCTCGAGTGGTATGAAGCCTATCATCAAGCACCTTCTGACTTCTTTGGTCGGTGAAGACTCAATTCACAAGATTGATATCATTTCCAATGAGGTCAAAATCGACAAGGACGATAAATGGAGCATTGTGTACAGAGACGATTCCTCCTTCGGCCATGATAAGTCAAAGTCTATCGATGCTTACAAGGCCAAGTTCGAAGCCGGCTTAAAAGATGGTGAAGAAAGACCCACTTACTTCTACTGTGGTGACGGTGTCTCAGATTTGAGTGCTGCCAAGGAGTGTGATCTTCTGTTTGCCAAAAAGGGAAAGGACTTGGTCAGATATTGCGATAAGCAGCATGTGCCATACCACGAATTTGATTCTTTCAAAAACATCCTGGAGTGTATGCAACAAGTTCTAGCGGGCAAAAAGACTGTCAAAGAATTGATGGACAATAAATAGAAGCCATTCACGGCGATTACTATATGATTTATATAAAAAAAAACTCGCCTCGTTTCATCGTGTTTGTTTCATCGTGATGTTTCATCATGATGTTTCATAATCTTGTTTCATAATCTTGTTTCATGTTTCTGCCTCATGTTTCAAATCCTGCTTATGGGGCACATGATCTAAAAACATAAAATGACGCCTGCTGTGTCTTTACCCCGGGAAAATCGCGACCCGGGCGCCGTGAAAAAGTGAATACTCCGATCGTCCTCCTGGGCGCTCGTCCCGTGTCACGCAGCAATTGACAATTAATGACAGGAGCTCTCAATATGTCAGCTCGCAGTGATATTAAGGGTAATTTTGTATTATTAAAGACAATACTAATGGCACTTGCAGTTCTTATAAATAGGCAGTAATCCGGCTAATTTAACAGGTATTGAACAGACTTTTTGAGTGTTCCAGATTGCCTTACCCCACATTTATTTCAGTAGTTTCCTGTGTAGGTGTGTCTTCAAGCCTTAGTTTAAGATAGGACAGACATTCGTGACAGATGGGCCAAACAATGAGAAAAATTCACGTTTTGACCCCCATTGTGGAAATGGATGGCGATGAGCAAACGAGAATCATTTGGCAGTTGATCAAGGAGAAATTAATCTTTCCTTTTCTAGACGTTGACTTGAAATATTTTGATCTTTCGGTGACTCATCGTGACGAGACAGATGACAAAATTACTGTTGAATCAGCTGAGGCAACCTTAAAATATGGCGTTGCCGTTAAATGCGCAACTATAACACCAGATGAGACTCGTGTAGAAGAGTTCCACCTAAAAAAAATGTGGAAATCACCAAATGGTACCATCAGAAACATCCTTGGAGGCACCGTCTTCCGTGAGCCTATTGTAATTCCCAGAATTCCAAGACTTGTCCCACAGTGGGAAAAACCGATTATTATTGGCAGACATGCATTTGGCGATCAGTATAAGGCCACAGATGTTGTTATCGCCGGTGAAGGTGAACTAAGGCTCGTTTTCAAATCGAAAGACGGTCTACACGATGTGGATTTGAGAGTATTCGATTACCCAAAAGAAGGTGGTGTTGCGATGGCTATGTACAATACCACAGAATCGATTGCAGGTTTCGCAAAGGCATCATTCGAACTAGCCTTGAAACGTAAACTGCCATTGTATTCGACAACGAAGAACACCATCTTGAAGAAATATGATGGTAAATTTAAGGACGTGTTTGAAAGCATGTATGATACCGAATATAAGGAGCTATTCGAGAAAAATGGCATTTGGTATGAACATCGTTTGATTGACGACATGGTTGCCCAGATGTTAAAATCAAAAGGTGGGTACATCATCGCTATGAAAAACTATGATGGTGATGTCGAGTCGGACATTGTTGCACAGGGCTTTGGCTCCCTAGGTTTAATGACATCCATTTTAATCACTCCAGATGGGAAAACGTTCGAGAGCGAGGCCGCTCATGGCACTGTTACGAGACATTTCAGGCTGCATCAGCAAGGTAAGGAAACGTCAACCAATTCCATTGCCTCCATTTTTGCTTGGTCAAGAGGCATCATTCAAAGAGGCAAACTTGATAGTACGCCAGACGTCGTAAGATTTGGTGAACTCTTGGAGAAGGCCACAATCAATACCGTTCAAGAAGATGGTATCATGACAAAAGATCTAGCGCTCATTGTTGGGAAAACCGACAGAGCATCATACGTCACCACAGAACAGTTTATCGAAGCTGTTGAGCTCAGGCTTCAACATGATTTTTCCATTGCGTTTCGTTAATTTTGGAAAAATTGCGAAGCTTTAATAGTGTTTTTTTTATTAACGTATATTTTTCGTATTTATTTCGATCGATTATTGAAAATTTCAATTATCTGCCATCTTGGTCATTGTAAGAATGTCACTGTTTCCTGACCAAGTTCTTAATTTGTATCTGTGTCCAAAGATTTCTTTCAGGAAGCAAGCAGGCTCGCTTCGCGATGAGTCAATAAATTTTTTTTATTCAAATCGAAACGAAAATGATGATTATCTCAGCAACCACATTTATTGAGTTGTCTTCATCATTATTATTCAGTTTAGAATTGGAGAGCGAAGACATCAGGCATGATCGGATCTGTTTGTCGTAATAACATCAAGAGATGCCTAGTGCGTCACGGCTCGTCATCCACGTCTGCTCTTGCTTATAAGCAACTTCACAGAAATACAGTTAGGCCACCTTTGCCAACATTAGAGACACCATCATGGAGCGCTGATAGTGCAGTTTCCTCAATTTTGTATGAGACTCCCGAACCATCTCGCCAGCCAAAGAAGCAACATGTTTTGAATTGTTTGGTTCAAAATGAACCTGGTGTTTTATCAAGAATAACTGGTACTTTAGCAGCAAGAGGCTTCAATATTGACTCATTAGTCGTTTGTAACACCGAAGTGAAAGACTTGAGCAGAATGACTATGGTTTTGCAAGGTCAAGATGGTGTCATTGAACAGGCCAGGAGACAAATTGAAGATTTGGTGCCAGTTTATGCCGTTTTGGATTATTCCAACTCTGAAATTATCAAAAGAGAACTATTGTTAACCCGTGTGTCATTACTTGGTGCAGAGTATTTTGAAGATTTGCTGTTGCATCATCATAAAAGCACCGCTGATGTCAAGAATTCTGGTGAATTAGTTTCTGAAATTAGAGAGAAGCAATTTCACCCAACCAATCTGCCAATGAGTGAAGTCCTCAGATTAAAGCACGAGCATTTGAATGATATCTCTAATTTGGCTAGAAACTTTGGAGGCAAAGTCGTCGATATTAGTGACTCCAGCTGTATTGTTGAACTTTCAGCTAAGCCTTCACGTATCAGTGCATTTATGAAATTAATCGAGCCTTTTGGTGTCTTAGAATGTGCAAGAAGTGGTATGATGGCGTTGCCAAGGATTCCAATCAAAAATGGTGCAGAAACTGAGGAAGATATTGAAAAGATAAATGAAACTATTGACATCAGTCAACTACCTCCAGGTTAATACAGCACCGACTGCGATTGTATGTATCTAATTATGATAATTATCATTTTAACTTATATTGGCATATGCTGTTCTTGAAAAGGAGAAAACGAATCACATCTACTAAAAGTTCTTTCTTGCAAGCATTTTTAATGTCATAATCTATATACAAGTTCGAATATACAGGAGATATTACAGGTTATTCAAGAAGGCTTCTCTTTTTCTTGGAATTATTTCTACTTTGCCCTTTTCATAATTAAACCTTCTCAACACAAATCCTGATTTACTTGGCTTTTCAGCAACGGTAAATTCGTTCTCCGGTTGTATTGGCTTCAAATATTTCCTGCGTAGACGAACTTCCTCTGATAAAGTCAAGAAATCACTTACATTTGAAAACAGTTTTCTAATCTCGTTCTTTTCCTTCTTATTCTGTATTGTGGATACGTGCCCATCAAGCTGTTTAATTAATTGATTCTTTAATCTCGCTTTCTCATCATCTGAGATATATTTGATCAAATTGAGCTTATTGTTAAAAGAAGTAGACCTATTCAATAGATCAATGGTGTCAACGATTTCCTTCATTTTATATTGAAGTTTTTCTTTGTCCCACATTTCTCTTTGACTTTGTAACTTAGTTTCATATTCTAAGTAGTACCTGGCATTGAATTGAGAATCTTTCAAGCCCATACCTCCCTTAAGACACGATCTCAGACGTATCAGATATTGGGTTGCTATTTCATCATTTTCGATATCAATTTTTAAAGTGTCACGTAAAATTGTAACGAAATTCTTAGCTAGTTCGGTTCTTTTCATTTCACGCGTATTCAACTGAGCTATGATATCTGTTTTAGCCAGAGCCTTTTTTCTTGGCAAAAGCTGTTCTTCCTGTTCGGCCTTTGCAGTAGATTTTATAATCTGGCGACCAAATCTTCTGACTCTTGGTTCAAAATGAGGCAAGGGGAGCTTCAAATCACGACTTAATGAGACTCCAATAAACTTACGCTTTGGATGAAAAGGATCTAAATAATAGCGAACCACGCCAGGCTCCATCGCGTAAATTGTATGGTCTTTACCAATTCCAACATTTTCTCCAGGAAAAAATTTCGTTCCACGTTGTCTCATGATAATTTCACCAACTTTTACTTCTTGGCCTTCATATTTCTTAGGTCCCAAACGTCTTCCTGCGGAATCTTTCATGGAAGTTCTGGAACCAGCTGCCCTCTTGGTTGCAGTACGAACTTGCGTTAATATAGAACAAGCATTTCTCTTTGCAGATCCAACGCAAGAGTTTAGAGAGCCCAAAGCGGAAAGTTTCATAATCCCCTGTAATATCACGTCAAGTAACAAACAGCGTAATATGTAGGAGAGGTTTCCGGTCGTGCAGTTTTCAATGTTTTTCAGAGCTCTGTCATTGTTCATGAAATATTTCAAATCCCTCGACACTGATGAACTCGATGCAAAGGTAAGAAATATAGATTGTCGTTTTTTACGTGGTATTATAATATACCTAGTTCAGGTGTTCACACGAAATGGTATTGAGCAAAGTAAACTTGAGAGTCGCTCTATCCTGGACAGCTGTATTATCTGATTTCAATTGCGTATATTGGTCAGCCGCTCTCCTATTAACTACCACTTCTTTCTTATAAGTTGCATAATCAGGTGTTTGGCTCGGAAATAAAATTAAAGACACTGACATGGATGGCCAGTGGGATATAGTCATATCATCCTTACAAGACATATATAATGCCAATGAGGTTTCGCAATTTGATGATGATTTAAATTTGAAAAGAATCAACTTTGCGAACTTGCCCGAGGAACAGGTACAGTCCCACTTAAGTCATTTTGAGGAACATCTCGAAAACGTTAAACGAGCTCAAAGGTTGTTGGATGCAGTCAGATCTAACTTGCACACAGTCATTGAACATATTTCGAACCAAGAATTGGCAAGCACGCAGGGCTCCGAAGAGACAGATTCCCAAAAGTCCGAGGCCTTTGCTGATGGTGAGCATGGCAAATGTTACTGGGTGAGTCAATATAATCCATCAGGACCTATCCTAGTCGGTTCTGAAGTTGCATACAAGCCAAGAAAGGGCGGCGATGGTGAGTGGTTTCAATGTGAGGTAGTGAAGGTTTCTTCTGATGGCACAAAATTCGAGGTCAGAGACCCTGAACCAGATGAAGTGGGCAATACAGGCAAAGTTTTCAAATGCAATTGGAAAGATCTTATCTTTATTCCTCCGGCTCATCTCACCAGACTGCAGATACCGAACTACCCACCTGGCACAAAGGTACTGGCAAGATACCCAGAAACTACGACTTTCTATGCTGCGATGGTTATCAGCACCAAGAGAGATGGAGTTTGCAAGTTAAGATTTGATGGTGAAGAAGAGGTAGATAAGGAAACCGAAGTAGCGAGACGTCTGGTGCTCCCGTTCCCATCAATCTCCTCTCAACCAGCAAAGAAGTAATCGGGAAATTTCATTTCGTTTAATGTGATTTTATATGACGATTTGCTTGCAATATGTAAAGTAACTATCAAGCAAAAATTTATAATAAGCAGTATGAATTTTGGAAATAGAAGCAATAGACCATACAATCAGGTGAGATTGGCATTAATTGTTGGATTAGTTTACTATCTAAATGTCAGATTTGGATAGGAATAGTGGATATGTAAGTGTGCTAGCGTTTTCCCGCAAAGGTTTTGAGCCTTTTGTGGATATTTTTGAAAAGTTTGAAAAATTATCGGAGGACAGAAAGTGAAAGTGCTCAATTGATGGATTTTGTCTGTGGCCGGATGTCAATTGAATTCCTTCTGCGAAATAAGGTGATTTCTTGTACAGGGTTCTCATCCAATTCTTATGAAAGAGGCTGGGGCGGCTTAAATATCACAGCTGTATTTACATTGCCATGGAAATAGCTGTATTAAAAACTATTTTGTTTGACAATGACTGATTATGTCTCCTTATTTTTCAACTCTGATCGTTATCTCTGGTTACTTGATTTACTAATACGGTATATTTTCTTTTATTACATTTAGGATGATCAACGTAGTAGATCAAGATCGCCTGTCCATCGTCGTATGAGTGATGACCGTTCTTATGGAGAAAGCAGAAGGGAGTACGGATATTCTCGTCCGAGAGGTGGATATGGTGGAAGGTACGAGGGAAGACGTACAGAGTTTCATAGAGACGATTATGGAGCAGGGCGCGGACGTGGACGTGGACGTGGACGTGGACGTGGACGCGGACGGGGCCGTGGATTCGGTGATGACGGAAGAAGAGGAGGTTTTAGAGAAGGTAGAGGTGACTACGGCCCAGTATTGGCAAGAGAGCTCGATAGTACATATGACGAAAAGGTTAATCGAAACTATAATAACAGTATTTTCGTAGGAAATTTGACTTATGATTGCACTCCAGAGGATTTAAAAGACCATTTTTCAGAGATAGGTGAGGTTGTTCGTGCGGATATCATCACATCCAGAGGCCATCACAGAGGTATGGGAACAGTTGAATTTACCAATTCAGATGATGTTGATGAGGCAATTCGTAAATTTGACGCTTCTTACTTTATGGACCGTCAAGTTTTTGTTAGACAGGATAATCCACCACCGGAAAGTGTTCGCGAAAGACTACCAGTTAGAGAGAGAAGTGAACGCACTCCGAGACAGCTTTATCCTGAACATCAACAGCAGCCAACTTTTGAAGTGTTTGTTGCAAACCTTCCGTATTCGATTAATTGGCAAGCTCTAAAGGATATGTTCAAGGAGTGTGGCAACGTGATTCGTGCAGACGTTGAACTTGATAGGAACGGTTATTCCAGAGGATTTGGTACAGTCATATATGGAACACCGGAGGAGATGGAAGACGCAATTCAAAGATACAATGGCTATGAAATTGAAGGAAGGCCATTAGATATCAGAGAAGGACGCAATAGTGTTTCAAATGGTAAGCGCAACGAAGCAGGGCCAGGCGATGTAGACCTAGTTGAGGATCCTGAATCAGTCGCTGCCGCTAATCCCACAATTACTACCCCCGCTCCCCCAATTTCTGAATTCACAAATGGTGTTACTGGTGACGGCGAAAGGAGCAGTCTCATTTACTGCGGTAATTTACCTTTTTCTACGGCTACCAGTGACTTGTATGATCTTTTTGAGACAATCGGAAAAGTGACTACCGCTGAACTCGTCTTTGATTCAAATGGCTCACCTACTGGTGCTGCTGTCGTTGAATATGCCAACATTGAGGATGCTGATGTATGTATTGACAGACTGAATAACTATAATTATGGGGGCTGTGATCTAGACATAACCTACGCAAAGCGTGGTTAATCAAGAATATTCTCTCCCACGCACATTCAGTCGACCTGACTGCGGACTAGTTAAGAGAAGATGTCCTGGTTGTATCGCTAAGCAGTGGTTACTATTCATTTGTATGTATATATCAAGCAAAAAAATATAATCAAACTCAGTTTTCCCTGATACTACGCGTTCTCTCGGTGCGTACTTAAAATTTGGAAGATACAAGATAGTTAAGGATTTCGCAATGGCTTTGGCAAGAATGCTCACCACCTTTCCGTAGAGTAAGGAAAAAGAATCAAATGAGCAGCTCAATACATTTCAAATTAATTCCATTTCTCTTACTGACATGTTGTCTTGTTGCCACTATATATTGCAATAGGCAGAAAATAGGTATGGATATTACGCTGTGAAATCTAAAGGTTTATTAATACTAACGAAGCCTTCTGTTTGCTTAGTCTATAAAATGAGAGAGTGGTATTTAAAAGTTAGAAGATGCTTTGGTCGATCGGTTAATCTTAATGACTCCTTTGTGAGTGATTTAGAATCTGGTTTCAGCTCACATAACTTCGACATTATATCTCAAAATGGTGATGATTCGAGATCAGGTTTAGATGAGAATTCTAAAACTGAGATCAGAAGAATCATGGAGGAAGATAACCTAAGCTTTGATGAGGCTAGGTTGCAATATACGGAAAGAAAATTTGGTCAGCACGGGATTGCGCCAGATGGAACCCCTATGGATCCTAAAGCTGTTAGATTCAGTTGATTGAATAATGGAAGAATTACGGATAAATACAAATCATTAATTATGTCGTTTCCTCAAGAGTTTATACTATTCGCAAAAATGCAAACGAACTGGCCTGTCATCAAACCGCTCGCTTTCCTGATCTGAGTCAACGAAACTCGCTAGATACGCATATGAGAGTTCCCGTATAGATCTAGTATCTTCAATATCCTTTGGGGGTGTATTGTTTGTCGCACAATGGTGAGCATGCGGAAGAAGTTTTTTCTTTGTAACTGCTGACGCTTCAGAAACTCTGCTCAGATCATAAAAATCAATCTTACTAGGTGAAACCCAGATTGGATCATCGTCTAGACCTGGACTATTTTGTTCAACATTTCGTCCTCCGCCGCCGTCGCCTCTCAAATTGGAAATTTTTCTTGACGTTAAAAGTATATCTCGAGGAAGTCTATATAACACTGGTTCCTCCTGTGTAGGTTTTATGATTGATGATTGTTTTACCAGTACATCTTTATCATCTAATTGCTCTGAAGGTGAATCTAATCGTGAAGGGTCATCATTGGTGAGTGATGCATCAAATGTCATATGGAAAGAACTAAACTCCATGTCTTCAATTAAAGCCTCTGTATCTATCTGTTTAGGGGGATCTTCTATCGAGGTTTCTCGTGAGGACTCATTAACTTCCTTGTCAACTTCTGATAAACTTGAATGATCATCTATCTCCAGGGCCTCTTTGGAAAAGACATTGGTATGGTGCTCAGCCTGTCTATAAAACTCGCAATCTTGCAGATCTTCTTGTGATGGTAACTTCAACTCAATCCAGCGTTTATTCGTACTTACATTAAGCTCTGAAGATATGGAAAAATCGCAAGTCATATTATTTTCAATACTGTTCTGCTCGCTCTTTTTTGTGGGTTTATTCACGATTCTAGTCGGAGACATTCTCAAAACTTTGAAGTTAGGTGGTGCCAAAAAAGGCGGCGCTAAGAAAGGCGTGGACGAATTCGATACTGGCATTGACAGTTCTGGTTTCAGAATCAATTCAGCTACATTTTGTGGCTCAGAATTTTGCTCGTACTCATTCAGATTCTGAGAGTCATTAGGATTTTCGGTAATCTGAATGCTTTCGATATCTTTGCTTCCCAATTGCAGATCTCGCATGGCTAGTTCTGCATCCTTCATTTCAACCTGATCGTTATTTTTTGTTGGACGCAAATCCTTTCCAGGTTGCTGTGCTATGGATTTGAATACATGTGGATTTGGATTTTTGTTTTCAGTTTGAAGTGCGTGGTTCTCATTTAATGATGTTTCGCCCGAGAGACGTCGCCAATTGTATTGTGCGTCGTTTTCATCCAGAATAAGCC
This sequence comes from Zygotorulaspora danielsina, assembly GCA_030572985.1. Lineage (NCBI taxonomy): Eukaryota > Fungi > Ascomycota > Saccharomycetes > Saccharomycetales > Saccharomycetaceae > Zygotorulaspora > Zygotorulaspora danielsina. The sequence goes on from JAJMCL010000018.1 coordinate 37,155, forward strand.
TCATTCCGTGGAATAACTCGACAAATGAACTTGACCTTACAAAATTAATTTTGGGGGGCTCTTGTATCGGTATGAATGGGAATATTTGATTTTTATTTTGTTTAGTAGCGCTCTCGTCGTCCCGAAGAGACGTGTAGTGGCCAGTGTTACTGATTCCAGTCGAAGTTTTCCAATGCTTGTCTGTCGGATCATGAACATCAGACAAGTGTTCTGTAATTTGGCTTGGCTCCCTGGAATGAACACTGCCCTCCTCAATGTCATTGGTTTTCCGTTGGGAGATGATTGCGGTTTCACTATCGACGTCCGTTATCTTTTCAGCGGCTTCAGTAGCAAGTTCTCCATATAAGTCTTCGTTAAATAACTGACTTTGTCGCGAATGTCCTTTGTAAAAATTGGCAGAACTGTAAACGTCGCTTTCTGTCTTTTCAAAAACATTATCTACATTCCCTTCATATAGTCCCCGACTAGCTGAAGTTTCAGTACATTGGGAAGGATTTGATCCAAAAGTCATCTTCAATGGTATCTCAAGATCTCTATCAGAGTTTTCCCTGCCCGCATAGGTATGGCTTCTTTTGTCATCGTTTGGTTCAGTTTCTTCCGTTTTGTCCTTCAGTAAATCTCCGAATTGCATATCTTGCTGAGAGACATTTTTCTGTACAGATTCCTTAGATATATCTTTGGTCACATCTTCAGATTTCTTGACTTCTTCTGAGGCAAAATCAGGATGTCGAATTACCGACGTAACCCTCGTTTCTGTTGCAGTATGTTCGTCCCGTATCCGGGGGACTTTTGTATCGAGCGAGATAGTTTTGTTTTTGGCGGCCCCACCACTGATCTTCTGGTTCGTTATCGGCCTGCTTGGTTTTGTGCCGCCAGTCAGTTTCTCATTCTTCTTTCTGGAGTGAGAGGTATGGTCTTTGTTGCCGAAGATCCCCTTTAAAACTTGCAATACACTTTTTCTCTTTTTAGGTGATATTTTTGTGGTACGCTTAGGAGTATCGACTTTTAGGGCATTCGAGTGATTTTTATTTAGGCTTTTGTCGGAAGAGAAAGGCTCTTGTTTTGCGGTAGTTGTCTCTGGTGACTGACGTTTGCCGCTTGTTGTTTCTGGTGGCTGAAGTTTGCTGCTTGTTGTTTCTGGTGGCTGAAGTTTGCCGCTTGTTGTTTCTCGTGGCTGAAGTTTGCCGCTTGTTGAGTTCTTGTAGTCGCTAGCATAGCTTCGAAAGGTGGTGATAGTGCCAAACGATTTCTTTTTCTCGTGGTCTTGAGTAAATGTCTGTGAATCAATTTTCTTGCTATCTGCAACTTTCTCGATAGGTTGGACATTATTAAATACGTGCTGAACCAATTGTTCATTTACCGATAATAGGGCTGGTAAGAGCGGTGAATATATTGACGAATAACATATCGGAAGTTCATGTGTAAGCTCGCGGAATATTTGAAGAACCATTTCCTCTGGAGGCACAATACTCGCAGTTGTTCTCCCATCGCTTGTAAGAACATCCAGTTGTACATCACTACTGCCTATATTATTAATGAACTTTGCAAAAATTGCAACGTGAAGTTTATTTTGGGCAAGTAGTTCTCTTGAGGGCTCCATATTCAAGAATAAACTGAAAGGGGACTTCAGATTTTCATTCTTGTACGCGTCTAATTCATGAGCAGTAGAATATATTATGTTGTTGTTTTCCTCGGCTCTGAATAAATGAAATGCCGTCTCCTTTTCCAGTATCTTAGCCTTTGCAACCAAATCTGCAACGAGAAAGGCTGACACGGAATTAGAAAATAAGCTGCATGTTAATGAAAATGAATTGGAACTTTTGTGAGCATCAAATCTAAGAAGTTCCTCCCTCAATACTGTTACTATGATCTGATCGATATAGCAGTATTTATGTACTTTTAGTTTAGGAATTTTAGTAGGAAGGGGAACTTCGTTAATCAGCGAATTCATTAAAATGTCAGCAATTCTCGGTTTATTGTTATTATCTCCAGCATAGTAATGGTCTCCATTTATAACTTCGAGAAAAACGACGTAATCGCTGAAAATAACTAGAATTTCGCGCTTGCTGATGTCGCCATTTGCGACGATATCGTATACGCCTACGACTCGGCGCTTCAGCCATTTATATTGTAACTCTTCGGGCCAACCTTTGGCAAGTTCTGTCAAAATTTTACCAGATGGAGTAAAAACCCTGGTGTTATATGAACTCAATTGGGACGTCATCTTACCAAATGATTCTATAGCCTGTGTGATGTTATCATAGTATTGTTGTGCCTCTACTGCCTCGGTGGATGTCCAAATCTGCGTTTTGTATAGCTGGTTGATGATCACCTTTAAATTCAAGAGCTTTTCTTTAGGACCATTGATTATACCCTCAATTTTTATATTAGAATAGATCTCGTCTCTAGGAATACGATTGTCAAAATTTTGCAAAAACAATTTGAAGTCCTTCGTAAAATTTTTTGTTGCTGCTTCATGCCTTGTGTATGCCTTATAAAAATACGGAATGGTAACACTACAGGCTTTCAATATTTCCAGACATCCAAATGGGGCAGCTGATTTCAAAGAATCTAAGAAGATACAGTTTATCCTTGTGACTTCATCAATTGTTGGTGGAAATAGCCTGTTAAGTTTAACTGTAGATAGTCCTTCAATTTCTTCATTCAGTACCTTGATTCTCAACTTTATTAAAAAGCCCTGCAAAAACTCGACTAAAGTTAATGTTAGGTTTGTTTGCAATTTTATTAATTCGTCGATAATAGGTTTTACCAAACTGTCATCGTTTTCTATTTCATTCTCTTGTTCTGGCGGTTTATATGTATATTCTGTTTGCTCAGGTGAATATTCTGTTAACGGATTGAACAGTTGCTCGAGTTGTTCACCTAAATGGAAAACCAGTCTGTTATTTTTTTCTGTTAAGCTCTCTTTACGCTCATAAACAACGTCCAGAAGGATTGAGTTTATCGAACGCGATTGCAGAAGCCCCAGAGAGAGCATCTGCTTGCCGATTTCCTCAGGAGTACAAAAGTCAATAAGTTTACATCGGCTAGCCAAATCGCCAGCATGTGTCTGGTCGTAATCAAATTTGAGGCCATTGGGATTTAGTCTTGATAGTTCTTCCGGTGTGAGTTGCGCAAATTTTTGTAACAAGGAAACGGCTATACATTTCTTGACATTAGACTCCTTATCCTTAGCAGTTAGATTTTCAACTGCAGGATGATATTGAGACTTACTGGAGGTATCAACGGGATTAAAATGTGTGATACCTAATTTGTCAAATATTAGTGTACTGATTTTGTTTGTATTGGGGTCTTTGTAGACACAAGCTAGAAATTTTCCCCATATAAGCTCATCAACGCCTTCAAAGACGGCTGAATTCTTAAATACTTGTTGTATCCATTCGACTGGAGTTCTGTCTTTGACCCATTGTCTTTTTTCTAAATCGTGCTGTAGAAGATTTTCGAACAGTTTTACATGTGCGCCTGTGTCTTTTACAGTGTGATTCATTTCAGGAGCCACCTCATGGGAATATGTAGATGAAAGGTCCGCGGCCGTCATATTATATGCAGACTATTAATTGTATTCACCGGAACACTTGAATATTTTTTTGAAGTAAAAGTCTCTATTTGCATATAACTTCTAAATACCTGGACGATGCAAATCTTGTTTATTCTTTTTCTCGCCATCGAGTCTTGAACTAAGTTCTAGTCTTTTGTTTACTTTTTGTTTACTTCTTGAACCTTTTGGGATGAAGCGATCTGAAAAATGGATCTGACAAAATGGCACCTCCGGGTTGCAGTTGACACGAAAATGATTTTTAAGAACAAAGGCCAAGCCTATCAACTTGTAAGATGTCTATGAACCTTTATTCGAGGCTAGTTCATGACAGCTCATATAAGTTAGTTCAATTAACTCCAGATCTGCTCGAAACTCTACAGAAAGGCTCAGAATCGGAGATAAGATTTAAAGCGTTAAATAACGAGAAATCTGATGTCGTGTTGTGTTCTAGGAGCAAAACATGGCTTGTAAAACAGAAACATCATTCAAATACAGTGATGTTGCTGCGAGAATTTGTCCCTGACGGGCAGCAACTTCTGGATGAAAAATCTTTATTTGGCATGCCACAACCTAGCAACGACCTTCTGGCTTTCTCCAGAACCACTTCGGAGTATGAGATAAGGCCTGCAAAAGGTCTAGTCAACCTAGATCATCTGCCCATATATAATGGTGAAATAAAATTCCCCCTAGATGAGTCTAAACTGAGATTCAAGACACTTGATGAGGTACTAGATAATTCTCCTGCATCGCACACGGAAAGTATTGCAAGATGGAACAGCCTAGGCGGATGCATTATTAATGGATTTCCCTGTATTCTGTCAACTGATTTTCTTTCGAATGCGCTTCATGTAACCTTGATGAGTGTGATGGCCGAATCATTTGACCTAGATGATCTAAGGATAAAGGACACTTTTGAAGCTGTAAAAAAAGACATGGAGGAAGAAAGCAATCCATACTCCGTTGAAGTAATTGAGACTGTTCTTCGAAAATATGGGGTTGCAAGGGATGACGACAGCGAAGGGAAACAATATCGCAGTTGGAAATTAAATCGACGAGAAATATCACAATGGTATGGGATTCGAGCATTGCGAAAATACGCATCAACAAAAATTATGCCAATGGAAGAATTTCTGATCAAATGGAAATCAACGTTCCCACCATTCAGTCCATTTAACATCGAAATGAAGATGCTGCGAGGGTGGTTTTTCCAGCCTACAATGACAAATATACAATATGTATCCAAGGATACGCTTCCAATTGATATTAAGGACAGGTTCAAAATGCTGTTCAAATTACAATCTCAATGGGATTTGGAGGATATAGCACCATTCGTCGAAGAATTGAATACAAAGGGTTTAAAAATTGACATTTTTATTATGAAATACGCTCGAAAAAAGAGAATGGGTAAAAAAACCATTATTAGCAGCAGATAACAAATTAATTTATTGTTTTCTATAAGAGCATATCTATTTTACAAACCTTTACAATATTTACAAAAGTTTATCATCGTTATGGTGGGATGGGTAGGATAGTAAAGAATGGACCGTCTCATAAACACCTAGGAAAATTGCACCACCAGCACTTATCCACATCGTCCTTGGACCAATACCGCTGAAGTAAACTCTAATACCTTCCTCGATATAGATTGTCTTCGCCAATTTTAGCACAGGAATAGAACGTTTATTAAGCATTAGTCTGGTTTTTAAAACATCTAAGGGAGTGGTGGTAGCGGCAGCTACTGCACCGGCGAAAGAACCGCAGATAGCACCTTGCCATGGAGCAACTTGAGTTACTTCGGTTGCATGAGCCCACTTCTTCTTCAAAAATTCATATAGAGGAAATTGGATGCACGTAAATGGAATTTCCCTCATGATGGTTGTCGACCAACCGCGATATAGATTTCTACGTATACCTTCACCGTTCTCGTTTTTCAATAAATTCTTCAAGGTCTGCCATGAAGAGTTCGTCTTGTGTGTCTGTGTGCGCTGCTTAATCACTTCCGAAGGGACGCGTACCATGCATGCGGAAATCTCCCCGATGGTTGACGCACACATCTGAACAGAGGTATCAATCAATTGATCTGAAGCGCTGGGCAAGTATTCGCGAAAACGAGGCCTCAACTCCCGTTTCATATAATCATAACTCACAAAGAAGAGGGATGCACCCGGTGCTGAGGCAACTACTGCACTACCTAGGCCCCTATAAACTCCATGATAGCCGCCATTAACAAAAAAACCCCCCTTGGCTTGCAGTCTGGTCTTCAGTGTATCGATTGGAAAAAACACTAGATCTGTGGACGTACCTGCAGCAGCGCCGCTCAACAACGAGGCCAAAAATCCATCGGAACCCATAACCTTCTCACGCCCTGAGCTCGTGATGCACCAATGTACTGATACTGCACCGTCTGCGCTGAATTGTAGAGGTCAATTCAACTCAAGTCTATTGGCTTCACGATACACTACTGCAAGCTCAACCTTTATTGACTTGGTGTTACCCGCACAGCGGACATACACAGCTTGACTCATGAAAAAGTCTTTGTCCGGGGAGCCTTAGGTCTGTTCATTTTCTGCGTTCTGGAGCTATGATGAGTAAAGAAAACTGCACACACACACACACCCTTTTCCAATATAATATAATGCAAATACTCACGAAGTTGCTGCTTTGAAGAAGCGTTTACCTCGAAAAAGTATCTTCCGTTTTAGTTTGCCAAGTTGTTGATCGCATTCAGTGTGAGACATATAGTGAAAGTTTAGCTGAGTTGGCAAAACGAAATAAGCGTCGGACAAAACATTGTGAAAGATAACAAAAATGCTTAGACGGGCATCGTTGAGATCAGTTTTTCAACTTTCAAGGACACCTTCAGTAGCTCCTAGCCTTTTGGTTAGTACCGGTCTTGCAATCGCAGGGGTGAGATCCTATTCGGCAGCTGCCGCAGCTGCCGTTAAGGTTACCGATGATGTCTCTTTGGAGACTCATACTGATATCCAAACTGCTGCAAGAGAGCAGGCAAAGACAAGGGCTGCAGCTTCTGGTAGCTCTCCTAATGTTGCCAGTTCGGGAACGAGTGCTTTACAACATGCATATCAAGAAAATACAGGATTTGGGACTAGACCAATATACTTAGATATGCAAGCAACCACCCCCACTGATCCTAGAGTTTTGGACACCATGCTGAAATTTTATACGGGACTCTATGGTAATCCCCATTCAAATACACATGCCTATGGATGGGAGACCAATAAGGAAGTGGAAAACTCGCGAGAAAATATCGCCAGAGTCATCAATGCCGATTCCAAGGAGATTATATTCACTTCTGGTGCAACTGAATCCAACAATGCGGCTCTTAAAGGTGTTTCGAGATTCTACAAAAAGACTAAAAAGCACATCATAACTACGAGGACGGAGCATAAATGTGTCTTGGAAGCAGCAAGGGCGATGATCAACGAAGGTTTTGAAGTAACATTTCTTAACGTTGATGAGCAAGGCCTTATTAATTTAAAAGAACTTGAAGACAATATAAGGCCAGATACTTGTTTGGTTTCGATCATGGCTGTTAATAATGAAATTGGGGTCATGCAACCGCTGAAGGAAATTGGCGCTTTATGTAGGAGGCATAAAATATATTTCCATACAGATGCTGCTCAAGCCTACGGTAAAATTCCGATTGATGTGAATGAAATGAACATCGATTTGTTGTCCATCTCTTCGCACAAGATTTATGGTCCAAAGGGCATTGGTGCATTATTTGTCAGGAGAAGACCAAGAGTTAGATTAGAGCCAATAATTTCTGGAGGTGGTCAGGAAAGAGGGTTAAGATCGGGAACTTTGGCTCCTGCGTTAGTTGCCGGATTCGGTGAGGCCGCTAGACTGATTAAAGAAGAATATTCAAATGACAGTGCTCACATAAAGAAGTTGTCTAAAAAACTTGTCGATGGACTATTATCTATAGACCATACCTCGCTCAATGGGTCCGCGGAACATCATTACCCTGGATGTATCAATGTTTCGTTTGCTTATGTTGAGGGTGAATCTTTGCTGATGGCTTTGAGAGACATTGCTTTATCTTCAGGATCTGCATGTACTTCGGCTTCTTTAGAGCCATCTTACGTTTTGCATGCCTTGGGTAAAGATGATGCGATGGCTCACTCCTCTATCAGATTTGGTATAGGTAGGTTTACTACAGAGGAAGAGATCGACTACGTTATCAAAGCTATTAGCGAAAGAGTTAAATTTCTGAGAGAGCTTTCTCCACTTTGGGAGATGGTCCAAGAAGGCATTGATTTGAACTCAATTGAATGGTCGGGACATTAACTGCCCAAATTTATGTTTTATAAGTATCCTTGTCTGTTGAATAGACTGGGAGAGAATTGTCAGTGCTGGTTTTCCAATGCTGTTCAGTTATATCTAATGGTTTCATCATCGTAAATATATATATTCATTAAGCTAGTAGAAAGGTTATGAAAAGAAAAAAAAAAAAAAAAAACTGTTAGCGTAGCAGACTGTTCACATTAGAACGAAGTCTAGATTAATTTAATATTTCTTTTATTGCCTTGGCAACTGCATCGCCCACTTCAGAAGTTGAATTGGAACCACCTAAATCACCAGTTCTAACACCGGAATCTAGGACCTTCTTCACAGCAGCTTCAACGGCGACACCCTCTTCAACCATGTTCAAAGATAATTTCAGCATCATAGCTGCCGAAAGAATGGTGGCAATCGGATTGACCTTACCCTTTGGTAAATCTGGTGCAGAACCATGACAAGGCTCATAAAGGCCAAACGCGGTATTCTTGTCCGGTAGGGAAGCCAAAGAGGCAGATGGCAATAGACCGAGAGAGCCAGGAATCACAGAGGCTTCGTCAGAAATAATATCACCAAACATATTGTTGGTGAGTATTATACCATTCAATTGCGTTGGGTTTTTGACCAGGATCATCGCAGCAGAATCGATTAGTTGATTTTTAACGGATAGAGTTGGGAATTCATTCTTGATCGTTTCTTCAACAGTCTTCCTCCATAATCTCGATGACGCTAAAACATTTGCCTTGTCTAGAGACCAAATTGGTAATGGTGGATTTTGTTGCAAAGCTAAAAATGCAGCCATTCTGGTAATTCTTTGAACTTCAGGAACAGTATATTGTTCGCTGTCCCACGCAACACCGTCACCATCATCTTCTTTTCTTTCACCAAAATAGATACCACCCACAAGTTCTCTAACGACAACGAAATCGGTGCCTCTAGCATGTTCAGCCTTTAAAGGGGATAGGTCGACAAGTGAATCAGAGGCAAAATTACATGGTCTTAGGTTTGCATACAATTGCAGTTCTTTACGAATTTGCAATAAACCCTGTTCAGGTCTAACTGAACCGGTCCCCCATTTAGGACCACCAACAGCACCTAATAAGACGGCGTCAGCTTTTTTTGAGGCCGCCAAAGCTTCGTCAGGTAATGGTACACCGGTAGCATCGATAGCGGCACCACCAATTAGATGGTGCTCAAAATTAAATTTGACGTTTGGACGAACTTCGCTGATGGCGCTCAAAACCTTGATCGCTTCTTCAACAATCTCTTGACCAACATGATCACCTGGTAAAACAACGATGTTCTTTGCGACAGAGGCCATTCTTTTTTATTTTATTTTATTTTATTTTATTTTATTGCAAAATGTCTTATGAACCGATATACACTTGCGGTCTTGGTGCGAGCAATGCAAAGGGCTTGTAAATATAATGGAGTGTACTCACCGCTGTTCTTGTATATATAACTGATGTAATGTTGTGTGGGTCACTCATTAATTTCGGCATGAAAGAAACAAGTTGCCAAAAACAAAAGCCGTTACCGGCTTGACAGGGCCGCTGAAAACGGTCAGAAAACGTGACGAGCATTCCCCCCCCAGTAAGAGAGCGGGCGATGCTCATGGCGGCTAGGAGCGCCCCAGAGTCATGTGGTTGACGGGCAAGGTATAAACGAGTGATGACCGCAGATCAAGCGGTCATATCTATCTATATATTTTGACGATGAAATAATTTACATAAAAGTGGAAAAAGATCTTTCAAGTTAACTTGGCGATCAACGAATCTATGTTGACTTCGATGATTGGAGCAGTGGAAGAGTTTGTCATGTACTTTTGGGTTCTCTTGGCATTTTCTCTTTGTTTGATTCTTCTCACCTTGTTTATTGCGCTGAAACCGGAGATTTCTCTGTTTAATTTGAATGGAAGCAGGAAATTGCAGCATTTCTTGAATGAATCACCTAATGTGGAGATTTCGTGGACGATGTCCTCCAAACAGATAACGCCGTACTCGCCCAATTTGTCCTCGATAATGGTGTTGTCGTTTAGCGGCATCTCGGTTGGCTCTTCGCCCTCTTCTTTTTGATGACTGATCCTGCTTCTTTTCTGCAACAAGGAACGTATCGACGATAGGGAAGGCCTACCAATAACGATATAAGGAGCGATTAGTTTCAGCAGAGGATACACTTTGTCGGTGAGCTTGATAAAGATACCGGTGTTCAACTCGACCAATCTAAGCAGGGTCAATATCTTGAAGGCCCTGTTAGGAATTGCTGTCGTGCCATTTGTCTTTACTCTCATGACGAATAAAAGTGTTGGCTCGCCGTTGTAGACGGATTTCACCTTGGTCAGGCCGTCATCTTCTTCGTCGTAATCCTCCCTTTCGGTTATCCTGAGGATGAAATTCTTGTCGGAAGGTAGATGGTCTGTTTGCTTCTTAGCTTTTTGTGATTCCAGTTTGGATATTCTTCTGACTCTTTCGTTCTCTCTGTCTGTGGCCAGGGTTTTTGCGACGATCGATTCTGCTCTCAAAAATCTCTTTTTGTTGAGCTTTCTTTGCTTGCTTCTTGTCTCTCTCCTCTTCTGTATTTCAGACTGTCTTTCGATCCGGGCTCTGTCTGCGTTTCTTCTCTTGCGCAGCAGGATTTCCGGGTTCGAATTCAATACCTGAGGCTCGTTAGATGACATCTTCTGGGGAGCTTTGCGGTTCTGTGGATGCTGTTCGCCGAGCTTGGACTGCCACTACTTGTCAAGATTAGTTGTCCTGACTGGCAGAAAAACCATACATAGCGTCTCGTCTCATCTCATCGCACCGAGAGGCCTACATTTGCGCATTCCAGCAGAAAGGTAAAAAAAAAAATTTTCAACCCACGTACATGGTGATCTGATGACCTGACCACCTGACCTTCTCACCTTCTCACCTTCTGACCACCTGACCTTCTGTGTCACGTGGTCGTGCCCATCCGAAACACGCGGCTGTGGGCAGAGGCGCGATAAAGCTACGAGACGCATCGACGCCAACCTACACGAAACACGCCCTGCCTCATCCCCTGCCTCATCCCCTGCCTCATCCCCTGCCCTAGACCTGTAGGAGGCGATTAGCCGCCGTCCTGCATTTAGGGTCTGCCGTCGTCATTCTCGACGGGTGCTGTGGCCAATACAACTAGTCTAACTCAGCCACCTGGCAGACGGTGTTGCTCCAGAGAACAGAAGCCTCGGCCCTTGCCCTGACGCTGACGCAACCGTGAGGCAACGGCGGCAAGTCCCGTGGGACGATAGCGCCCCTCGACAGCCGCGTCCGCAACAGCGGAGGCGGCTGATGCGTCGAGATTCCCTGCAGAGCGTGTGCCCGGCATCGGTGCACCACCGCGGTCGCGCGATAAGAGGGCGGCCCTCGCAGCCCATCGGGCGTCTGTATGGCCCCAAAAGCGGGCGAGCGCCCGCCCACCCTGCAATCTTGAGCTCACGTTGCCCCACACACAGGTGCGAACGCCCATGTGCGGCTGCATTAGCAACGATGCCATCGCGGAGACGCTTTCTTTTTTCCTCAAAAGACTCACGGCTGCACCACATCTTGCTTCACGGTGAGCACATTCTTTCAGGGAGAGGAGGGGTCGGCGTTCCCTGTGTCACGCTCACACTCTGGGCTCTTCTCACGTCCACAGCAGTTGAAGCTTATTTCTCGCGTCGAAAGCGACAGCGCATTTTGCTTTGGGGCCTCGAGAACACCCACTGCCGCCGCACCGCCGGTCCACCGCGCTCCACCGCGCTCTCGCCCCCAGCATGCGGAGCAGCAGCTTCCGGCCGAAAGACGTCCAGCGCGCTGCACCCAGCGCCCCGCGGCAATCCTCGGCAAGCCACGGCCACCCTCGGAACGAACCACATATTGCCGCTGCACGCGGTGCGCGGTGCGCGAAACCGCACCGCGCTGTCCGATATCGACCTACCTCCGAACAACCGAGCAACCGAACACCCACTCACCACAGCCTCCCCGGCGCGCAAAACTCAAAACCGTCTGGCACTAAACTCAGCGCGCCTCCCCTCGGCTCCCTGTAGCAACGAAATGTACGCGCACGGCGACCAGCTGGGACATATGCTCGGTGTTGGGCCTATCAAGTACCGCAAGGCAAGTGACACACCGAGACAAAAGAAATGGCTTTTCTTCTTCGGTTGCAAAACCGAATTGATTCCAGTTGAAAAGCTGCGATACTCCACTTTTCGATGCCACCGGAATAGTCCCAGCTCCTTAGAAACCGCAGTGCGCCGCCTATCATCAAGGTGGCTTCGCGACCGGTTGTCGTTGGTTTTATTACCCAATTTGGGGTTTTTTTTCCATTGCACATGGTTGACGACCACAACCATAATCGCCTCCTCCATTATCTGCTCGTCGTCCCTGCAAGAAAGATTCGCTCCCGTGGCGAACACACAAAATATATTACACACCAATTACATCGTTTTCTGGCGATATCGTGGCTGTAGCAGTGGTGCTAGTCACACCTGCAGTTGTGCCGTCATTTCTTATTCTCTTGTTTTCGCACTCGTTGTTCCAGCTACGTTGTTCGGTTTGTCACGGTGCTCGTCTGTTGTTTTGCAGATCTAGCGGTCGCTCTTCAGGGCATGTATATATATATATGTGTGTGCATGTGTGAGTGTGTGTGTGTGTGTGTGTATATCAGTGTATAGTGTTTGGGCTGTTGCAGGTTTTGGACATACGTTTGTAGATTCGTCCCAAAGCACCTTAGTGGTTCCTACTCGATAGAAGGGTCGCGCTTGTATCTTTCTGCAGCTGTTCTTGCCGGTTCTGTACACTCACGACTGGGCGAAATATGGATAACAGTGGCGACATGTTGCATTCTGCAGGTGCCCCACAACCCCAACAACAGGCTCAGATGAACCAGATGGAGGCCAACGGCCAAGGTGATGCGAGTGGTGCGAACAGCGGCGTCAATCAGCCAAGCAAGAGGGCAAAGCTCAACATGATTTCCATCCCTCCCATCCACCAATCGTCGGTGTATAACCTTCTGCAAACACCTGCTTCGCCGGAGAACGTCAACGCTGCCGGCAACACCGCCAATACTGGCGGGTTGCCGATGGCCGTTCGTTCTCCCGTCATCGGGGGCGTAAACACGGAGGCGTCGCAGAGAAACGCAGTACCGAGCATGATCTCTTTCCCCGAATACACGTTCCCACCCCACTTTACGCAGGAATATCTGAGTGCAAATAACAACAACAACAGCAACAACCATAATCATAACAGCGGTGGCGGTGGAAGCAGCGGCAGCGGTAACCAGTACGGCTTGCCGCCTTTCCTGCCCTCGCCGCGCACACAGCAACCTGCACATACCCATTCCAACACAGCATCTGCACCAACCAACACTTACTCATACCATGACAGCGCTCAGAAAGCTGCTGTCGATAACTACTATCACAAGAATTTCGACGAGGATCAGAGGAAAAAGTTCTTTCTCTACAGCAACACAAACGATCCACACCAACTGCCGCCACACCAGCAGCAGCAGCAATACTATTGGCCTCAGCAGCAACAGCAACAGCAACAGCAACAGCAACATGGGTCCATGATAAGACCACAGATCCCGCCAACGCCAAAGTTCCCGACGCCGTCTGTTGGACGTGGTGAGGAGTCCACGATCTTATTGCACGCTGTGCACGGTGGCAAGACTGGCGTCAAACCCGGCTACGCTGGTCCCGACAACACCAACCTTGATATGAAAACGAGCACAAATGTTATCGGTAATATCAACAATCACAATAATCACACCAGTAGCACGAATAGTAATAGTAATAGTAATAACAACAACAACAACAACAACAATAATAATAATGGGAGAGTTATCTTCGATATGAAACAAGAAGGAATGGAAAGGTCGAAAAGTTCGGACGCTCCGATAAGAAGGAATACCCAGGAGTCGATGGCAAAAATGATCGCAGAAAAGCACAAGGATAACCCCATTTCGGAATATGCTACGATCGTCAGACAAGCAGAACTGATCGTGCTCAACATGGATCCGCAGACCCACTCCAAGACAACAATACAAGCAGCTGAGCAAAACAGGGAACGTGAAAGACAGGTCTATGCCCTACTGTGGTTGATGAAAAACTGTGTTGCGCAAACTGATAGTTACGTTCCAAGGGGCAGGATTTTTGCCCAGTATGCTGCTTCTTGTGCTCAAAGTAATTTGAAACCGTTGTCTCAGGCCTCGCTCGGAAAGCTGATACGCTCCGTGTTCCCGGATCTAACCACGAGAAGATTGGGCATGCGAGGCCAATCAAGGTATCATTACTGTGGATTGAGATTGTTACCGAACGAAAACCATGATAATGCTAGCTCAAATCTAATTCTGAACCCGGATGCGAATCAAAGCGCTGATAGCCCTGTGACAAACCCAGGCTCCAAACAAAGCCAAAGCTCGTCTTTCCCAGCAGATGCAAGTTTATCAAAGAATGATTTGAGCACTAATGAATCGTCTAGTGAAAACGAAACAAGTACAACGCAATCGGAGCAGTTGAACGTGAAATCAAAAGCAAAAGTGGAAAGGACGCCGTCACCCAGCTTGGCAAACTTAAAACCGCCGCCAGTATCGTTGAACAAATCACCAAACGATTATGAAATGGTCTTTATGGAGGATCTATATCAAAAAGTTTTTGATAACGAAACTCCTCTGTCTTCCGATTATTCGTTGAAGTTCCCATCTATACCAACTGATCGTTTGCCATCAGGTGTTGATGAAGATATTGCTTATGCACTAGAGTCATTGTATCACGTGCATTGTAATACAATCTTTGAACATATGAGATTTATGAAGTTTGATCAATTACCAAATTGTCTAACGCTGTTTGGTTCTGGATCAATTTCTCCGCAAATGTTTAGTTTGTTCATTTCAGAGGAATTATACGATTGGATATATGAATGTGATCTGATAACTCATATCGAGTCTGTGAAATATCTATCGAGAATGGTTATGAATTACCGAGATATTTCACCTTCAACTTTATCAAAACTGGAAACTTTTGCAAAGTCTTACGAAGAAGAAGTTTCAAAAGCCATCATAGATCTACCTGTACCGATGGTTAACAAGAAAAAGGAAATTGTTAGTGAATTTTCAAAATTAGTAAGAAAATTAGTCAAACTTTTGAAATATTGCACAGAAATTAGTCAAATATTACCGAATTTCAAAAGCATGAGAAGAGATTGGGAAAAATATGTTAATCTAAATGAAGTTCTCGAAATAGTTCAAAGAGATGGTTACGATAAATTAATCAAGATTATTCAAACATTCATGACAACTCATGTTGCTCAAGTCCTGGACGATTTAGCGAATGGGGTGGTTCGTTTAGATATTTTTGTTAAGAACTATTGTGAACTGCTTACAAGTGTCAAAGATATGCCTGCTTATAAATTGGTTGATGGAGTAGCGATGTTTTCAAGAGCTTTTATGAGCGACGTAAGTTTAGTGATGAAACAAGACGGATTCCCATGGTATTTTCTGGATATGCTCTCGAGTTTATTGGTTGGTTACTGTTTTGAAATCAACAGGTTCATCTGTGGAATATCCACTTCCTAAGCTTGATCGATCAATAGCAAAAATTAATCTTTTTTTAACTTTTTTCTATATTTTCTTTTCACATTTACATTCATATTCATATTCATATTTAAAATCATGGTTTTACGAACTCACTAACTCAAACGAGATGAGATGTTTCTTCTTTTCAGTTTCCTTCATAGTTTTACTTTTTTTATTTATTAAGAATTCTTTTCATATTTACTGCTCTACTATACATCATTTAATGCCACACACACGGCGCCCTTATGGTGACCGCCATATTGTCTGACAATTTCTCTCGTTGAGAGGTCCCATAATCTCACATAATGATCGGAGGATGCTGTAACTAAATAAGCACTATCGGCGCTGAAAGCGCAATCCCACACCCATCTTTGGTGACCATCTAAAGTGGTCTCCAGTTCAAAGTTCTTATCCACAGACCAAACCCTGGCTGTATGATCAGCGGAGCATGTAGCCAGATGTTTGACATCTGAAGATAGTATTACACGAGTAATATACGTCGAGTGTGCCCTAAATTTTGTCACTGGTTTAAGGTTTGATGCATCTGTTCGATTCGGCATTTCCCAGACATAACAATTACCTTTACTATTAGCTGATACCAACATTGAGCCATCACTTGCAAGTGATAAAGACTGAAGTGGTGTATCATCTTCTGGTGTCAATTGGTGGGTGCATTGATTCTCGCCAAGATCCCAGATCCTAATATTACCGTCTCTGTCACATGATATTAACTCTCCTTGATTTGGATGTATCACAACTTCGTTGACGGGAGCATTGTGCTTGTAATTTCTCGGAATTGATGGTGCTCTGACATCCCAAACCTTGATAGTACCATCTTCACTTGATGTAACCATCCATTTATTGTCCTGTTGAAAAGATACTGAGGTAACATTTCCTCGATGGCCTTCAAACGACGCCACGGGATTTGGATTTGTGGTTCTTATATCATAAAGTCTTACGTTCTGATGACCAGCAACAGCAAGTAGCTTCTTATCATTCGTGATTTCTAACCTATTTACCTGAGAATCCGAGTGCTGAATCGTTCTAGAACACACCCCAGTCAGCGCTTCCCAAAACCGTATCGTGTGGTCATATCCTGCAGAAACCAATATTACTGACATTCAAAATCGTTCAAATGAAATCTGCTCAGCACAGATATATCTGCATTTTCGAATGTTAAATTGTATAGTAGCTCAATCAGTTCATCAATCTATGCCATATGGTATGGTTCTTGTTACAGTTTCGCTATTCTCTGTTACGTACAAAGGTATACTTTGAGTTTTTTGACAATATTATTGTCCGGGTCTTCTCCGGCTATAGGCGTAACAGGTACCCCGTGTCCGACTTTAGATTTTTTCAACTGGAAGATTCTAGAAGGTAATTGAAGAAAAGCTCATGGGATTTCCTAAACGGCTAACTTAATTTCTTCCTATACAAATCATTCCCTATCTCATGTTGCAATTACTTTTAAAGTCTCGAATTGATGGAATGTTTTAGAACTTTCACATATATTTATATATAGGAAAGTCTAGCTGGCACGCTGGATTGAAAACAGTGCACGTAATCATTCATAGTTTTCGAAACATATAGACAGCTTTCAAAATTCGTTGACGACATGGTTAAAGACAGTAAACTATACGACTTATTGGGTGTATCGCCCACAGCCAATGAACAAGAGCTGAAGAAAGGTTACAGAAAGGCTGCATTAAAGTATCATCCTGACAAACCAACTGGTGATACTGAGAAGTTTAAAGAGATCTCAGAAGCTTTTGAGATCCTGAACGACTCTCAAAAGAGAGAAATATATGATCAATATGGGCTTGAAGCTGCAAGAAATGGCGGCCCCTCTTTTGGTGGTGCAAGCCCTGGTGGGGCTGGTGGTTTCCCTGGTGGTGCTGCTGGTGCTGCTGGTGCTGCTGGTGGTTTCCCAGCTGGTGCTCATTCTTTCACAAACGAAGACGCATTCAACATTTTCTCACAATTCTTTGGTGGTAGTTCTCCATTTGGTGGTGCTGCCGGAGCTGGAAGTGATGACGGATTTGGCTTCTCAAGCTTCCCATCCAGCGGAGGTGGTACACGATTCAGCTCCAGTGGATTCCCAGGGGGGATGCCTGGTGGAATGCCTGGTGGAATGTCTGGTGGAATGCCTGGTGGAATGCCCGGTGGAATGCCCGGTGGAATGCCGGGAGGTTTCAGATCAGGTTCTGCATCACCTCCACACGCTGATGAAGAAATTGTCTCTGTTAATTTGCCAGTTAGTTTAGAAGATTTGTTTAGTGGCAAGAAAAAGTCCTTTAAGATCGGTAGAAAGGGACCTAGTGGCTCTTCTGAAAAGACCCAGATTGACATTCAGTTGAAACCTGGTTGGAAAGCTGGAACAAAAATCACATATAAGAATGAAGGTGACTTCAATCCACGCACAGGTGGTCGGAAGACACTACAGTTCGTTTTGCAGGAAAAGACTCATCCTCTGTATAAGAGAGAAGGCGATAATTTGATCTACACATTGGCATTGACTTTTAAAGAGTCTCTACTCGGCTTTACTAAGACCATTCAAACAATTGATGGCAGAACTCTTCCAATATCGAGAATTCAACCAATTCAGCCCTCGGAAACTTCAACTTATCCCGGCCAAGGGATGCCAGTTACAAAAAAGCCTGGTCAAAGAGGTGATTTAATCGTCAATTACAAAATAGATTATCCGACATCGTTAAATGATGCTCAAAAGCGTGCCATTAATGAGAACTTTTAGGTGGAGGCCAGAAGATCGATGAACCTTGGTTCCTTTTCTTTTCACACAAATTCTGTACATTATTGGAAAGCTAAGAGAAATCTTTTTTCATCTATTATTACCAGAGATCGCATAATAAATATTGAGATAAAAGAATATACATACAAGAAATCAAAGAATTTTATTATAAATGAAACCGCGACTGCATGAAGTAATTGATTCTTGCTGAACCTTCTTAACTACATAAGGCTAAAAAAAGCGTACTTCCTGTCGATAAATGGCTCTTTTTGATCCTGTTTCTAAGTAATGAATGGATGTAACCACCAAGCAAACGAAGTTGAGTAATAAAAAATGTTATGTTAAATAGTGAGGTAACTTTATTCTCTTTTTTAAAATTTATACGATATACAAAATGCTATGATAACAAATCATCAACCAATTATTGTGAAGTCGAAGTTTCTATTTCTTTGATTTCTTCTTCTTCTTTTCGGAGTCTTCATCTAAATCATCAGACTTTCTCTTTTTCTCTTTCTTCTCCTTCTTGTCCTTCTTTTCTTTCTTTTCCTTCTTCTCCTTCTTATCCTTCTTCTCTTTCTTTTCTTTCTTTTCCTCCTTTACTTCTTCAGATTCAATTTCCTCTGCTGCATCTTCTTTTTGTTTTCCTTCATCATCTCTTTTGATTTCTGATATCAAAGGAGCTGAGGTTTCAGATTTCTCCGCTGTGGTCTCAGAATTATCCAGAGGTACGTAACTCTTCTTCCAGTCATCAGGAGTATTTTCATTCACACGACCAAACTTATCTAATTTACCATCAGCTTTCATTTGTTTCTTCTTTTGAGCAACTGGTCCTAATCCCCATCTTCTTGGATATAAATCTCTCTCCATTATACATCTCTTTACCTTTGCAACAACACCATGATCACAAGTAGCTAAGTCAACGGTCGACATTTGAGCAATTGCGACAGCAATGGCCTCACCTTTTGTGGTGATCAATACGACTTCGTCGTATAATTCAATACCATCTTCATAACGCAATAAACCTGGAATCATTAATTTAGCACCGTAGCAAACAGCATTGACGGCAGAGTCCTTGACCACTATTCTCTTGTAACCTACAAGTAATGATTCTAAAGGCTGAATGATTTTCCTTAGGTAAGACTCATCTCTAGTGTTGTCGTAAACGAATTGTGCGTCTAAGACATCATGTAAAGTAACCATGTTATCATTTTCAGACATGGCACCAGATCTCACACGACGAAGCTCTTGCATATGACCTCCAACACCTAATAACATACCCAAATGAACACACAAGGTACGCATATAAGTACCAGCTTCACAGGAGGCCCAGAAGACACCTAAGTTTCTCTTGTTGTCAAACTCAATCAAATTAGAGTCATAAATGGTACGAACACGTAATTGACGCTTAACAGCAGAAATCAAAGGTGGCCTTTGGAACAAAGCACCTGTTAGGTTTTCCAACGAACGGCCTAATTCTTTTTCATCCTTCAATGCTTCATGCAATCTAACGATACAGACATATTCTTTACCAGCACCTTGCTGAGATTTAACCAACCGCGTGGCTCTGTCGATACAAACAATTAAACAGCCAGTGACCTTTGGATCTAATGTACCAGAGTGACCAGTTTTTTCACAACGTAGAATACGTTTAATCCAAGCAACAACCTCGTGAGAGGATGGGTTGGAAGGCTTGTCCAAGTTGATGAAACCAGAACTTATATATGACTTAAGATCCCTCTTTAATGGGGAGCTTCCTACCGGAATTGGGGTATAATGACCACTTCTTACCAATAGCTTGTCATAATTTTTCAACAGTAGTGGCCACTCACTGGTGTCAGCAGAGGGACCAGAGGACTCAGGTTTGATTATATATTCCTTGGACATATTTTATTGTCTCGGATATCAAAGAATATACTTCCCAATTGGATGCGGCTTGTTCTTGTCAATGATCCTTTCAATAGATGGTTTTGATAATTACTATCTCATCTTCTCATCGCGCATGAAAATTTTTCCTTAGGAAAGGAAAAGTAGAAAACAAAACATTATCATCAAGTACGTATAACCGATGCTATATGCGATGCTTAGTGTAACTGACTGTGTCCTAGGCTTTTAATGTCTTTATCTTGAAATGATAGCTTCGTAAAATCCTACCTCCACTTTCAATTCTCCTCATGAGTTGTACTGCCGTACTCGACGTGCGCTGATGCTACTTTTGAATTATGTGCCTTTGAATATGTCTGGAAGGAATGAGCGCCTATTTCAACAGCTATATAGGTGCCTCAATCTTCTGAGATTATAGACTTCTGGTCATTAAAGCAACATTGAATAGGAAAGGACTCGATGCGAAAAGAAAATGTTTCACCTTGTACTTGTTTGAAGACCGTTCATCTGCATATTGCAGCGGCTTCTCGTACACTTCGATGCGTCAATACAAAGGTAACTTACCTATTTATTATCCAAATGCTAGACACGCTTGAAAGTACAAAGAAATGACAATGTTTTTTATTAGTATTATGAGTCTACTTCTGTTAACCCACATTGGCTCAATCATGCTATTGTTCAAAAGAAGAAATTGAATTAACGAGTCGATTGTACGGTAAACATAACTTTTTGTATATGCATTCTAGTCAAAAACTGCTCCCTTGCTAGCTCCCTTGTTTTTTTGACAAAAATCTCAAGCTTGATTGAATCGCTACTTAACAATCGAGATAATGCGTGGATTGTGTCAGAAATAGCGCAATCTTTAGCAACTAATTCATATAGTTGGTTAATCAACACATTCTCCGTAACAAGTAAAGACGAGACATCCGGTTGGATGCCATGCTGCTGCTCATATACCATTAGAGCTTCATTCCGATGGACTAAACTCGTGATTTCATTCTCCACAGAGCCCTTTGTCTTCTTAATCGAGTTAGAAACATTTTGAAGACTTGAAGTTTCATACTCCAGCATTCTTCTAAACTGATCCACGGCCGATTCTACTGCTGATTTTCGCTTCTGAAGATTTTCTTGCAGAAATGTCACATCTTTTTGAGTCAGTTGGGTGATTATTTGACCTAATTCGAGTAGAGCATGTTTACGTAATGGATCTTCATCATTGGTAATTTTGGAATCCAATAGATCAATGTTTGAGGACTTCTCAGCAGGCCTTGGAGGCACTAGAGGAGACTCTGAAGAGTAGCTATAGTCATTTTCTTTTGGCGGGAGTTTTGGGGGGAAAGCAGGAGGTATATCCGTAGAACTAGAGGAATTGGAATTTGTTGATGTATCAACGGAGAATTTCTTAGGAGGTTTCCTCGGCAGATCCGGTTGGTTCCATATCGAGCTTGCAGTCGGTGTCGGCAAAGATATTATGTCATGTAATTCAGCGTCAGCTGGTCTAACGAAGCTATTATATTGGCAGATTTCGGAAGCTTCTTGAACAACCTGCAAAATGTTGTTAGCTTCTGGGGACCATTTGTTGAACAATGGGAGACAGACCTCCCCGTTAGGACTTACATAATCTCCAATGCAGGGTCTAGAATCACCAAGTAACTCTAAGTCGAGGAAGACAAGAGGATGTTCGAGTGGATAGCTTCGTGGTATCCATACCAACAGAGGCACAGGAAGAATACTCTCTATCGTACCGTAAATACAAAGTAGTAAATCTGATGTACCATTCTCGCTGGTAAATACTCTCGTTCTCGGTCTAAATTGTGGGAATTGGCTCAGTAGGGCAACCGAGTCATGGAATGTCGTCCTTCCATCATGGTAGATCTTATGTGATAATTAAAAAGATTATTGTTAATAACTTGATGCTTCTGGATTACCGCGTTTAACAGAGGCATACATACTGGTTGGATCACCTTAAAAAGCCAATTGATAACAGGCTGCGGTATATTAACTGTATCGCGCACCCTATCTGAGGAATCCATAGTGTTCTTGCGAAGTTAATTGCGGTTTTTCCATCTGCTAGTCTTTTCCTAAGCTTTTCTAAAAGACTATCTCGCAATTTCCTTTTTTTCATCATAGCTCAGGTCACTGACGAAGCGGACAGGGGACTACTACCATCCTAAACTTGTTGCATAATTGAAAATATTAACAGAACAGGAAAGTGAAAGACCTCGAACACAGCGGTGGATCAGACAAATAAAGATGAGTTTGTACGTATAATATCACCTGGCAAGATTCATTTACTATTCTGAATTTTTTTAACTAACAACAAAACAGTTACACCGTTCTCGCCGCCTTTTTAGTTGTTTCATTAGTTTCGGCTATCTTTTGGGTGGCTGCTCCTAAAAAGAATCAAACGTAAGTATACTAATGCATTTTGAACCTGAGTAGATTAGTTAGTATCCTGACTAGCCTATCAAGCGGTTTCCAATCGAGTTTGCGTCAAAAACTAACTTTCTTTTTAGCGTTTGGAGGAGTACTGTGATTCTATCCCTTGCCATGATGTTCTTAATGTGGGCAATAACCTATTTGAGTCAGCTTCATCCTTTGGTAGCTCCTCGCCGTTCTGACTTGAGACCCGAGTTCGCTGAGTAGGCCAACTAAGGTGGAAGATCATACCTCTACAAGTATCCAGAAGATTATTCTACGGCTGCTGGCATATTTTTAAGAGTTAAAGGGCTCTAAGGCTTAAGTGGACTCTGTAATTATATGTAGTCGCATTTGATAGATATTATATAGAGATATAGCGAAGTATAATATCTTACTGAGAACTGACGATCATTCAGCAAATTGAATATACATTCACACGATCCAGACAAAATGCATTCACGGATGTATCAAAGTTGTGAATGGACGTTGTCTGGCTTTATCTTCTCCTTTACAAGACCCATTATTTCACGGAAGAGATCGAAAAATGGGGCAGAAATAGGAGTTCTCTTATGCGATTATTTCTCAAGTTGATTTACAATGTATCAATCCAGATGTCATATCCTTACAACATTTCACTGTATAACAGCCTTGGGAAACAAAAGCTTCATCACTTGGGTGGAGTTTTAAATTCTCACTGAGTAACAGTTGAACATTTTTCATCTTTTAGCTTAAAATTCTTTCATAAAGTTCACAATTTTTCTACAAAAGTTGGATTTTTCCTCAGGCGGGTAATTAAGAGAAGAAACCTCAGGGCTCATTTTGAGAGAAGATCAAAGGATCGGAAGCCTTTGTAGATGAACTTACCAAATAAAATGCACTGCAAATGGAGGGAATGAGGTCACTGCTACAGATCTGTAAAGATTTTGTTCACCTTTTTGTTTCTTCGGTCAGTTTTTCTGTTGCAATTACGGCTAAATTCATTTCCGCAGTCTTTCATTTCTTTTATCATGTTTTCTATCAGCAGACGAAATTTTTATTTCGGACATTTATGTGGCTCCCTGTTACCATTACTATTTCAGTTTTATTGCAGCTAATCTTTCTGCCTTTTAATATACCCCTGAAGTTGTTCGCTGGAACTTCCCTACAGAAAATTATTGGACAAACTAACAGCAGGACAAACACGTATGTGATTATCACTATACTACAATATTCTCTGGTGCTTTTGCTATTAGGTATAGTGATTGGACTCATTTGTGGTGCCACACTCGGAATTTTACATTTCTTGATAGTCATTCCCGATTGGAAATTTGATATTTCTCTCTCATTCATTAAAAGAAGACTTCCGCAATTTAGTTTACCAAAGATTGACTTTGGATTTATTCCTGATGTGGCGAAAATTTTTCAGTCAAAACCATTGAGAGAAGATGCTGTCCAAATGCCGAGTCCAGTATCTCCAATTCTAACCCGCGGAGAGGAATTAGAGGAACTACTTGCTAAGACAGCAACTACTCCGTATCGCGTTAATCGTAAAAAATCTTGGCAAAGACGGTCCTCCTCTTCAAAAGAAAGTGTTATGGAAATAGCGTCCAAACTTCCCAGTGATTTTTTTCAAAAGAGGGGAAGCATATCTGAAGAGAAGCAGGTAGTTTATCAAACGCCGAGTCAATCACCTTCAAGTAAAACCGTAGATGACTCCAGCTACAGCTCCTCCAATTTATGGGACCAATTTGATGAACTGCCGAGCACGTTGAGGACTGAGGGAGGCCTTAGCACATTATACAGTCGGAGGCCTCTTGGAGCTACTAGTAGGGGAGAAACAATATATGTCCCTAAATTAAAAAATCGCAATTGATACTTAATAATATGGAGATCTATAGTCTGCATTATAATGATTTGAAATGATTCTTTGAATATTTTCAAGATTTATTTGTTTTTAAATGTGTTCTAGCAATTCTCTCTCTTCGCAAACCCAAAGTGATTTTTAAAAATTAAAACATTAATTATTGAAGAAGGATGTCTCAAAAATCTTTCCGCCTTAACCAAGGAAATGAAAGCTTGAAAAAGAAAAAACACTCACGGTGGGGGTCGAACCCACAATCTTCTGATTAGAAGTCAGACGCGTTGCCATTACGCCACGCGAGCTATATTTAAAGGTTAGGCGGGTTCACGGAATTTAAAACTTTACTCTGTAAACAATTAAATAGGTTTATGAATTCTTAAATTGATCCTTGATGTTCTACTTTATCATCCGTGCAATTGATTCTATGGATTGAACTAATGATGAGATCATCAGTATAAAATTTGCACGGATAACAGTGATGACGATTCAATAGGTACAAGTTGTGACGTATAAATACCGGAACTTTAACTGGTATTCGTTCTGTCCAATTCACATCTTTGTATAATTTATAGGGTAGAAAATCGAGGATTAATGTAAGAATTTATGAACCTATATACTCCACCTAATCATTACTAATGTCTGCTAATCAAAGTATCAACAACTGAAAGGATGAAGACCTCTTTCAATAGTTATCAGTACAGACTGTACGCTCATGATCATGCCATTTATTCGATCCCATAGAATCGATAGCATGGGTATCCTTGCTGATTAATGATCATATAATATGTCGTAGTGATGGTGCAGATTGCTATCCTCCCGCAGTAAATCATTCGATTCCCTTCCATATCGAACGATGATTTGTTAGTGCTCATCTAACACAACCTAGTCAGATGTACAGCAAGTTATTCGTAAATCTTATACTGTAGATACTGTCATTTATATTTTACTGACTCTCAGCTCTAACCTGAATGGGTCAGAGGTCACGATGCTTCTCCTTTAATTCGAGAATTCATATGAGAGAATTAAGCAAAACAAGAACTGTCGCAGAATAAGTAGCATGTTGATGATAACTGAATAGCAAAAGTAAAGCATCTATGGCCCATGCCTCAAAAAAAATTATGTTAGAAATACCTTGAAATGACAAGAAATAAGCCTGACTAGACCAAATATATAAAGGATCTTATTTGGCACTATGTTGGTGGGCTGTAGACAAGAGAATGTGACTTTCATATTTAATACGTATGCATTAACCTTCCAACTACGAAACAAAAAATAATACTATCCAAGAATCGAGACATATGGAAGTACAACAAGAAACCATTCTGAATCTGAATAGTAGCTTTTATCATATATAAAGCTGTAGCTGATTTTATATTTTAAGATAGCGACTTTCTTCATGCACAAAACTTGATGTTACCTTCGCAATGAAGATGAGCAACCTTCTTCAGTTCTCGTTACGTGTAGGACGTTATTTCTTTTAAACTTTTGAGATAAACTAACATTAAGTTGAACAAGAAGACTTTACGCTATGGAGTCTACATGTTTTCAAATGTTCTCCGTAAATTAGAAAAGCAGTACAAGTTGTTGTACTCAAAGTCGAACCATATATTTTGTGCGTTACATAATGTTGCAATGTTCAATAAGAAATAGATTTGTGTTGCAAGCCATTTGTTTGGAAGATCAGTAAAATTAAACTTGAAGAGTCATTAGTTGCTCGCTGTATGAGGGAGGGGACTCAAAATAAAAATTGCATCTATAATATTGTTATAAGCTGTCTTGTTCTTGGCATTAAAGCTAAACGAGGACTTTGTTATGGCCAACCTAATCTCAAACTGCAATTATACTTAAACTTGTTCCTCAACTTAGCGGCGGTACAACTGTTTCCGAATATTTGCACATCGGCCAAATACATCCATCACATGGCTCTTTTAACTGAAACATCGAAACCGAAGTGCTAATACAGAAGCAAGCGTCGAAACGCAAAGAAGCCTATGAAGCGCCTAGCTAGCGATGTACACAAGTTTATTGACCTTCGTTTATTCTGCTCAAAAGTAACAGCTACAATGAGCCCAGCTCCAAATACATCATCTTCATCGGCATATTATGAACTAGCAAAACAAAAGCTCTCCTTCCTAAAGACACGATTTCTATTCAGGAAAGGAGAAATTGATATAATATACTCACCGACTAGGTTTTATGAAACCATTAAGGAAAAGATATTACATGCAGAGAATAGGATTTTCATTGCTTCACTTTACATTGGCAAAACCGAAGACGAATTAATTGACTGTGTCAAAAGAGCTCTGCAGAAAAACCCCAGGCTACAAGTATACTTTTTGATAGATGGGCTCAGAGGAACAAGAGAAGCTCCATCAAAATGTGCCACAACTTTGTTAACCGAAGCACTTGCTGGATATGAAGATCGCGTAGATATTCGACTCTATCGAACTCCTGCGTTTGTAGGTTTAAAAGGATTGATAGCTCCAAAACGAATTAACGAGGGCCTAGGATTACAGCACATGAAAATTTACGGATTTGATGATGAGGTTATCCTCTCAGGAGCAAACCTCTCTTCAGATTACTTCAGCAACCGTCAGGATAGATATTATCTTTTCCAGTCTTCTTCTTTCACGGATTATTATTTTAAGCTACATCAGCTAATAGGTAGCCTCAGTTATAAGGCAAGAGGTGCAAATACCCCTCAGCGGTTTCTTGTTTCATGGCCGACCTCAAATTCTGCATTAGATCCAGTTAAGAACAGAAAGACCTTCATAAAGCAAGCATCTAAGGTTCTGACTGAGTTTCTTCATGTCTCATCTCCTCAAAATTCAGCAGATGAGCAGAAAGACGAAGATGCCTTAAAAGAATTTCCAACAGTGGTTTTTCCAGTTTCACAACTCACGCCACTATTTCAGAAAGGACACGATAGATCGACTGAAAAGAAAAGTGTTTTGAGCCTTATATCCTCAATATCTAGTCCCTCTTTGAAATGGACCTTCACTGCTGGATACTTCAATATGCTACCTGATATTAAAAGACATCTGATATCGGCACCTTCTGAAAATGGTACTGTAATCACCGCATCCCCGTTTGCGAATGGATTCTTTCAGTCCAACGGCATATCTGGGCATCTGCCTGGCGCGTATCTTCATCTTTCTAAAATTTTTCTGAAGATGGTGAAAGCTTATGGGAAGGAATCAATCATCGTTTTGCGGGAATGGAAGAGAGGTGTCGTTAATAAACCAGGGGGCTGGTCCTACCACGCGAAGGGAATATGGGTTAGTGCACTTGAAAAAGAATCATATCTCCCTGTCGCAACATGTATTGGTTCGTCAAATTACACAAAGCGCGCATATTCCTTAGATCTTGAGTCTAATGCAATCATTTTGACAAATGATCTTGAATTGAGAGTTAAAATGCAAAAAGAGATAGATAACATTTTACAACACACCAAATGCGTCACTTTGGATGATTTCAAGAATGATCCAGAGAGGCACGTTAGTGCTGGAGTGAAGCTTGCTACCACAATTTTAGGTACACGGCTTTGAATGAGCAAGTTACTTTATCTAGTAATACAGGATATATAAGTCATTAATCAGATAATTTTCTAGCGCGCTTTACCCTTCGGTAAATGCGGATGCCTTCTTAAGTATAGTATTTGCGCTTGGTAGAGTATACCTGCAATTGTTATGAGCTCAAATAGTGGCACGGGTAGCGGTGTCCAGTTAAATGGAACACGGTAAAACTCTTCATTCTCGGGCAGGAAAGCCCATATGATCAAATAAAGAAGTTTATTCGCAAAGCAAATAATCACAAATTTTGAGGATAAACCGCTAGTAGACATTCCAAACCAATTGAGTGACAATTGAGGAATAAACTTGACTGCGATGAGTGTGTTCGCTATTATCCAGGTGTAACTGATATGTTCAAGATAAAATACGCCATAGGTGCCAGAGTTCGTATGAGGGAGGTTGGCGCAAGCGAATGTATATGTCAAAATCCCAAAGATGGCTGAAGCTATTAAGACAGAAATACAAAACTTTGAAATGCTCTGATGAATATGTTTTGTGGCTCTGTAGACGATCAATTGTCGAAGCAGTACCAGACTGCTGCCTGAAATAAAAAAGTCCTTGATTAACAAAATAAAAGAAAGAGGTATACCCTTCTTATCATCCAGCGGGTAGAAGAGTGGATATCGCTTCGATAACTGAGTTCTTAAAAGTGGAGACCAGAGATAGCTGAGAGTACAATAAATAGATAAGGATGAGCCTACAAAACTCAAGATGTACAAATCATAGGAAAGGCCATATATTGAGCGGTGTAGTTTATTATATTTCCTCTGGTAGGAGATTGCGACTGCCTGAGGTACTCGTGCAAAATGTTAGTGAGGCAATCTATGTTGTGCTGGAATCAAAGTGAACATACATCGATGAGTCCCGAACCGAATTGTAAAAGTGGGGCGTAAATCATTGTTTAGAACGGTTTACCATAACAATACACTTATTATTCTCTCTTTTTCGTTTGAATTTCATTTTGTTTTGTTCGCGTCGCAGACTGAATAT
This sequence comes from Zygotorulaspora danielsina, assembly GCA_030572985.1. Classification (NCBI taxonomy): domain Eukaryota; kingdom Fungi; phylum Ascomycota; class Saccharomycetes; order Saccharomycetales; family Saccharomycetaceae; genus Zygotorulaspora; species Zygotorulaspora danielsina. Next base: position 66,041 of record JAJMCL010000018.1, read on the forward strand.
TCTCACGAATAAATAATTTTTATTAAGGACCAGATGTCCTCACAAGTTGAAATACTTTCTATGGCGTCTCAACTAAAGCATCGAAAGGTAACAAAGATATTAGCGCAATATGAACTTCGAGGAAGGACACCTACCGCAATCTGATCCACGAAACGCTCTTTTTGAATATTTCAAAAGGGCAAAAAATGTTTACCAGTTTTATTTGGATAAGTCTGTGCCTCTCAACAAAGAGAGGTGGGCAGGTCTAGGGATTTTAATCACTTTGTTCCTATTACGTATCACATTCTCACAAGCCTGGTATGTCGTGTGCTATGCCCTTGGTATTTTTCTTTTGAACCAGTTTCTAGCGTTCCTCACGCCGAAGTTTGATATGTCACTACAGCAAGATGAAGAAAACAAGGAGTTGGAAGCTGGAGAAAGATCTGACGAGTTCAGACCTTTTATAAGAAAACTTCCTGAATTTAAATTCTGGTACAATGCCACTAGAGCCACGATCCTATCTTTATGCTTAACAGTTTTTTCAATCTTTGATATTCCAGTATTTTGGCCTATACTGCTCATGTACTTTGTAGTTTTGTTCCTGTTGACCATGAGAAGGCAAATTCAACATATGATGAAGTATAAGTATATTCCTTTGGATATCGGCAAAAAAAAATACAGAGGCACCTCTGTATAATATAAAACCATAAAAGCAGTGGTCAATTAAGTATTTTCAAGATATTTACTACCGGCCAGTTGAGGTGCTATCGCACTACTTCTGAGAACCTCTGACTGGGGCAATATGAAGTCCAAATGCTCTCAGCATACGTATATAGATAAATATACATATTTACAAAGCAATAAATATACAGATGGCGCGTCCTCTGTGTATTTGAACGCTTATTAGCAGGTAAAAAAAAAAAAAAACAGAACAGAAAAAATGCAATACACATTAGCTCGGTAAAGGTGAGGCTGAAAGCTGGGAAGCGCCACAAGGATGAAAGTTTTGAGTGTTTCCAGATCCACGAGCAGCAATGAAGGTGCAACTATATCTTTATTACCTCAAGACAAAGAGGATCTTTTCACCGTTTATCAATTGATTGACAAAGATGACGAAGTTATCTTCAAGAAAATGGTGACAACAAATATGGATGAGGCCGGAAAGAAGAAAAATACCAGTTTGATCAAGTTAAAGCTACAGATTATTTCCACCGAATTTGACATGAAAAACGAATCTTTAAGATATAAAGGGGTGACAACAGTGGATGATACTGGTAAATCTAACGTCTCAGTTCCCGTTGGTAAGTTTTTCAGCTTTACGGTTAATTATACCTATCCATTTACAATCATTAAACATGATTTCAATCTATATACACAGAAATTACTTGATGACGCTACTAAAATCGAGGCTAAGGTCGATACTGCTGCTGTTGTATTAGAAGAGGGGATTGCCCACATATGCTTACTCACTCCATCGTCAACCCTTTTGAAACAGAAAATAGAATATTCGATGCCCAAAAAAAAGAGAGCAACTGACATAGCAAAATTCGATGAAAAGACACAGAAGTTTTATAAGGCGATTTATGAAGCCATGAAGAAATACTTTGACTTCTCTAGACTAAAGATGGTAGTTCTTTGCTCACCTGGTTTTTATGCGAAATCGCTCCTAGAGAAAACACTCCAAATGGCGGAAGCAGAACAGAATAAGGAGATATTGGGTAGCAAGAATAAATTTCTGGTAGCTCATTGCTCTACAGGGTATCTCCAGGGTATATCGGAGGTTTTAAAAAATCCTTCCTATTCTTCAAAGCTGGAAGATACGAAGTATACGCAAGAAGCCATCATTATGGATGAATTTTTAGAGCATTTAAATAATGACGATGACAAAGCTTGGTATGGTGAGGCCGAGGTTACCAAGGCCGCTGGTATGGGCGCTGTAAGTCGTTTACTTATCACAGATACCATGTTAAGATCCGATGACATCCCTCAAAGAAAAAGATGCCTTGAACTAGTCAAAAACATAGAGCAAACCGGTGGAAAAGTCTTGGTTTTCAGTTCATTTCATAACTCGGGAGAAGAATTAGATAAACTGACGGGAGTGGCGTGTATTTTAAAGTATCCATTACCTGACCTTGACGAGTTTGATGATTAAAAATGTCACAGATAGTTAAATAGATTAATATACAAAAAATTGAAACTAATATTTATTGTCACATGACAAATCAAAGTAATTTAATTCAAATAACTTTAATTAGTTTATTATTATAAATAAATATTAGTTTTAATATGTACATATATATTCTAAATTTATATATTCTAAATAATTTACAAATAATTCACACATTAACTATGTTTTTTGTTTCCGAAGAAGGTAAATGAGTTGACAATGGAGATTATATTTGTTTTCATATTATTTTTTCTCAATTGCGATAGCTGAAAAACAAAGTATGGGGCGGGCCAATAAAATCCACTTGTTATTTATAGAGAGACTGTGCATGCAGTTGTCAGAAGAGATTTGTTACTGCTGTATAATCGAATTATATTTGGTATAAAAGGGATAGATTTACTATATAGACTGATCTTAAAAGTGGCAAGAGAAGGCCACTTTCAGCGTTGATACATTCCATTTGATGAAACTTGAGCAGATGTTCTGCTACTTGCATTTTCTTTCAAGGCGATTAATTGTCTTGCCCTGAAACCCTCGTAGTGTATAAATGCAGTACTTTCAATAAGATCTTGCAGATGTGTTCTTATTAAAAATTCTCTCAAATAAACGAATTCACATTGATTGATATCTTCTACATTTATGGCACCCCAACGTGTTTTTCTCCCTCTAAATGTTTCACCGTTTACTTCAATCTCTTTTTCCGAACCGACTACAGCAAATGGAATAATAGATCTTATGCTTTCATTCAGTTCAAGTTCTTCTTCATTCAGATCATCCGTGTCATACGGATAAATTCGAAAATCATATTTCTTGAATTCATCCTGAATTAGCTCTCTGAATTTGGTTCTTTCATCAATCGTTAAAGTATCCGCCTTGCCAATAACTGGTATAACGTTTGCAATCCCAGTCAACTTTTTCAGCGTAGTGATATCTAAATCAGTAAGACCCTTACCATTTGGCTCAATAAAATATAACACCGCATGAACACGGGTGTCAGTGATTTGTCGCTCACGCTGTGCCGTCAACTCCTTACGCAAATATTGAGAGTATTGCTCTTTGATATATTTTACAATTGGCTCCCAAACCTTGTCGTTATTTATTTGATCACCAAAGCCAGGTGTATCAATGATATTAATATTCAAGCGCACTCTATCTTCAGTAAGAGAATGGGCTGAAACTTTCATTTCAGTAGTCTTACTGATTGGAAGATTGCTGACATCGGCACCGGTCTTAGAATCAATCAAATGAGACGAAAACAGTGTGTTGATCAATGTACTCTTCCCGAGACCAGAATGCCCAACAACCATGATATTAAATTGAAAGCCTCTTTTAAGTAAACGATGTTCGATTTGGCTGGTAATCGTGTCGAACCCTACGTAGGAAGTAGGTTGCAAATCCTCAACTGTAGTGTTTATGGCTCCATGTGACATTTTTTTAGGGGCTTGGCTAGGGATTGGTGTTATAGTAATAACTTTACCTGTGCATTAGAAACCTATTATGTTTCAACTAGATTGGCTTGAAGTACTACAACGCGTTTTAACCACAAAGGAGAAAGAATCTAAACAAAGATACGTAAATAGTGAGCTTTAAAATTTTACGAAATTTTACATTCAAGGTTAAATGAATTCATTCCAGTTTATGATTTAGGGCTATTTCTAGCATCTAAAACATTCTATAAGGTTAAATCATCGCTATCTATCACCACATGTCAGTTACAAGTGTGCACAAAATTTTTGACCGATACAATTTGGCAACCGTCACAACTTTTCTTCCATGGTTGACCGCAGTTGGTGAACTGATCAGTGGAACCCGTAAAGGCTCTCCAATGGGATTACAGGAGTGGTTCAGAAAGAGACAAGAGAGTGAAGGAGTAGAGCGAAAAAGCATGGATACGGATCTGTTTTGGGATAACGGTATACTTCTTGCTGTTCCAAAAAAAAAGGTTTCTCACCAGAAAAAGAGGCAAAAGTTATATGGACCGGGTTCGAAACAACTGAAATTTATACATCATTTAAACACCTGCCCTGCATGTGGTCATTTTAAGTTAGCCAATGCATTGTGCACACATTGTGTTGGACAAGTGAGCAATATATGGAGAAGCCAGACTATAATGCCACGAATTGAACCGCTACATGAACAGGAGCTTTCCAAGTTGGACGAAAGAATTATTTATCCCGGAAAAAAGGATACGGAATATGTCAAAAAGTTGAAGGATAAACAAAGTTATCTAGAGCGTCATATGAGATCATTACCTGTGAATAAAGAAGATTGAAAATAGTGTTAGACCGGTAATAACGCATCACGTTTTTGGCTTATTGTGTTTCTTGTATATAAAATTATCGCGGAACAATGTAAATTGATTCATCAAGATTAATCATTAGTTTGTATTTCTTCTTAGCCTTGCTATACTAAACTAAGTATTTTTCTTCCGGTCATCAGCTTTTCCTCATCCTATCATTTCAAGAAAAAAATTAGAGCGATGCCCTCAAGATTTAAATCTTTCTTCATGGCTCTAGTTTCAAGACAAACAGGGTCTAAAGTACCATTAACATTTTATCACCACCCTTTTGGATCACTGTCACTGGTAGACTTCTAAAATGACACAAGAGGCAAAAAAGCGAAGGTGCTTACCGAATTACCGTATTAATATCCACGCAATCTCCCCTAGGCATCCATTAGGCATTAAGCCTTCAGGGAATTCGTTACTTCAAAGCATGAATGCCGAAAAAGCGAACATGACAAGGGTGAAGTTATTGGGTGATTTTTCCATCTTTCCTGAAGATCTTTTGGTCGAACTCTTAACATATATGACCGGTCAGGACATGAAAAATCTGGGACATTGTTCGCGGTTACTATACGCATACACCTATAATGATGAGTACTGGAGAAAGTTGTACATAACAGAATATTGCCGTCTGGAAAAATTGCAATATTGTGAAGAAATTGCCCCATTTGGAAGTCTGCGGTGGCGGGGCTCTTGGAGAAAAACTGTTTTGAATATAGAGTACGAAGCTCTGCTACAATCAAATGCTCTTATTTTTTCTGATCTTCTTTACAGACCTTATCAGTGCTCAAAAATTAATTATAGGGAATTATTCAAGAGTATCATAGATTTGGAAAAGAAATCATACGATTACTGCCGTACTTTAAATGAAGAGTTCGGCATTAAGAGGTTTAACGAGAAAAACCTTTCTATTGAAGATTTTAAGACAAGGTTTGTGGATCAGCCGTTTATATTACAATCTCAGGGTGTAGAGGATAGGTGGCCAAACTGGGATCTTGATCATCTTTTGAAGCTCTTTCCTGAAGAACGATTTCGTCAGGAGGCAGTACAATGGGAGCTTTCTAAGTACATCAATTACGCTCGAAATAATAAAGATGAATCCCCCCTATATTTGTTTGATTGTAATGGAGCCCCAATCGAACAAATTGCCAAGCAGTACGAACCTCCAGATATATTCAAAGAAGATTTTTTTAAGGTTTTTAAAAATGGCAATATTCAATGTAGACCTGATCATAGATGGCTAATAGCGGGTCCTGAACGCAGTGGATCTACTTTTCATAAAGACCCGAATCAGACATGTGCTTGGAATACTGTTCTCAGCGGTATGAAACTTTGGATTATGTTACCACCAGAGGTAAGCCCTCCAGGCATAATCACAGACAAAGATGAGGATGAAGTGACAGCGCCAGTCGGGATTTCTGAGTGGATACTTTCTGGATTTTACAATGATTCAATTCAATTAGCACTGGAAGGCCGTTGCCGAATTGGTATCACCTTTCCAGGCGAGTGCTTATATGTGCCATCTGGTTGGTGGCATTCTGTCATTAACATTACAGACACTGTTGCTCTTACAGAAAATTTTGTTCCAGAACCAGTTCTAGGCAAAGTCCTACATTTTCTTGAAAATAAAAATTGTCAAATTTCTGGTTTTCATCCTAAAGATGTCGTTACATCAGTGAAGGCATTTCTTGATAGTTGCCGTGATAAAAGTAATCCTGAGACAGATAAACACGTTGAGCTGCTGCAAAATTTCATTAAAGAGAGTAATAACTGTGAACTCGATAATGAGGACTGTGGGGTGCAAGTAAAGCCCAAACTGAGATTGCCGGTTCACGAATTTTTCCTCGAATTAATAAAAGAATCATCATATAAAGATTATTTACCTGCGGTCTTGGAGGAGCTTAAGAAAAAAGATTTAGAGCACAGTATCAATAAATTCAAAGAATCATCTATATGGAAAAAATTGAAAAATGATGAATCAACATTCTCTTTCGGTTTTGCAATGGATTAGACCTAGAGCATTCTGTATATGCTAAAGATGAATCACATATTTTATATTAAAAAGTAATTATAACTTACGAATCGATTTTCGAAATAAAAAGAAATAAAGTGCTAATCCGACTACAACAATAAATCCAATAGATCTCCCATGAAAGGAATTGAAAATAGGTTATTTACTTTTTCTTTCTAGACAGACCCCTCTGTCAATTGGTAAACATTGTTGCGTAGTATCACATCAAAGTACAACAGGCATCTTTGAGACCCGAAGATTTTCCGCTATCCGCTGGTTTCTGGTCAGCCTTTTGCGCAACTCTTTTTGGAGCTTCCGCCTTTTTCTCCTTAGCTTTCTTCTCTTCAGTCTCCTTTTGCGAAGCTTTTGAAGATTTAATAAACTTCTTTGCAACCCCAAAGAAGGTTTTGCCTTGAATTTGTGCAATTCTTAGCTCAAGCTCAGAAGGTTCTCTCAAACCATCAAGACCACACAACGTACCAGCGCCCCAAGCGTTACCACCATGAACTTCTTCAGTATTTGCAATTTCGGCAAATGCGTTCTTATAGCCCAATGGTATATAGATAATACCATGATGGGTTAGATAGTTCAGGACACTTCTAATTGTTGTTTCTTGGCCGTCACCGTAACCGGCAGAGGTAACAAACAGACCGGCGACTTTACCGTTGTAAGCACCTTTGGCCCATAGTCCACCAGTTCTATCCCAAAATTGAGCCCATTGGGCAGGAATGGAACCTAAGTTAGTCGGAATACCAAAAAGATAAAAGTCATACTCTAATAAGGTATCTTTATCGGCCAGAGGATACTCTGTTTTTTTTGGTTCAACAGCAGCATCTTCTTTCTCTTCAGAAACCTCTTCTTCTGGTGATTCGTCGGAATCGTTTGAAGAGAGGATCTCAGGAAGCTGAAAAATATCGGCACTACCATTAGCACTTTCGATACCCTTCTTTTCTGCTTCGGCTAGGGCAGCCAGTTGACCAGAAAGGGTGCTTATGACAATAGCAACTTTGGCGACCATCTTTTTGAGCGATTGAGTGTTCTTGGAGTGGAAAAAAACGCTAGTTTACAATGGTAAAACTACTAGTAATATTCTTTTACGAAATGAATATAGTTTGTCGTGAGGGACAGCTTAGCTCGAAAGTTATATTATTGTTTTCAACTAATGATAAAAGACGATTAAGGGAAGCGAGGCTGCTCGCGGCGTGTTCAAATTGAAAATCTTTATCGCATTTACTGCTTTACCAATTTAATTTTTTTCCTTTTTCGAGCAAAAGGTGAATATAGTTAGATAGAAGATTAGAATAGCCTGAAATTATAAGCAGGAGGGATGATAAATCATAAGGTACAAAAAAACATTGAGCAGCAATTCATTCAATTTTGGGCACCGCTCCATCCTATAAGTGAAAGCAACTATTGCAAATATCGTAGAGATCTCCTGAACTTCAACGTGTGATAAAACCATTACGAAATCTGATAATAAAAACTATTTTTCATTGCTCATGAGAAAATGTAAATAGATATACACTATAAATATATATGTAGATTTTCGCCTTACTCAAACCGATATGGTCGTATGGTTCAATGGGAGGAGTTCCTACTCCAATTATTAATTGATGCTAATGAAATCCTTTCTTAACGTTAGGGTTTTAACTTTTCGGTTTAACCACCTAACAGCATTATTTTTTTGCGTTGATACCTTTGACCAATTGTATGTATTTTTCAGTTGAGAACGATTTTGGTCTTTCTATTGGAGCACCAACCGCTCTATCTATGATCAATTGAGGCAATACACCCAATGCTCTTGCAACACCGAACAACACAGTGTAGAACGAAGCTTCAGTTAGACCATAATACTGCAATAGAACACCGGAATGCGAGTCAACATTTGGCCATGGATTTTTCGTTTTGCCTTGTTTCGTCAATACTTTTGGAGCAACCTCATATATTGTCGATACCAATTTGAACAGTTCATAGTCTGGGAAATGTTTCAAAGCGAATTCTCTTTGTGCAGTGTAACGAGGGTCAGTCTTTCTCAATACAGCATGTCCATAACCAGGGACAACTCTACCGGCATTCAACGTTTCCCACAAATATTTTTCTATTGTTTCCTTTGAATAATCGCCGTTAACTTCTTCTCTTAATTTAAATAACCATTCCAAAACTTCTTGATTTGCACGACCATGTAAAGGACCTGCCAAACCATTTAGACCAGCAGCAAGTGATAAATATGGTGATGATAGCGCTGAGCCAACCAAATGCGTAGTGTGTGCAGATACGTTACCACCTTCATGATCAGAATGGATGGTCAAGTATAATCTCATCAACTCAACAAAATCTTTGTTGGCAAATCCTAAGAGATTGGCTAAATTCTTACCGTAATCAGCGTTTGGATCGACGGTTCCAATTTTACCATCTTTGAACATGTTACGGTAAATCTTTGAAGCGATGACTGGTAGCTTACCCAATAAATCCAAAGAATCTTCAAAAGTATAGTTCCAGTAATCTTTTTTTGCTACACCCTGTGCATAGGCCTTTGCAAATTTTGAATCACTCTCCAAAGCGGTCACCGCAATAGAAAATTGTGCCATTGGATGTAGATCCTTTGGTAACGAATCTAGCAATTGAGTCACATGTTCCGGCAATTCAGATCTTGAAGCCAAATCAGCAGATAGGGCTTTTACTTGAGCTTCCGATGGAACTTCACCGGTTAACAATAACCAAAACAAACCTTCTGGTAAGGGCTCATCAGAATCGACGGATGCCTTTGGTAGCTCTTTCCTAATTTCTGGAATCGTTTTCCCTCTAAATCTAATACCCTCGTCAGGGTCCAATACAGAACCTTCCCAGACCAAGCCTTTGATCCCACGCATACCACCATATGCTTGTTCTAGCTTGACCTCATCAATAACAGTTTTGCCGTGATTTTTCTTCAATTCCTTAATTTCTTCTGCTTTTGCTGGGAAGATTTCAGCAAACCTTTCTTTCAGAGTTTTTTCAGCATTACTATATTGACGATTCGAAATCATTGTGGAAAGAAGGATTTTATCATGGCTGGCAATCGAATTTTTTAGAAGCTTCTTTGTCAACAGCGACCTTGATGATGTTGTTAGAAGAGATGACATTTTGTCTGTGAATACAGATATGCAATTTACACGTTGTGAATTTATTGAGTGTTATGCTATTGCAATGGAGAGTTTCGTAAAGTCTTAACAAAATAGACGACGAGTCTACAACCATACAAATATATATATATATATATACATATATATATGTTAATTCAAAATCAAGAGAATTGAATGAAATCGTACACTTTCGCACGTTAATAATACAGTAAATGAAGTGATATAATTGGTTCTACTGCTTTTTCTTAAGTTGTCATGCGCCTGACCAACTAGGCCTTAGTATTTGAAGTGCACTTTTTGTGCTGAAGATGATAAAACGTCAATACATAATTAAGGGGTGGAAGGTCACACATAATTTTTTGTGTGTGATGTTCTTAGAAAGAGGCGTGCAACGCGGGGTGATCAATATCTTTTATCCTACTTGCATCTAAAACTTCGGCAGCGAAACGGATGCAAAAAAAACATGGAAGGGAGAATTTGAAGTTCCATCTAGCGAGAGCGCGCAAGATTTGGTCCGCTGCGTGATAAAAACAAATTAGCCGCCCGCGTAATGAGAAAAAGATGTTTATGTTGACAGACACTTTAAGGTAAGAAATCCATTCTTCTTTAGAGTTGTCAAGACAGAAATTGAAAGTGTAGCCCTGAGACGAGAGGACATAGTTAGTGTCCTTTCAGTACTCTTTCTGGTCTTGGTCTCTTTACTTGGCTTAATGTCTTTTGTTTGCCCTTTGTTTATGTTTTGTTCGCATAGCCGACGCAGCCGCATGCCGCCGGATTTTTGCACAGTCATTCGTTTCACCTGAAAAAAGAACGGTACCGAATCCGCATTTTCATTTGTGGTGATGATGTCTTCCCGCATTGAAAATTGAACCCTAAAGGGGTAAACACGACAGAAAAAAAATTAAAGATAATACTGGGGCGAGCCGGGACTCGAACCCGGGACCTCCCGCACCCTAAGCGAGAATCATACCTCTAGACCACACGCCCTGGTTATTTAATTCGTCATTCTCCCTGATATTATGCTTGATATATAAAACATTTCCGTGGACGATTCGGTCGCAAAATATTATGCAACGCCGGAGTATATGGAAGAGGTTTTTCTTATTGGAAGAGGTTTTTCTTATTGGAAGAGGTTTTTCTTGACGGCTTCGTTGATACTTGGGTTAGTAGACATTGGTAATTAGCTGGTGGAGTATTGTTAGAACTGAGAATCAGTAAGATCTAATGACAGTATTTACAACGTGACATCTACAAATGATATGCTGAGTAACCAAGAAAGTTATGTGAGATGAGCCCTAACAAATTATCGTTCGATGTGGAAGAGAATCGAATGATATTTACTGCGAGACGATAACGATCAGGATCATCACTGCAACACATTCTTGGTTACTCAGCATTTCTAATCAAGAAAACTCTAAATGTTATAAACCACTCAGGGAATTCATTAGCACATTCAATTTTGTCTAGTATTATAAAGTCTTGACTCTCTGGTGAATTTTTCTCAACCTCATTTGCAGTAGCATTTGAAGCAGTCCTTTCACTGCAGTTCCAGTGGCGCCGTTGCAATTGGACGAACATATGATAGCTCATAGGTGGAAGATTCAATGGCGATTCCCAGGCCCGCATGGGATGATAGAGAGAATCTGGGAGTGAAAATGGGTTGACTAGCGTGTCAATTGGCGTCTCAGACCCTATTTCACGAAAGGTACATTGGTCGACAAATTGTTCGGCAAGTGTTTGGGTACTTTGATTAGTTCACATCAGTTATCAACAGGTGGAGTATATAAGCTTCTAGATTCTTGGATGAGTCCTTCCTTTGCTTCAAAATATATACATCCCAACGAGTACTATAACAATTGATATCAGACGAAAATACTGATATTTATAGGAAACAAATTGCACTCGTTTAATAGTGCAACATCGGTGCTAGTACAGTGAGTGTTACACTGTTAGCACATAGTTTATACAATCCCACAGAATCTGCAGCGTGGCTGTCAGCGCCGTTCGAAAAACCATAGAATCTGGCTTAGTCAGAATGCTGATCGTTGTCCTCTAGCAGTAGTTATCATACGATTCTCTTCCACATCGGTCGATACATTTACGGCTCAACCTGAGGTGGTTCACTTGATTGCTCCGCATGTCGTAAGGCATGATCTTGTGATAGACGTTATCGCTGGAATTGAGAACTGCTGAAATATTAAACAAAAAAAATATCACAGGATGATTATAGTCTCACTACAATTCAATTGTGTATTTTTTTGTTTGTGCTAACTGCGAGCATCCAGGCTGCCTAGAACCATCAAATTCTGAAGGCCATACTATATTACTTAAACACTCAAGTATGCTCGGCACTAATAATGGTACTTTAAATTACATGTTAGAATAAGCAACCGTTTCGAGAGACTAGCGGAAGCAGGATTAGAGAGTACGGCATACTTGGTCAACATCATCAACAAAGTTCTATGCATACTCATAATGACAGTCAATCGCGCTTTCAGTACTGGCACATCATGTGGTACTGAGTGTTATGAGGAGAAGATGAATGATGGTAATACCTGCATTTACTGTGTGTACAGGTATATGAAGAAAGGCGCATCAGGCGACATGTTAAGCATGACATACCTAGTAGACGCTATTAGAGACGCGTTGTACAAGACAGATAGGGCAAAGCTGACTGGCACATGTGCTGCAATATTTAACTCAGCGAGCGCTGTAGCTTATATCAAAATAATAGGATATAATATTAAAGCAACTATGGCGTCGATATACTGCGAGCCTCTGTCGGGTTGGAGCGCTCCAAATGTCGGAGTTGGGAATTAGTGAAGTCGAAATGACGATATCTAAAATATGATGTTTCTGGATGACATACGCGATAGCCAACTGAGTTGTGGGAGGTGAGTCCTAAGCGAATATCGACTAGTTTTCAAGAGCGTCGACTGGTGACTGCGAGGCGTTACAATAAGGACCATCACTGAGACACATTATATGGTCATTAATCAGCAATATCATCTGTGCAATTGATTTTCTGGATTGAATTAATGATGAGATCATCAGTGAAAAATTTGCACTGATGAAAGTCATGGACGATTCAATGGGTACAATTTGTGGCGTATTAATGCCGGCACTTTTACCTGGTATTCGTTCTGTTCAGTTCACATCTTTGGTATATTTTATATTGTTGAAAATGATGGATTAATCGAAGAATCCATAAATCTACATGATTCACCTACTGATAACTGATGTCTACTAGCTCAAGTGCCAACGAAGCCATCAAGAAAAACCTCTTCCAATACACATACTAATTACTAATGTCTGCTTACCAAAGCGTCAACGAAGCCATTGAGAAACACCCCTTTCAATAACATCTCTTAAAATACTTTCCATACTTTCCATACGTGTCTGTCGTGCCTGTATACTCCGCTTTGTAAGATGATTGCACGTGTCAGCATTTGCAAATCCGTGCATTATGCCGCTATGTACCATAGCAGATACTTCCCCTCCCAGCAAGTTGTCAGACTCCATGGCCAAGCTGGTTAAGGCGTGCGACTGTTAATCGCAAGATCGTGAGTTCAATCCTCACTGGGGTCGTTTTTGAAGCTCATTTTTGCTCTTTTCTGATTCGCAAACCTCATGATCGGTACACCACAGCAGAGTCGGGGGGCACATCCTGAATGGAAAACAATGACCTTCAGAGGGCCGCAGGGAGAATCCCGAAAAATAAATATGAATATCCCGTGCGCCACCATGCATTTTTTGTTCGTGTGGTACTGCTCTTGCGGATCCTCATGCGAAAAAATTTTTGTTTCTTTGGCTGAGTCGTGCAAAAAAACGCATTATGCTTTCTCTTGCAGGCTTTCGCTGCGAACAGACATTTTCCTCTGGTGTGGTCTCGTTCGGTTTCGGTTGAACTCACTAGCTGAACCTACAGGAATACTAATATAAATTAATAATGTTATTAGTGATAAAAATCCTACTCTAAACACTATCAATATATTCCTATTTTAACACGTTATTAATATTTTTATTTTATCGAAACTAGTGCATTTATTTTGGTAAGAGCACTCAAGTTGTGTGGCACTCAGCACTATTTGTCGTGTTTTTTATTTTTCGGTTGTTATAGACTTGGGGTCCGATATTGTACTGTGAACTCACGAACTGCCAGGCCGCACATATACGTATAAATACAGAGAGAGACTCGAGCGGTTACTACTCGAAAAGTTTTCTCCAGCCTGCAATATTAGCAATACGGCTGAGTCATCTGCTTTGTTTTCTGGATACACGAAGATTCAACGGTCTTGATGCTGATGAGCGCTAATAGAAGCATGCCAGCTGGTGCTAGCACTGCCAGTACAAATAGCAATAATACTACCGGCAACGGAGGTGTCAGCAGAAAGAACACACTGACTAAAATGGCAAAGCTGTTTGGCTCAAATACAAAGTCGTCTTCGCAATTAAGTGTACAAACGGGATCGGGTTCGAATAGCAATCATAGCGACTCCAGCATTAAGTCGCCCATTGCCCGATTGGCAAATTCGCATAATAACAGTAGCACAAATAAGCTGAAGAAGCAAACACCTTTGGCGGTACCGAGACCAGCATCGCCATCGCCACCACCAGAACCGGTGTCAAATTTCTACTGCAACTCATCAGCTTCTTCATTCTCAAATATTAATCTGAGTAATAAACCCATAACCTCAGCAGAGTCGTCTTCGTCTTTGTCTACCGTTTCCTCGGTCTCTGCGACATCATTATCCTCCAATTCTCCAACCAGTGTAACCACTTCGAATTCGAAAATACGAAACAGCAATGATAATCATAGTAACTTTTATGTCACGACACCTTCCTCGACACCTTCCTCGACACCTTCTACTGGGGGCAGATTCATTGTTCATGGAGATGGTACTCATGAACATCACCTTAAAAATGCAAAAAGACAAGAGAAGCTTTCCAGCATGATTAAGAATATGGTGGGTGCTCAGAAAATCAGAGGCCAAGCCAAATCGGCTGTACCTGATATTATGATGGATCCGAAATTAAGTCAGTCTCAAATGTCGCAAATGTCGAAACAAAGGATGGATCCACCAACCTTGTTTGCTGGTCTCATGAAACAAATGGTCAGTCAGAATAATCAAAGTGAACAAAATAATCGAAATGATCAAAGTGAACAGAGCTATCTGGATAATGAAAACTTTCCAATTAGCGGTGCTTCAAATGAAAAAAGGTGGCTCAAAAATCGTGAAAATAATAACAACGATGGGCCATTTCCAATTAATCAGCAATTTAAGAAAAAGGATTCTCTATGTTTCGCTGAGAAATATGGTCGCTGTCAAGAAGTTTTGGGTAAAGGTGCATTTGGCGTTGTTAGGATCTGTCACAAAAAGAATCAGAACCCAAGTAATGGTTCCAAAATTGAGACCCTATTTGCTGTTAAAGAGTTTAAAAGAAGAGCTACGGAGTCTCCTGAGAAGTATTCAAAAAGATTAACATCTGAATTTTGCATTTCTTCCTCATTGCGTCATACAAATATCATAACAACCCTAGATCTTTACCAAGATTCTAAGGGTGATTACTGTGAAGTAATGGAATACTGTGCAGGTGGTGATCTATTCACTTTAATCATTGCAGCAGGTAAACTCGAATATTTAGAAGCAGATTGTTTTTTCAAACAATTGATTCGCGGTGTTATGTATATGCACGACATGGGTGTTTGTCATAGAGACTTAAAACCCGAAAATCTATTGCTGAAAGGTGACGGTACTTTAAAAATCATTGATTTTGGTAACAGTGAATGTTTTAAAATGGCATGGGAAAAAGACGTTCACTTGAGCGCAGGTGTTTGCGGCTCAAGTCCATACATTGCACCAGAAGAGTATAGCCAAGATGAGTTTGATCCCAGATCTGTTGACATTTGGGCCTGTGGTGTAATTTATATGGCAATGAGAACAGGTCGTCAACTGTGGCGTGTTGCCCAGAAGGAAGATGAGTTCTACGGCAATTATTTAAAGGGAAGGAAGGGAAAAGGTGGATATGAACCACTAGAAAATTTGAAAAGAGCAAGATGCAGAAATGTAATCTATTCCATGTTAGATCCGGTCCCACTTCGGAGAATCAACGCAAAACAGATCTTAAACAGTGAGTGGGGAAGAGAAATTAAATGCTGCAATGACGGTCATGCTATTAAATAGTCATGCTATCGGTAGGTTTTTCTTTGATTCTACCCGATTTAAAAGTTTTAAATTTGTAAATGCTCTGCTAGAATCATATTTTTCATTTTCTGCAAGCGATTTTTAAATTTTTCTTTCTATTTATGGAGCAAATTATTGTTTTTTGTTCTCCATTTGAAGTCTATAGATCAACCGGTCTTATCAGTGTACTTGTAATATTTAACTGGCAAAATCTTTTTTCCATCATGATCACCTAGTGATCGCAGCATCTATGGAAAACCTATAACACACAAACGCGAATAATGATTTAAAATAACATATTTACAGATTTCAGAGTACAAAAATTTCGAGAAGATAAAAGACCGTCAAAATTGTTTCAATATGTGCTATAGTTGATTGAAACTTTTCGGTTGGAAAATCTATTTCTTCGTTTATTAACGAATTTCAAACTACTTTCTTCACGATTTACATTATCGTTTTCAGTAGAGAAGAGCATATCTTCATGGCCAACGTAGAACATGTTCATTATATTAGCAAATCCAACAATCATGGCCTTTGAGCCAAACCTAACCAACGGACCCAGCTTATTGACCATTAAGCCGTTTACTCCAACAGGAATTTTATGCAACATAACCGTTCCGTTAGCGGAAATAGTCCAACCCTCCCAGATATTATGAATTTTAAACGAGTCAGAATCCGGGACCGAGTGATTGATTGCTTTATGTTTTCTATTTTGTAACGACATTGGCTCGTCTGGTGTATTCATAGACATTGACGTGGTTCCGATCTTATCGATAATGTTTTCTGGTATCCTTCTGATACCGATCAACTTATTATTGTCGGTAACACACCAGTTTTCCACGTTGTAGAAGTAATGAATAGTATCAACAGCAGATTCCATACCCAGACAACGAATCTCTCTCGCGTCACGCTCAACACGCAAACATATACTGGTCTTAGTCTTACTCTCTAACTGAAACGTGTGGAGGACTACACGAGAAATATCTGCATCGGTGTAAGCGATGGAAAATGACGCTACCGATGCACTCCCACAAAACTTGCAATGCGTAGGGGTATCGTGAAACACTTGAAGAGAATTAGGGATAAAATGGCCTATTGGTATAACTCTAATCAACGCTCCTGTTTGGGCGTCGATTAATTCGGCGTTTGTACCAATGACTCTTAAAAGCATGCCTACGAAAGAGACTAACTCGATAGTATTGTCAGTCTCTAATATTTCTCTCGGTATCGTATTTGCCGTTGGATTCGTAGATTGAATTTTGCAGGATTTTTCTGGAGGGACTATTACGTTGCGATAATTGACCGATAGTTTCCTTGACCTCCACTTGTTATTCACAACTGTGGATACGTATAAGTCTCCTATCTCGTCGCAGATAACCAGCCTATCATTCACTCTTGGTGAGGAGAGTTTCTTACACGACTTCAATGTATGTTCCGATGATGTCGCATTATCTACTCGTATCTTGCCCTTGATATCGATACTGTAAATCAAACCCGCAGCGGTCAAAAACACTAGCTCTTCGAGTTCATCATCGTTGTTCAAGTTATTTCTTATTTGCTCATATGATGCATCTATACCACCGACAGATGTCATTGTAATAAAATCCTCAGAGTTAACACTCAAGCGATTGTTCTTGGAAGCTTGTTTCAATACTGTAGCCTGCGACCTAGTTCTGTTAGATGATGGTGATGTTATCTTTCTGAAAAAGGCTTCCAATGGTAACGCATTATTTTTCAAGGGATTCTGTTTCATTTCTAGCTCCCACATAAATTTCATATGTCTTCTTGACCATGTTGTAATATTTCCGTGCTCGCTAAAAAATGCAACGTGATAGCCATCATTACTAATGATAACTTTTGATAAAGGCCAAAATTTACGATGTAGTGGTATTGAAGTTGGTGGAGGGATTGGTTTAACCAATGGTGACCATACGAGAACTTTGTAGTCTAGACCAACTGACACCACAAACGGAGATTTAGACTCACTAATGCTGGTAATATCTAAAGTATGACCATGGTTATACAACTCTTTGATGTGAAATTGATCAATAGATTTTTCTGGACCGAATGATGCTTCTCTAGTGATACTATTGGCGTCTTTCTCTTCTTTTCTCTTTAAATCTTCTTTATTTAATCTTTGATGCAGTGTCGAAGAGTCAAATCCACTGATACTATCCAATTTTACGATTATTTTTTGAAGCAAAAGCAGTGTGCAGGATATCGTTAGTAAAATCAGGAGAATGAATTCAAACGCATAAGATAAATCTATCTTGTACGAAGAAATGAAAGAGGAATTGTCAAAACGAGATTTTATTTGTTCCTCATTTAGGTTTTCAGCATGGGCACCCTTCAGTACGAAGAGCGGCTGAACAAAAGAGAGGAGCAGTTCAATTTTTCCTTTCGAACTGTTAATAAAAGTCGGATCAAAAATCAAATCAGCCACGAGATGGTGATCAAAGATCGCGCTTGGCATCGGCCGTTTGGGGGGAATTAACGAAGATAACTTCAGTTTGAGCAATTTATAGAAAAAAGACGTCGATGTTCTTGTCAATGCGAATCTTCTGTTGAAGCATATAATATATATTAGGCAGAATAACATTGAGCAACGAATAGAACAAAGGTAGTTAAATGAACACCACCTCTCGAGGAGGCCTTTTTTATCTGGAATCAGCTTGATATCTTGATCGAGAAAAATTTCGTTTTTCGATTCACTCACTTCAAGACCATTATCAGTATCAAATCTTCTGAAATCTAAACTTAAAACGGCAGTAAGGAATCCACACTGAAGGAAGTGACCAATCCAAAGGGAAGTCAGTAAAAAGCATGTTGCCTTTCTACTAAACGGGACAACAAAGATAATCAGTAAAGAAAGAAGGCCGAGTATCTTTGTACACATATAATGTGACTCTGCAATGTTAGAAATGAAGTCCTTCTCTTGCAAATCATCATAAGCCTCAGAAACAATCTTGCGGCTTTGGCCATCAGCTTGTTTTGAAAGCATATTCGCATTTAAAACAGATCCGGATACATCTTTGATTACTTTCAAATCGTTGTTAATCAAAACGAAAATGATGGGCAGATATAATAAATGGAAAGGAAGATTGTCATTACTATTTTTAAACCAAAAATTTGTAATAGTGCTTGAAGACACTATGACCAGAATAAGCTGAACGATAACGGCTATGGAACAACCAAATGGAGACTTGACAGAATTTTTCAATTTGTGCGTGAAGAAAATGAAGTACGCAACTAATGAAGAAGTCAGTATTAAAAAGATACCATTATCCCAATTGCTAGAAGATACCATAGAATATTTCAAGATTTCATTAGATTGCTCAAATTCTGCTTCATTCACGTCTCCTAAAATGTGGAAACCTGTGATGTTTGATATTTCGTTCAATTGCTTAATATTTTTATTTAGTGATGAAGTTAGATTGGGAAAATTCTCCTTATTGACGAGCAAAGATATTACGAATCCAGTAGCTGATATTAAAATTCCATTAATCTTCCAAGTTCCAAACAGTGAATAACGTGGTATTCTCAATACTTGAGAATTTATCGTATGTAGGGGAGATGGGTCATTTTTCAAATTTTCAAGCGAATGATTCCATACCCTGAACGCTGAGCTTATTGTTGCGACTCCACGAACACCCTTCGAAAATCTCTCTTGGAATGCTAAGGATTCCAGTAAGGTTTTCTTGGTGAGAATATTTGTTTCTTTCACAGGCTTCACCCAAACTTGCAATAAATTCAAAGCAAAGTCAGGCTCAAACGATTCCGGATCATTGACATCAACGACTTCCATCTTGCTGATGTAGTTATCATACTTTGCAGTTAGAAACGCATCTCTGGGGTCATGAAGAGTCCGCAGAAATGGGTACGAAAATAGGAATACGATCAGTAAAGGCAATACAATACTCACTCGCGGATGTTTTACGGCCTGCGTACACCATGTTTCGAATTTAACAATAAAATCTTTCTGTTTCCCTCCAGTTCTTAATTTTTTACTACGCATTATGATCCTCCTTTACATTAATGAACTTCAAAACTCTTGCAACTGTATCCTATTGAAGTTTGAGGATAAATAGAATTATCTGAGAGTGAAGCACCACACAACACAAACGCTCAGATGCAGAGATATACGCGACGAGCCAATATTACTATGTTTCCGACTTTGGTGTTCGGCGCCAATGTATCGGTTTGCTTCTCCACGATAACGCGGAACCTATTAACAAAACCGATAAAAGATCGACTTGATAATCCCTTCAGATGCTGACGTCAAGAGGACAGTCAATTGCAGTAAAACCGAAAAAAGCGGAAAGCTTGAAAACTTTAATCGAATTGGAATGCTCGATAATAGCTTTGTACGCGAAAGTCCAACAGGGTTGTTTGATGTATTAGTTTTTTCATATGCCTCTCTACCCTATCCAAATAACTAAAACCCAATTGTTTTGTAACGGCGTACGGGAACCTGAGAGAGAATATATAAGCCCAATCGTTGTTTGAGACATATAGTGAGTGAGGGGCATTAAGCCTGTTCGGTCAAAAAGAGTATAGACTGGTAGTAGAGTACAGAATACTATTAGCGAGGGAGAAATATCGAGTATACATTCTTTATTACTTAAGGCCCAATGCGCAAATTTCTAAACTTTGCATTTGATGTAGAAGATCAGTGATTTTATCATCCAACAAACCGTTTGCATAATCGTCCCTTGATTGTTGGTCTAAATATTGCTGGATTTGGGCCAGTCTGGTGTAACCATCGGTACAAAATCTTAACTGGATCTTCACAAGTGCCTCGAAACTTGGATCGAAGTATGGAACTCTTAGAGCGATCAATTGCGGTAATTCTTGTTTCAACTGATCGTTCAGGTTGTCAAAGATATCCTTCGCTAGAGATAATTCCTTTTCCGCACGGGGTAGCTTCGATGCATCCTTTGCCGGCTTGTCAATGAGCCTACGAACCTTTGCCTTTGCTGCGTCATAATCTTGCTTCTTATGTTCCCTTTTCTTGATAGCTTCATCAATCTCCTTGAAATATGCCGAAAATTTAGTTACTGGATCCAAAACGGCTTCTCTAAATGGTCCATCCAACTGTTTCACAGTTTCAGAATCAAAGTCCTGGACACATTGTAAGTAGTAGTTACCTACGTTGTAGCCACCTGCGCTGACGTATTTTGAGTCATCATAGAGATTGGATATCACTTCGGCTACAGTGACTTGTGATGCGGTAACTGCTCTTAAGGAATCTAAAAATCCCTTAGCGTCTTTTTGTAACCCATCTCCCGCCCTTTGTAGCGTTTTGTAACGACGTTCTTCAATATCATATTCCTTGTCGATTGTCTTGTCGACGTCCTTTATAATGACACTGTGACCAGCTCTATTGATAGCTTTCTTGAAACCTTCCCAACTCATGGCTTTTCCTACTCTATTGACCAAACAATCTTTTGTGCAATTGCAATTGCCGTTGTATTTCTCCTTTTTTTGTTTTATGTATTCGGCTTCGCCATCCATCCATCTTCCTTTAATAGGCGGGCGAGAAACGAGAGATCAAAAGTAGAGGGAGAAAACCGAAACCTGTCTAAAACTGTAACGACACTAAATACTGGCAGGAGCACCCAGTAATGCCACAATAATGCCACAATAATAATAATAATAATAATAATAATAATAATAATAATAATAATAATAATGATAATATTAATAATATATATCAAGTGTTTTATGCTGTGTGAATATGTATCTATCACGTAGTGATCATAAGTGAATTTCGTTGGAAGGTAGTGGGATCGAACGAACGATCAGATAAGAGTTCTGTTTGTTTGTTAAACCCGCGAATGCATTGTACCAGGCGATAAAAGACACTATGACGCCTATGACGCCGCCGGCACGGTTGATATTTTCATTCGAAATGAATGCGCCTATTGAAAGCAGAAGAAACGTCACCCCCAGCAGGAAAAATAATGCAAAAAACATGAGTGTCGATTTCATCGTGCAGAGACTCAGGCCAAATGTGAATATCGCCCATCCCAACAGATAAAATCCCAAGGCGCTTTTGAGTTCGCCGGCTTCCCCCTGGTAAGCATCCAATATGCCGAACCAGGGAATGTATATAGCACCGAAACTCAGCCAAAACCCGCCGTACGAGCACAACGCCGTGCCACCAAAAGTGTTCTCCAGCGCAATCTCCCAAATTCCGGCTATGAGCTGCACCAAACCCCCGTAGAACATTGCCGGCGCCACCACGACATTCGGTATCGTGATGCCCATCGCCTTCGCGTTGCACATTGACAGAACAAACGTAGTCAACGCGAACCCGGCGAGACCCAGCGGAGCGGGATTGGCAAACTTGTGTTTCGACGGTGGTGCCAGCCCCGGGTTTAACGTACCACCAAACGCTTCGAAAAGTTGGTTTTTCAGGAATTTCTGTCTCCCGATCCAGATATACTCGTCATTGTCGCCACTTGTGTAGATTTTGTGCACTTCTTCCGGCGAAGTGATGTTTGTCAGACTGTCGGAGCGATCCTCATCTTCGCTGGACACTAGAGCACGTGGTTGATAAGGTAGATGTTCATCTGACTGTTTCTTGATGTCCGACATGTCCGACATGTTTCGACGATAGGAATATGAACTAGCAGGCTGATCAGCTAACCCAGGGAGCGAAATGTCTTGACATTGAGAATCTGAGCTGTGTTTTTATACTGGGCGACCATATGTATGCAACACGATTGTGTTGCACTAGAGATGTTTCTTCAATAAAGAGGGTAGTTTCACCCTCTTCTAGGTATTCGCCATTGGGCCCTCCCTGTACGACATATCACTCGGTATCGGTGGGTATGTGTGTTGCCAGCTCAAAAGAAGAGGGGTGGTCTCTCGGACGGGTCGGGGCGGGTCCTGACGGGTCTGACGCGTGCATGGATGGATGGAAAATGACAGCTGAAACCACAGAAAACCACAGAAAACGACTGAAAACCACTGAAAACCACAAAGGATGTTCGTAGCAACAGAAACATTTCATGTGGGTCATCCACATTCGGACCTGTGGATCTGGCCTTGGCTTTTCTTTCGTTGCCATGTCATGGCCAGAATGTCAGTCAGTCCGCGGAATACAAAGAGCGCACGCGGAGCCGAGCACGCCAGAATTCAACACATGCCCAGGCGTCAAGAGTTCGGCTTTTAAACCATTGTCCCGGCGTCTCGATGACACAAAAGCATTGCGTTCCCTTACAGGATGACAGGTTGAAATTAACTACGTATCTCTCTAAGTAATTGTAATATGTTGAGTCGGCAAGTTTGCAGTTTGCAGTTTGCAGTTTGGCATTGTGGCATCGTGGCATTGTGGCAAGAATAGCGTCATCCTCAGAAGAGGGCCCTCTCATTGGTTGGCAATGGATAAGGGCGGGCCAACACGTAGGAATTTTGCCGAGTGGCAATACCGGCGTATGCGTTGTACCACGCAATTATAGCCACGATCACGCCCAGCACGCCGCCGGCCCTTGTGCAGCCCACCGAAGTCGCGAATTCCCCGATCGACAGTAGCAAAAACGTGACTGCAAGCAGAAAGAAAAGTGCAAAGAACATCACTGTCGATTTGACAGTGCAGGCCGCCAAGCCCCAAGTGAAAATAGACCAGCCCAAGAGGTAGAATCCAAGGGCACTCTTCAGGTCGTTTGGCTGGTCTTTGTACGCGTCCAAGATGCCGAACCACGGAATGTATATAGCGCCAAAACTCAGCCAAAAGCCGCCGTAGGAGCACAACGCCGTGCCACCGAAGGTGTTCTCCAGCGCGATCTCCCAGATGCCGGCAATGAGTTGGACCAGGCCTCCGTAGAACATTGCCAGCCCGACAACGACATTCGGAACCAGAATTCCCATCGCTCTGGCATTGAACATCGATAGGACAAAAGTGGTCAGGGCAAACGCAGACAGCCCCAGGGGAGCGGGATTGGCAAACTTGTGTTTGGATGGCGGTGCCAACCCCGGGTTCAACGTACCACCGAATGCCTCGTACAGTTCGTTTTTCAGAAACTTCTGTCTCCCGATCCAGATGTATTCGTCGTTGTCTCCGGTTGTGTAGATTTTTTGAATAGCGTCGCGAGGCTGATCCTGCAGATCCACGTCAGCGCGGGCGCTGGCGATTGAGGCGTGGTGGTCCAATTCTTCGTGACTGGTCTGTTCTTTGTCTGAGTTCATCATGGTGGGAAAAGTGGCTACAGGGAGCTGCTATTTTCTGAGATTCCCAGTTCCGCCGGATCGCCTCTGAGTCTGAGTCTGAGTCGGCTTTTGTGGAATATACGTTATTTATGTGACTTTTATAGCTTTTTCCCTGGCGTTTTTGTTTTTCTGCGGCTGAATGTAAGTCCGAGTGATGCGGCTCAAAGGCCCTGCAAAAGGACAAGGTCGAAAAGGGCAAGGTCGAAGAGAACACAGGTGCTCTTTTGCAGTATCACTTGGCTGGTAGGGAACCATGTCTCGACCGGTGATCCGTCCAACCAACGCACAATCTGTGCTGTAGTAGACCTCGCGAGATGAAACAATGACCAGTTTTGGTGACTAAAACAGTAAATCAACGGGCACAATGCGACAAGTCCAATGCTTCGTGACCCTAACATCTCGTGAGCTGTAGGCACAAACCCATACTAAAGGTGTCATCGATCCTGTTCTCCAACTTAGGCCTTAGCTCGTCTGCGCACATCCTTCACGAGACAGGGCACACAGAGTGCCGGATATGAGGTGATAGTTTATTTTCCCAGGGCCCTTCCCCGCTCCGTCCGAATTTCTGTGGGGTCTGGTGCTCGGAATAATCTAAATTTTGCAACGCGGTTGAAAGGAAGCGCGCAGTGAAAGTCAACCAAATCTAGGGATGTATTTTTTAGGGTTTCCGCTGCATAGTAATCCATTGGCTTTCGTAGCTGTAGGATATCATGGAGCCTCGGCGGCTTTATAGATGCTCGGCGGCTATTCACCATTGTTAGCTGATACTTTTGCCCAAACAGGCTTCAACATGTCCTGGAAGACAGCTGAAGGTCGTTACTTTAGTGGTGACTGCACAACACAGCCAGTCTGGTATGCCTTCCGCAATTCGGCAGCTTGTTTCCAGTCTGCCACTCTGCCAGCCCCCTCTCTGCCTCTCTGCCTCTCCGCCCGTCTGATATATCGGTCGTTAAATATTTATGTATGCTATTGTTCTTACTTGTGTATTACAATGGCCACTCATCAAAATAAACAGCATCTTTATCGTTTTGTGAAGGAGCAATCGCATTGTAATAGTTGAATATGGAAAATTCGGCATTTTGTACTGTTGTTTGGGTCATCTGTAAGACGCTTTGTAAAGTGACTTTGTAGCAATCGTGTTGGACTTTTTCCAGTTTGTCGTCGTAGACCAGTACGTCACATAGTGATTTTATGTTAGTTGTCGTCAACTCGACATTAGCGACCTGGGCCCCGATGATGAAATCAAGTATTTCCTGCGTCGTCGAATAATTCTTGACGTTTGGCGAGTACAACTTTTCGCCATCTGAATTACTAAAGTTTTTGAAACCGTCCGGGAAGGTCTTTTCGGACACGAAACGCCACACAATAGTCAACAAACTATTGATGAACTCAACATCCAGTTCGCTGTCAGTAAACCACGGGCCCCCGGTCACATCGATCGATGGCTGTAAATTGTACAGCATATATATCTTTCTGGTGGGAAACTTGACACTCTTGACACTCTTGACGTATCTTTGAGACTCCAGACTTTTCAGGCATTTAAGAACGACATGTTGATGCAAATTTGTCTTGGCTTTGATTGTCTTGGTCCATATACCTTCTCTGCCACTCGCCTCGATGTATGAGTAGACCAGTGATTCTTCAGCAGACATTGCCGACTTTTTATGAGCTTCATTGATGTCGACGGCTTGAAATTTTAGTTCGTTATTTTGTTTGATCAGTTTAATCAAGTTTTTGTCCAAAAGCTCCTGTATAATTAACATTAGATCACCCAGTGTTGACACTCCGATGAATTCCTGCAATTCTATTTGTGTGAACATAGATCCCGGTCCTCCTCGTACCATCCTGGCATGAAGCTCCTTGGCTGTGTCAGAGAGCTCGATCAAAGGCTCGAATAGACCATTCATAGTTATTGCGGCTATTCATTATTTCGATTATGATGCTGTCTAACTTTTATTCAAGCTTTTTTTTTTTCGTCTCATCGCATGCTGTTGATGATCTTGATGAAAAAGGCGTATCGAACGACATTCAAGAATCGACTACCGTCTGAAACGTTTGAGATAGACGCCATTGGACATACAATAAGTTCTCCAAATGTCTTGAATTAATAAATTTATATATTGATTACAGATAGGGTGCACGTCTAGTTCATTTTTTCTCCACAACAATGAATTTTAGAGCCATATAACCCAATACTAAGAATACGACGTTGGAGAAAGCCAAGACTTTCAGATCAAAAACAAAATTTTGGACAATGAAACCGAATGTACTCAATATTGTCGCACCAGGTACTTCAATTTTTAATCCGTATTTTGTCTCCCTCAACATCAACGTCTTAACCTCATTTATTAGCAATGACTCATATGCATAATAGAATAACGACAAATTCTTCAAATATTTGAATGCAATGTTGGTGATATCTTTGGTATTGATGAAAAGGCCACTGAATAATAGGGAGCCGAGTAAAACCAATACACTGAAAATTATTGAGTTGTTGAGATCTTCGAAGAATATACCAATCGTTAGCACTTCTAGGGATATGCTCAAATTGAATAAAATTAAAACACCAATAAATTTGAAGAAAGCCTGATTAGCCATATTCAATCCTACCAAAGGGTAGATAACCAAAGCCAATAATACTGGGGGAATGACTCTCAGAGGTAAAACATCGCTCAAGATTTTACTCATGAAATATGCCAGTGGACTATAGTAATTGTTCGAACGCTCTTTGATGAAAATTATCCTTTCTAATGCAAAGGAACTCAATCCTGGGAAAGTAACAAATCCCAGATAAGTCAAAATGAAGAAGAATAATCCCATTCTATTTTGGAACCCGCTTATGTCATTTGAAACATCGTAGTACAAAGTTCCCAAAAATAGCCCTAATATTAAGGTCAATAGGTAATTTGCAAGTAGTAATCTGGGGTTTCTGTAAGTGTTCTTGAACGTCCTTGAGCAAAGAATTGACAGTTGTTGAAAGAATGAAGCTGATTTGAGAGTTGAAGGTAACTCCAGATTTGATCCGTCTCTGGACTGTACTAAAGTTTTGATGTCATGTTCTAATTCGGCGAAGTACGGACCTTCTTTGAAACGATGACTCAGCAATTTTCTGTTCATGGAACCCATAGTTTCTTCTTCAGGATTATCGCTATCATTCAGCAAAGTTCTTATTTCATCCCTATGCTCGGCAAAATGTTCCCATTCACGCTGGGTGAATGATCCAACTGATCCACGAGTTTCTTCAAGAGACGTCATCAACCCAGCTGAAGTATGCTTATTAGGACTAGAGCTGTCAGAAAATACGGCATTGGCCTCGATATCAACAGGTTTAGGGACAGCTTTCTTTTTTGGGTATTTATTTTCGAAAGTAATATCAATCAAATAATCTGCGATGTTATAATCAGAGGGACACGTGTAGCCACTATTCCGCAAAAACTCTCCAACTCTTATAGCATCCCCAGAGTAAACCATTTCACCACTACTTAGTAAAACCAATTTATCGAATAATCGGAAAATATTTGAACGAGGTTGGTGAATGGATAATATTAATGTTCTGTTATAATTTTTGGATAATCTTACAAGGCATTCGACAACATTGTTAGCATTGTTAGCATCGAGCCCTGATGTTGGTTCATCTAAAAATAAAATGAGTGGGCTTGTAACTAATTCGCATGCAATTGAGACGCGTCTCTTTTCACCACCACTGATTCCCCTTTCGAACTCGTCGCCAATAATACGGTCTTTGATTTCTAGAATCCTTAATTCTTCCAAAACCTGATATACTCTTGCTTGCTTGGATTCGAATGAAAGCGTTCTTGGAAGACGTAGTAAAGCACTGTTTAAAACAGTTTCATAAACTGTTAATGTGGGCAACAGATAATCGTCTTGATCAACAAAACCGATTAATTTGGTGTAATCTGTTCTTGACATTGACACACCATTCACCTTTATATCACCAGTAACTTGACCTGTTTTCCTTTTCATCGCCAGAATATCTAATAGGGTCGTTTTACCAGCACCGGAACTACCCAACAGTGCCATTATCTCGCCTGGTTTTATTATGCCACTGATGTTCTTCAAAACCTTCCCTTTAACTGAAGGGTCAGAAATCTGGTACGAAACGTTTCTGAAACTTAATGTAGCCACAGTGTCAGATTTCAAAAAGTTATTATCTTCTTCAAATTCGTCTTCATTGCCATCACTGCCATCTAATGGTAGACGAAGTGAACCCTGTTTGAATAGAGGTGATTTGGAAATATAAAAAATGACAAAAGTTATTAGTCCCAATAAAGCTACAGATGTCAAACTCAAAATAACTTTAGCCTGAAATGACATTGAAGCATCTTTAGAGGGAGAATTATAGCCAGGAATTTCACTATAGTGTAGACATTCACCACTTTCGCAATGTAAGCTGATGTGAGGGTCACCGAAAAAAGTTTGAATTAAATCATTCATAGAGGGTTCTGTAAATTTACAATTCCTTGAATCCAAGTCACATATAAAATCACCTGGACCTTTGACAGTTTCCGTTAAAAAATCCGATATATCAATTGAGCCATGTGCGCCACAAAGCATAGTATCTGGCAAACATTTACACTGAACATTTTCACAGGTATAATGCGACGAGTTGGAACGTAAATCAAACTCAAATGAACAGTTGTCTAGACCACAATAGAAACTTTCGATTTGATCTATCCAGAACTGAAACTTACAGTCCTTTTGTTTTCTATTACAAGAAAAGGTGACTTGCGGTATTTGACCTTTCAAAACTTGCAAAATCTTTTCATTCGTAACATTGCAACCCTGATAGAGTTTTTTGACAATCATGCCGTTCTTGTAGCAAGTACCTTTCAGCTCCTTGTCCGGCATAAAAGCATCGCAGACCGAATCTTCTTGGCATACATTACAATTGATGCCACCCCAGCCATCCGAACATTCACACTGGTTGGTATCATTAGATCTTTTAGGTCTTCTTGAATTGTCCTCAGATAATCCGCCGCAAACAGGTGTTGAACAATCATCGCCTGAGAATCCCTCTAGGCATTCACACCTACCGGTATTCGAATTACAAAGCGAGTATTGCTTACATTCGAATATCGGTAGCATACAATTGAAACATGGGGGGCATTGGCCATTACCGTCGTCGTCTTCGCCAAGAAGCTGGTCATTATCATAGCTCGACTGTAAAGTGGTTCTTGAGCTACCGTATGCTGAAGAGACAGCAAACCATATAAAGAAAAGGCAGAGCGAATGCATTTGTTTATCTACACAATCCAGTCTTGATATTTTCACCCACTTGCGTTATTTCTACTACTTCTATCCTCAACTCAAGGAGCAAATGTCAATCCAAATAGACATGCAGAGTAGAAGAAATAGCCCTGTGCGTGTACTCGTACGAAACAATGTACCAAACAGCTATGACGGCTAGAAGAGATCTTCTTGTTATTCCACTATTTATTTTTCTTGTATCTTGTTCATTATTGCTACCGTTTTTTGACCATTTTGTTGAACCGCCGAGCTCGTCAAGCTGGAAATTCGCCTCCCCCCGCCAGGTTTCCGGGCTGTTTCTCGTCGTACGGCCATTATCGACTTCCTTCTCGCAATCGCTCAATTTCGAGGCCGGGTTATGCATGGCACGTGCTGCGCCGGGTGACTTATCAAGTCTTCCAAAAATCTTTATTCTAAAGAAGTATCACGTGAAGAACACTCTCTGTCACTTTCTGCGAATGCTTTTTTTTTTTTTGATGTTCGCGCGCCTCTCATCCCGTTCTTTACAAGCTTCCATTGTTGGGACTCCACTCTTTTGCTCCTTCCTGTATTCTTGTAATTGCGGCAGCATCCTCTATTCGAATAGAATACCCTAAATCTTGAATAAGCACCGCCAGGGCAACCACAATCATATACTGCACACATCAAATAACATGATCCACATCTCATCAATGGAGGCCAAACGCACACAGTCTTAGGCGTCAATTGCAATTCTTTAAATTTCTAGTCAATTCCATCCTTCCAAAGGGGGATGGCAGTATGTTTTTAGTTTGTAGATTCTGACGGCTTCGTTCGTTGGGTGGTCTGTCCATACCTTTCTCCTGCTGTGTGGACTTTTTGACCTTTGGTGACGAGCGTCTATTCAGCTCTCTTGATGATTCCATCACTTTGATATGTGTGCATTGGTACCTAACAATTATTTCCAATTATTTTTTTCAGGAAAACATATATAAATGCAAGTAACAATTTAGTAGTTTAAGGATCTGAATAATATCTTTTTATTAAGAATTCGACTGTCTTTTGTTCTACAACAAAAACATCAAACATTTTAAATTTATAAACCGTTTTACAATGTCTCTATCCTCTAAGCTAACCGTTACGGACCTGCAATTGAAGGGCAAACGTGTCTTCATCAGAGTTGATTTCAACGTCCCATTGGATGGAAAGACCATCACTTCTAACCAAAGAATTGTTGCTGCTTTGCCAACCATTAAGTACGTTTTGGAACAAAAACCAAGATACGTTGTCTTGGCTTCTCATTTGGGTAGACCAAATGGTGAAAGAGTTGAAAAATACTCTCTACAACCAGTTGCTGCTGAATTAGAAAAATTGTTGGGTCAACATGTTACTTTCTTGAACGACTGTGTCGGTCCAGAAGTTAACAAGGCTGTCGATGCTTCCAAGCCTGGTTCCGTCATCCTTTTGGAAAACTTGCGTTACCACATTGAGGAAGAGGGTTCCAGAAAGGTTGATGGTAAGAAGGAAAAGGCTTCCAAGGAATCCGTCGACAAGTTCAGAAAGGAATTGAAATCTTTGGCTGATGTCTACATCAACGATGCTTTCGGTACTGCTCACAGAGCTCACTCTTCTATCGTCGGTTTCGATTTACCAGAACGTGCTGCTGGTTTCTTGTTAGCCAAAGAGTTGGCATTCTTCGGTAAGGCTTTGGAAAACCCAACCAGACCATTTTTGGCTATTTTGGGTGGTGCAAAGGTTGCTGACAAGATTCAATTGATTGACAACTTGTTGGACAAGGTCGACTCTATCATCATTGGTGGTGGTATGGCATTCACTTTCAAAAAGGTTATCGACAACACCCAAATTGGTGACTCTATCTTTGACAAAGCCGGTTCTGAAATTGTTCCAAAGTTGATTGCTAAGGCTAAGAAGAACAACGTCGAAATTGTTCTACCAGTTGACTGGGTTATTGCCGATGCTTTCTCTGCTGATGCTAACACTAAGGTTGTTTCCGAAAAGGAAGGTATTCCAGCTGGCTGGCAAGGGTTGGACAGTGGTCCAGAATCTAGAAAATTATTTGCTACTACTGTTGCAAAGGCAAAGACTATTGTCTGGAACGGTCCACCAGGTGTCTTCGAATTTGAGAAGTTCGCTGCTGGTACCAAATCTTTGTTGGATGAAGTCGTTAAATCTTGCCAGGCTGGTAACACTGTTATTATCGGTGGTGGTGACACTGCTACTGTCGCTAAGAAGTACGGTGTTACTGACAAGATCTCTCATGTCTCTACCGGTGGTGGTGCTTCCCTAGAATTATTGGAAGGTAAGGTCCTACCAGGTGTTGACTTCTTGTCTGCTAAGAAATAAATTAAGAGTGCTAGCTAGACTGGATCTTTGGATCTAATCTTTTTAACCTTTTATTTTCAAAACTATACGAACTATATAAATAAGTAAAGATAACGCTTTTTAATGAAACGATTATTATCATAACTTCATTCTTTTCTTAACTATATAGTTCCTTTCTGCCGGGCTGACATACTCTTCATTGAGTAATTCGAATATACGTCGCTCGTTAAAACTTTCGAGCAAAACATTATCATTGTCATATAGTCCATGCTGCGTGAGTTTTAGGCCATTACTAATTGCTTTCAGTCTTATCCATCTGTTGAATTCCTTTGGACCTATCCATTGAATTCTCGCCGCTCCAAGTTCGGAATATTTGCAACAAAAAAAATCCATCCTCCTACATGGATTTTCATCAGAGCCTAATGACATAAACTTATCGTCCGAGGCTAACTTTGGTATTTCGAATGAGAATGTAGGTCTTTTTTTATCGATTAATTTAACTCCCAGCATAAATTTTTTAAGATGATCATTGTAGCTTGAAGGGTTTCGTAGTGTAGAAGGCATTTTCAAACCGCAGTTCCTCATTCGCTCAGCAATCTTCTCGTGAAAAAGTCCACTTATGTTTCTTGTTAATTGTAGAAAGCACTGAACATAGCCTTTCTCGTATAATGAAATGGCTAGTTTTTCCATTGTCGCAGCTATCTCAGAGATGTCATCACAGCCCGGTTTATAGAAAAATAAATCAATATCGCCACATTTATCTGCACCTCTGTGATAGCTTCCAAGTATTTCGATTTTCATACGGGGGTCTATTAGTGAAAGTTCTTCTACTACTATACTTGCATTTCTTTCGCATTCATCCCTTGACATGGGCTTCAACCAATCTTCATAATAGGACCATCCAAATAAAATGGACCACTCCTTCGTGAAATCAGCGGGGAATTTTATACAAGCCTGTGAAAATGATTTCAGTCCCATCATTTCCCACCGTTTGGCTGTGTATATACCTACATTGTGACACCTTGAAAAATAATCGAGTCTTTTCTCTGCTTCCGATTGCTCCTGTAAACCTGGTAGAGTACCGCTATCCAGTATAGTTTGAATTTTTTTGGCAATACTAGGCCCCACATTGTCTATATACTTCCGTGCATATTCCCCGGACTGGATCGGAGAGGGATAACGCTCTATACCAAGTTTCGCAAGGTTGTAACTGCGAGCTCTAAACCTGTCTCCTTTCATTTCATATCTTTTTGAGAGCTTACCTAAAGCCTGGATAATCTTCTCGTTTCCCTTGGGTACGGTTGCTACTTGAGAAACTGTCACTATATTTTGCTGCGACATATCAGAATTTATTTCATGTGACTCAAGTGCCCTAGTTGCTTCTTGAGAATGTTCTGATAGACCCTGACTTGATTCTGCAAATGAACTACCTTTTTCAACTTGCGATGTGCTCTCAAAAAGCTTATCGGTCGTCGTCGTAACATTCTGGGCGTCGACAGCTGAAGTAGTTACGTGCGGCATTCGATTACAGTTTTGCACATTTATGATTGACCTTGCGTTAATATCTAATGATTTAGCTCTTAGCCATCTACTGACAGAAGCAGCTTTTATACAACGGAGTTCGTTTGCCTGAACTATATTCCAAACCACTTCCGGATCCAAATCAAATTCCTTAAAGAAGAGATCCACCTTGGTGAGATTATTTCCATTTCCAACGAAAGAATCGTTTATGAGAACAAGAGTATTCTTGTCTATCTCTTCTTCTTTGTTCACTAGTATGCCACCTTCTTTAGCAATTAGCTGCGATATAAATTGAAGGGTCGAGGCATTTCGATTCGGTAAAATTAGGAACTTCTTACTATTAAACAAAGGCATCCAGTTTAATATTGATCATTGAGAAAGCATGCATTTCTTGAACGTTTTTCGTGTTTTCTTGCAGATCCAGGTCAAGATACATTTTCGTTTTCGAATGCACCTACCTTATTTGGGATTATGATGACTTTCAACTATGCGACAAAAAAAAGGCGTCACAAAACATGATCATGAAAAAATCATGTTTAACAAGTTTTCACTAGCAAGTTGATTAATGAACATGATGCCAAGACAACCAAGGAGATATGAAGATGAAACTGTACCTTTAAAATGTATGACTAATTGTTGCTTGCAGAGGAGATCCGACAACCACTGATTGAATCTCCAAATGATGAATCTCTAGCTCATCTAAAAACTAAAACGGTTGGAAATAGTAAAGTGCCAACAGTTGATGAGTTACAAATAAACCACTGTTATTTAGCAGTGATGAATGAGGTCTCTTTTGATGATGGCTATGAGCCAGATGACGTCGATTTTGATTTAACGGATGTTTCTAATGGATCAGCAAATGAAAAATGGGATCTTCCAGTTAGAAAACACAGCAAATCCAATACCATATAGTAAACAGTAACAATTCCTTTTTCTACATGATATAATTAATTTTTCAAGCGACGATTCAAATTTTAGCGAAATGGATCAAAATTAGGATACCTTCATCTCAGCCCCAGAAACTTTGGGCAATGAATTTCATCATTTCGAGTTAATAGAAACTCCTATGGCCAGGGAAACATTTTGCGATGATAACAATTTCTCACATTCAAAAGCTATCATGAACGAATGACTTGTGAAACCTCAGGTCAACTTTTATGCTATTCCCGTTGCATTGGAGCTGCTTCTGTGTACAAAGGATAATCTGATAAGACTGAATGATAGCATGATGTTTGAAAGAATCATAAGAAGAAAGTTGTTGCCAGATATTATCCAATGACATCTCAAGGCACCAGAAGGCTCTTCTCTTTAAAACTGCCCTTTCCACCACAAAATGACATGGTATCAGGTCATACTCAGTTGATGGATCTCATTGAAAGACAGCCAAGAGAACTCCCTCAGAAAATTGGAAGTTCTGTTAACACATCTTTTCAATTTTCGTATACCTTTGAAAACGGTGCATTTGAAATTAAATATGGAGTACTTCATTATTTAAACTATGCCTCCAAGACACCGTCTAAAGGAGACTGCATTGAGCTTCACGTGTTTTCCAGATCTTTATCCGGGGACTATTTATATGACCCACATTTAAATGCTTCCCAAAATACTCCCATGAGAGCTAAATAGGCTAAGAAGGAATGGCAGAGCTTCGTAAGCATGGAATAAATTTTTCTTACTGTTGAATATATGCTTCAAGGAAGAAAGAGTTGAATACAGAATGATGGGCAGATTTTGAACTTTATCAAAAACTGTGGTTCACTTTAGGATGTAGCTGGGGAAAATAATCTATCAGAAAAGAGGAATTTTCGCCGAATTCTGAGCAACGTGAAAGGCTCTATTAAGTATAAAGAGGGCATGGGCCTTGAGAAGGCACAAAAAATCGGGAATAAAAAAATAAAGCATATGGAATTCCACAATGGTCTTTATGAACAAATTTTTAGTTTTAACAAGAGTTTGAGTGGAAGAACGCTCGCTCACAATAAGAAGTTTCATGTCATTACAATAGAATGTTTCGAAGAGGTACTTCGAATTATTATTTTTAAACTTGTGTATGAGCGCTACGAGGACGTCTCATTCAGCCATAGTTCTTAGTTGTTTGAATTTGAGTGTTCAGCGATTTTCTCGATTATTTAGTACGCGAAAAAGCGTTAGGAGTAACCAATTCTCTGGTCGATTAATTTTTGAATTGCAGACCACGACTTGACGATGAAAACAGCATTACCGTTTTCTTTCTCATAACATCGTACAGTATCCTTTTCTTGATCTTTGATGAAATTGTCCAGCTCGTCTGAAGAAATCTTGAGAACATGTGTTGTGAGTTTCATGAATTTTCCTTCCCCCGAGGCAGGATCTAACAGTAATACACCGCTAACTTTTGGATGAAATATGGATAAAAGATCTGTTTCACTGTCGCCAATGTACCAAAAGCGATTATCTGTGCCATCAAGCTCATGTTTCTTCAACAGTTTTTCCAACTCAATCAATTTATCTGAACCAGTTAAAATTTCATTGGAGAACTGGCCTGTATAAATATCTCCCTCAGAAATCAGCTGGTTGCAAAATATATGAGCCGAATCAACTAAATCTATTCCAGTAACGCTATGAATAAACTCTTTAGACCAGTTGATAGAAATGATATAAAACTCGTAGCGAACGAGGGATGATATAAAACTCTTAAAACCCTTGCGTAGTAGAGATGACTCGCCCTGGAAATTGTTATCAATGTATTGGCGTATGTCATTATGTGCGATTCCCTTGAATAATCCATATTTCTCCATCTCCTCAGTGCTCGATCTCTCAAGCACTCTTCTGTTCTTCTGGTAACGAAGTTCAGCTTCGAACAAGATTTTAAAGTTAGCTTCTGTTATGTTCTCTTCTAAATTAGAAATGAGGGGTAGTGTTCTTTTAGCTGTGATTTTGGGTCCAAAACTTTTCGGGTCATTATGAAATTTATGATAGTTCTTCATATAAGCATCTTCGAAATATGACCACCTTGGCTCAAAGGACGGATTGAGTAGATAAGGCAGTTCACCCAGGATACAAATAGTATCCTTCGATGTGATCGTTTCGTCGAAGTCGGAGATAATAATGTCTTTCATTCTCCTTGTTAGTTTTCTACCGGACAGAAATCTTTTCGATTTTGAATGTTTCTGGGGACTTAAGTTATTATAAGAAAGTTTTAAGTTGATGTTCACACGCTTCTATGTCAATCTTAAGTGGAATGCAGTGAAAATACAGAATATGAACTATACATAGAAAATGAAACTACGAATAAAATTCTTCTTCCACAATTTTCCTGCAATGACAAAAAACCGACTCAAACTTGGTGTAATATGCTTTTTATCTATGCTACAATTATTAACAATTTAAATGCACACCACAGAATATAGCTAAGGATTAGCTAGACTCCATCGGTGTAATTGTGCAATATGAAGTTATTTTCTTTAAATGTAAGAGTTACAAGAAGAGAACACAACACATATCATGTTGAAAGTTTTTCAACGCAGATCTTGATCGGTCGAAGTGCATTTCAAACATGGGGTGGGGTAACGGGGCAAGCTAGAGCGCTGAATAGAAATTGTACAAATACAAAAAGCTCTTTCCGCTTGACAGTGAACAAGGTTGAGAAATTATGGCATAAGCCAATCGGGCAGTGCCAGGACGCAAATCACAGTACATCTTTTATTAGTATAGTTTCTATTAGATAATTTCAGTAATACTTCTTTATGATACTTCTTCCTATTTGAAGTCCTTGTCAAATGTCAGAACCTTTTGGAGCTATTTTATTTCCTTGCAAAATCGTCCGTTTGATACCTTTTTTATTACAATATCATTGATCCACATCTTCCTTGTACCTACGTGGTGCAAACAAAATCCAGGCGCCTCATGCTTAGGTAGCCGTGGAAGCTGCAGAACAAGGTTTTGCCATGATGGACTTTGATCTGCGATGGAATATGCAGCAATGTAACGTTGTTGGACTTAAAGATTTACTTATTTCTGTGAAAGACATTCCGGTTTTCAAGAAGCTCTTCCAGGTAAAAACTTATTTGAAGAGGATTTCTTGATGGCTTCGCTGGCACTTGGGTTAGTAAACATTAGTAATTGGTTTGTGGAGTATATAGGTTTATAAATTCTTAGATTAATCCTTGATTTTACACTATAAATTATAAAAGAGATGTGAATTGGACTGAACGAATATGAGGTAAAAGTGCTGGTATTTATACGTCGCAAAATGTACCTACTGAATCGTCCAACACTGTCATCAGTGCGAAATTTTTACAGATGATCTCATCATTAGTTCAAGCAATAGAATCAATTGCACGGATGATATTGCTGCTTAATGACCATAGAATGTGTCGTAGTGTTCTTACTGATCGTTATCGTCTCTCAGTAAATATCATTCGACACTCTTCCACATAGAACAATAATCTGTTAGGCTCACCTCACATAACTTTCTTGGTTACTCAGCATGTCATCCGTAAACGTCATATTGTAAATACTGTCATTTTCTTTCACAATTCTCAATTCTAAGTCAATTCTAACACCCAGTATGTCATCCGGAAATGTCATGTTAGAACTTTCCTCCTTTAAATTTCACTGACTCTCAGCTTCAACATCTAGATAGCTCATCATGAATTGAACATATATTATTACAGACGTTATACTTTTATATATCTATATTCTGATATGTATATTTAACTAACTCTTCGTTTTTAAAAATATTGTATGGAGGGTTGGCCGAGTGGTCTAAGGCGGCAGACTTAAGATCTGTTGGACGGTTGTCCGCGCGAGTTCGAACCTCGCATCCTTCATTATATTTTTACATTTTTTTTTGGGCTTCTCTTCAATCTGTATGTAATCTGAACATTCTTTGAAAATGGTGAACTTTAATGTTTATTTTGGATTACAATTTACCAGTAGCCATCAATAAATATTTCATTTTTTTTTTTGATTTGCTCAAGATTTTAAGTATTTGGAGAGACTGTCACATTTTTTCTCAAAAATCTAACAAATAATAAAAGGAGACAAATACTGCTAGTTTAAAAATGCAACATATCTTTGAACAAAAGTGACATAGACACTTAAATATGCCAGAAAGAAAGTCACTTATTTTTGTTGACCATTTAGTTCTAATAAATGATATATATTGATAATACTATTTTTCTATCTGATTACCAGTTTATTACCCGCAATGTTTGGGTGTTTCGCAAATTTTTGAATGCTGTGACAATACGATGTTCTGCGATGAGCCTGTAGATATATGACGATTTATCAGTTGTAATACAACTTCTTATGTCGGATAAGTTGTCATAATTTAGAGAACTATAGAACTTAGGTAATGTCTAACGAGCATATACCGGCATGGCAAAGGATTGTGATCAAACAGCAACAGAGTAAAACGGCCGAAAACGGCTTCGTTGATGAGGATCCATTGAATGTGACAACACATCTTGCAACAGGTACTCTTACAAGGAAAGAAAAGAAGCGTATTATAAAAGGTGAGGACCATGATACTAGCAAAAAAATATCAAAAAAGAAGACAAAACCCAATAATAAAAGAGAAAAACTGAATAAAGAAGAAAGGGAAGATAAAAGGAAGAATACTGTCCTCAAGGATCAATTGCGCTACTTGATCGAATTTTACTTGCATAAAATATCAGACGAATTACCGGCAACATTGCATGGTTTACCTAACGTTCAAACGAATTATCCTCAAGAAAAATTAGATGAGAAAAAAAAAAAGGATACAGTTATTGATATATGGAAATTTTCCAAGCAAAAACAAAATTGGCTAATCAAACATTTTTTTGACACAGATGAAATTAGGGTTGAATACGATGATTTGTTGATGAGTTATTTTGCAGATCTGAAAAGTGAGTTCTTGAGAGCCAACTTAATTAGTAAATGTTGGGACATCATAAAAGAATGGAATGATTTTGCTGAGAAACAGGAACAAGAAATTAAGGATATTGTCGAAGGTGAAGATAAGAAAGATGATAAGGGAGGAGATCAGATGGAAAGGGATGAAAATCTCGATAAGGCAAATCCAAAAGAGCAGAAAGAAGAATTGGTAGCTCCTCCACGGAAAGAGGCTGTTTCAAGATGTGCCAAGCTTCTGAAACTTTGGGAGGTCGACGGCCAGGAGGGAAGGTCCATCGATTTGAAAAATTTCTAAATTCGTCCAATAGCGTGAATAGTGCTCACTGACTTGGAACGACCACTTATAATGATTGATTTATAAAATATGTATATTAGAAACCAATAGTAGAACTCTTTACAATGGTTACCCGCCACCATTCAATCTATCATTATTTAAATATGTAATTATTGCCTCTACCATGAATTTGAAACTTATTTTCAAGGATGCCTTCGCTCTTCAATTTTAACTGAAATAAATACTTGAAAAGAATGAAAATTATTGATATTAGAAAGAATAAAGGAATGATTAGATAAGTAACATGAGCTTAGATCATCTGCAGAATAAGCTGGCAGTTTTGCTGGACTCATTCACTGATATACAACTGATACCGAAATCTTGCTCACGATTATTACTCCCATTCTATCAGTCAATCGCAGAGAGTGAAAAACTAAAAGACTTTGCTCTTGAAAGATGTCTGCAAACATTCAATCAGTGGGAAAATCGGGATCCGAATATGGATGATGCTGAAGTAGTTCAGCGATGTCTTGATATGTGGTTTATTATAAAGAGATCGGATTATGAACTAAAAAGGCGTCTTCCAGGCAATTCAAATCTCATCATTGAAGATATTGAGGTTACGGATTACGTAGAGACGCGAGAACTAGACCGGTTAGAATTTCATCCAGAAACATATGAAACTCTTGCAACACCCCTAGATAACTTAATTATTGAGGAAGTTGAAGTGACACACTTCGTTGACACCAAAGATTTCAGCAATAAATGATAATATTAGCACGTCATATTATAAATTAAGGAGGCTATCATCTAAAATATAAAAATATTCATCGGCTTTATGTTCTAATTGGGAAGCTCATAATACAAGGGCGTGCCGAAAACGTGATAGTGGTGACCTCTTTCACCTTCGTCAGAGAATTTATCGGGAAATTTCAAATCGTCATTAGTTGTATCTTCCGATCTATCAAATTCATATAAAGAATCACCGTACGCAGCAACCTCTTCCTCGTTCAATACTTGAAATTTACCGACTTGCATTTCCGTGTCGGTAATGGTACCTCTAGTCACTCTTGCATAACCTGTCCTTTTTAGCTTTTTGTACAGGATGTACTGGCACCATCTATCATCGTCTGTGGGATCTATATCATGCATACCTGATGTGTCGCTTACAAAATTGTTGTAATAGCCTTCAAGTGGATGAGTAACTAAATAGCTCAATAAAATAGCTGGACGTTTAGTATTGCCCATCAATTCGGCAATTTTTTCACTTTGCAGCCTTCTGTCTTCGTCATCTTCTTCCTGACCACCATGAAATACGAATACATCAACTAAGATATCATCGTATGTTTTCAAGGTGGCATGTATGGCCGGTGCCAATTCTCCATCTGGGGAAGGTAACAAATGATGCGTCGAATTGATAATAGGGAATTTGGATAATAACATACAGCCCCAAGTGTGCTTATTTGGACCGGGACCAAAATCACTGTACATATTCAAATCGTGTCCTAATTTACTTGAGAAATCTCTGTTTCCCATCGTTATTCTCTGCGTGTCCGTTTCCAATAAGCCTACAACATCTAACTCCATTCCTTCGATCAGAAAGCCCATACCGTCTTCTGAGGCCCACATATCATTATCCAGACCAAAATGTATAGTCCAAATACCAGCCGTAATTAATTTAGATTCAGGGTGATAGGGCTGTGGAACACCGATCGGTCTCAAACTAAAAGTATAAAACCCGATTAACGCTATGATAAACAAAGTCATGAAAGAGATAAGACTCACGAACTTGGAGCTCAATCGCTCCAAATAATTTCTTTTTGTGTAAAGAATAGAGAATTTTATCGATAGAGCACCCAAAATAATACAGGTGGAAGCAAAACCCAAGACATATTCAATTTTTTCCCGTAATATCCATCCACCTGGTACAAACGCATAAGCAACAACCCAAACGTGAGCAAGAACGAGGATAATATAGAGCGAACAGCCTACCACATAAACACCAAGGGTTCCGTTAAACGGTAAGGCAACGAAATATGATGGAATCAGCCAAATAATTGATGTCGCATACAGTAGACCACCAAAGATGTATTTAGTCCATTGAGTAATATCTCTGCTACACAATATTGTGGTAGAAATCGCCAGTAGAACAGCAGGTATCAAAGGAGCACTTGAAAATTTTAGAGAAGACACAGCTGCAAAAAGCATAACTCCGCAAGTTAAGCCGCTCCAAGGCCAGGCAAGCGGGCCTTGTGAATTTTCTCCCCATCCTTCCCAAGACCAGTAAATGATGGTTGAGGCATCTGTCAATAGTTGATGAATGCTAAAAATTAACGAGCCAAAGCCCAGACCCAGGGAGAGACGTGGTAACCAGCCTATTTCGTCTGCAGAATATTGATCATCGTCCTCTAAAAAGTGAGCAGAGTTAACATAGGGTGACAACAGACCAAAAACGGTGACCAGGGCTAACCCAGTTTTGTTGTAGCCACCATTTTCCGCATTCATTATGGGCCACAAAGGATTGTTACTATGAAAACCCATTTTGATAACGACAGATAAAACGAGACCTAAAATCCATGTCACAGTGAAAGAGGCATTAATTTTCCGGTTTGAAAGTGAATTCAAATTGAAGACAAAGGTGGCGACTGTAGTCGAAGTTCCAATACCTTGAACAATCAGACGACTCTCAGGAGACGCTATGAAATGTGCTCCGAGTCCAACAATACCTCCAAATAGAACTCCGTATTGATATATAACCGTTGGCATGAGAGGAATATAGAGTACGATTGGAGCAAGGAAGAATAGCATAGCTGCCTCATATCCGGAAATTCCCATATACCATAATGGGAAATACCATATACTGCAAGTCAAAGATGTCATTGCTGTCCAAAACATGAATGAATTAAAGGTATTTGTAACAATGTATAATAAAGAATCATAAGATGGGACTGGATCCGTTTGAGACAAAATGGTAAGCTTCTCGGTCTTCCCAAACACTATTTCAATTTCATCATCATTGGAATGTATAATTTCAGCTACAGTGGTATCCATAGTAGCCTCCGCCTCTGAATTCTCAACATATTCCTCCTCGTTATCAAGTGGCGATATCTTTTCCTTCGTGTTCGAATTGAACTCTTCCGACTTTAAACTATCAACTTTGAAAAATTTTGAACCATCTTCAGAAGATGCACATGATATTTCTATGATCAAACTTTTAAAATCCGAATAAGAGAGAGCATCAAACAAAATGTCCAAAATGATGAGCGACCATTCGAAGTACGCATAAATAGAGTACGCACCAGCCCTATGCTCTACTTGGTGTTGAAAATACCAATAGAGCAGCGGAATTAAGGTGGCGAAAAACAACGTTGCTGTCACACCCTGTGCCACTTTCCTTTTAGTGGCCTTACGGGTAATCATAATGTCCCAGGGAAGTGTAAGAATAATGTAGGAGATCATGAAGATATCATGAACATCATGGTGATCTGTGCTTGTAATATATACCCAGCCTCCACAAGTGACTGTCCTTACGAGACCAACGACAAAACATGAGATCGAGCCATTTAAATATAAGTGCCCTAGTAATAAGAGAAAACGAGGAAATGAGGTCAAGGCAATCAAAATCTGAAAGATAGATCGCTCTGGATACCTATCACCAATTGTAGCAGAAACACTTGGGAACCATTCATCGGGATAACCGTAGCGAGCATTCTGTACAATCTTGTAGAAATGTAATTTGTATCCAGCTATTAGAGCAGCCAGGAAAGCAGCAAATGCACATATGGTATGTGTTAGTGGAATGATTTTCCCGTTAACAACAACCATTGGCGCGCTCTACTCAAATTAAGGTCTTTGATACCAAACGGTCTTATTATATCTTTAAACACCTTTGTTACCAGATGTTCTGTGTATAAATAAAAAAAAAAAATGAACGCACAACCTAAAAGTCTAGAATCATGTACCCTGTTAAGGAAAAAAACACCGGAATAACAACTATGTGAGAAAACGGGAAATAAACACCTCGAAAACCAAACCCTGCATGCACCCTTGCGCGTAAGGAGGGCAATTGCATTACTTTTCAATTGCAGCGAATTGGTGAGATTGTTTCAGTGCGTTAGCGGCAGCCTTATTGTGCCAACGAATCGAAGGAAATCGACATATGGACCATTCCGATTACAAAATATCATTCCGGAAACCACGCAGACACGATATTAGAGATATCCGTCATTTGAACAATTGCTGCAATTCTTTGATGCGGCATTGCTAGGTTCGGATCTTCTATCTGTAACTTTTTCTTCGGTTCAACAGATTCCGTGGAAGGAACAGGATCTCGATATGAATTACGCCACATCACCTTCACTTGCTTGAAAGAAGTATCCCGAGCTTTAATGGTGCCTCAAGGAAAACCGTCGACAAATGCGATAGGGTCAGCTTCGGTAAATCCAATCGTATTTTTCGATGTTTTCGTCTGCAAAAGCTTTTCTTTCGCCACGATGAAAAGATCCAACACTACTGCTTACTACCTATACAAGCCAATCTGAAGTAGAAGGAATACGGTCAACATCTTTTTTAGTGCTTCGACTGAACAATGTCCGATGAAGCCTACTATCAAACTATTTACAGCTCTTACTCTTCACCATTGTAGTTGTCTTTATTCTAAATGTCTTGCGGGGCACAATTGGTTGCTCTGTCCGCAGAAGCATCTTTTATATATCTTTTTGTCTTGCTGCTGATTCATATATGGAGTATGACACATAAACTTGATCTAGTCACTCTCTAAGCCTCCTCGACCTCTATTTGCCTGTCATACCTGAGTGTATTGTTCCCAATTACCGTCAGAAATGACAAAGAAGGACCCTGGAAGGCGGCTAATTGCTAATTATAAGTTAACACAGTTAGACTCAGAAGAAGAGGGTTCTTATTGAAAGAGATGTTACTTATTGGCTTCGTTGGGAGTTGAGTTAGCAGACATTGGTAATTAGCTGGTGAAATATATAGTTTATAAATCCTTGATTTTCTACAATATAAAATATACAAAAGATGTGAATTGAACAGAACGAAAACCAGGTAAAAGTGCCGGTGTTTATACGTCACAAAATGCACCTATTCAATATTCCAACACTGTCATCCGTTCAAATTTTTCACCCATAATCTCATCATTAGTTGAATCCATAGAATATGTCGTAGTGATGATCCTAATTGTAATCATCTCGCAGTAAATATCATTCCATTATATTCCTTATCGAACGATCATTGTGAGGGCTCACCTCACACAACTTACTCGGTTATTCGGCATATCATCCGAAAATGTCTTATTGTGGATACTATCATTTATATTTTACTGACTCTCAGTTTTATCAATTCGGAAATGTCATATTATAGATATTGTCATTTTATTTTATTAGTTTTCAGTTCTAACAAGATTACTCTCAGTTTTAAAATGTACTCTCCATCTACTACTTACAAATGTCGAATAACTCAAGCAACGACGAATCT
This sequence comes from Zygotorulaspora danielsina, assembly GCA_030572985.1. Classification (NCBI taxonomy): domain Eukaryota; kingdom Fungi; phylum Ascomycota; class Saccharomycetes; order Saccharomycetales; family Saccharomycetaceae; genus Zygotorulaspora; species Zygotorulaspora danielsina. Next base: position 110,743 of record JAJMCL010000018.1, read on the forward strand.
ATCGAGAAACACCTCTTTCAATAATGGTTATTCAAACGTAGCTCAACAAAAAACACATGAGCTCTCTTTCACGTGCCCCATCAAACTGAAATTGTCGTTGTAAAAATGGACAACCAACAAAATTAGAAGCCTTGTTGGCGCAATCGGTAGCGCGTGTGACTCTTAATCACAAGGTTAGGGGTTCGAGCCCCCTACAGGGCTTATTTTTTCACAACAAGAATATTTAAAAAAAAACATACGTTAGTTTAAACTTATTTCAAAAGCAATGACATATGAGGGTTGCTTCATCTAAACCAGTTCATCCGAGCAGCTGTTCCTGAGAAATTGGGGCCATTTCATTTATTCCAAGGCGCAAACCAGTGCGACTCTGCTTGGAATGTATACCTGGATGAAATTTCTCCTATTATTCCAAGCTAGATCTGTAGTGAAGAATTTTGAATTTTCATTGATTCTCTCGTAACCACCAAACTGTTTGTGATCAGTATTCAATACAATCTTGTAGCTGCCTGAAGCTTCGACACCAATTCTATAGTCGGTAAAACTTTTAGTTGGATGGAAGTTGAAAATGAATAAAAGCCCGTTACGTTCGAATGCGATAACTTTATCCACTTCATTCTTCAATGACACATAAGCTTGTGGTGTATTTAACCATTGATGCTGTTTCTCACAGTTCTGCATTGCGGAATCAAACTCATAAAGAAATTTGTAACGCAATAACTCATCATCGACTAGATTAAATTGTCTGCGCGCATAATGATAGCTATCATTGTTGTTCGCATTTGGGAAATCCAACCATTCGGGATGACCGAATTCGTTACCTTCAAAATTTAAGTAAGCCTCGCCACCTAGAGAGTGCGTTAGTAGCCTAATCATTTTGTGTAAAGCGATTCCTCTGTCAATGACAGGTATCGAAGGTGTCAATGTACTCATATTAGTGTACATAGCGGCATCCATTAGCCAAAACGCTAAAGTTTTATCGCCAACCAAGGCTTGGTCATGAGATTCACAATATGCAACAACTTTTTCACCGTGACGTCTATTAGTCAAAGTATGAACTATCTTTGCCATATCCCAAGCTTCGTCACTAGTTTCTTTCAAAATTTTTATCCACATATCAGGTAATGCCATAGCAAGTCTATAGTTAAATCCAGTACCACCAATTTTACGTGGTAGGCATAGGGTAGGATAACCAGAAACATCTTCAGCAATAGTTATGGCGGATTGAGGCAACATCTCGTGAGCCAAATCATTTGCCAACATAAGATAAGCTAAAGCCTCATGATCAACATGGGATCTCTCCGGGGATAAATATTCGTTGTAATCACCGCTGAAGCCACCATTTTCTCCAACACCATGATGTAGATACAGCATTGAAGTAACGCCGTCAAACCTGAAACCGTCAAACTGATATATGTCAATGTAAAATGCTAAATTGGAGAGTAAAAATCTTTGGACCTCAAAGCTTCCATAGTTGAATAAACGAGAATCCCATAGAGGATGCTCACCTCTACCAGAACTTAAAGAATGGAAGTATTGATGATCTGAACCGTCAAACTTATTTAAACCGTCCTCAACATTTTTTGAGGCATGACTATGCACGATATCTAAAAGAACAAGGATTCCCATTCCATGAGCTGTGTCTATCAACTCTTTTAAATCCTCAGGAGTACCAAAACGAGAGCTTATGGCGAAAAAATTTGTAACCTGGTAGCCGAATGATGCATAATACGCATGTTCCATTATAGCCATCAGCTGAATTGCATCGTATCCCAGATGTTTAATTCTTGGTAACACGTCCGCAGTGAATTCCTTGTAGGTGGCAACTTTTGGTTCAGGTGAAGAGATACCAATGTGTGCCTCGTATATCCTCAACGAATCCTTCTGTTCGTTGAAAACGGGTCTCTTGTGCTGGAATATATAAGGATTGTCAGGATTCCAAAATCTGCCTTCATAGACCGGGCCAAAAATTTTTGCAGTTGCCTTATCGGGCTGTGTGGCTCTCGTAATCCATGCTGGTATTCTATAGATCTTTGAGCCATCGGGCAAGATAAATAGGACCTTGACCTTCGAATCGTGTGGGATAGCATAGTCACCGTTGGCCAGCGGTGCGATCGTGATATGGAAGTTTCCAAACTCGTCCTTGGATTTCAACTCGTGCGCCGTCTCGTTCCAATTATTGAACTCACCAATCAAGAAGGCTTGTGTCGCATTGGGAGCCCATTCCTTATATCTGATTTCTTTGGTGCGCAAGTCTGCATGAAGACCATAGGAATTGTACGAATCCCTGGCAAACTTGGACAGAGACTGGAATGACCCATCAGGTGTCGCATGTGTCAAATCGTAGACCCATTTGTCAGCCAAAAACCTTCTTTGGGAGAGGACATCAGCAAACGGAGTCAACCAGGGGTCAAATTCAACTGCTCCTCTAACGTTCTCCGGGATTTGGCTCATTGTTATTCGAATGGCTGCTGAAACTTGACCAAATCTAGTTCACAAAAACACTTTTGCTAATCATAACAAGACATATACCATGACATCCTGCGAGAGGGGGGCTCTTTTTATATAGAAGCTAGGAGTGCTGTGCATGGCGATGGTATAAAGAAGTGAAAGCTTCTGTCGACCACTCCTTCCACCTCCAGGCTGGGTCATTTCTCCTTCCCCCCCTCCCTGCATTAGTCCACTTGCCGCCCCTTAAGCGCGCGTCCACCGGGGCTTTCTTGTCTGGCTGGCATACCTGACATTCCTGGCTGACAGATCGTGCAGAGAGCACGCAATTCGTGGGGCACATGATAAGCGATGCCTCGCCACGACAGGTGGGCTAGTGGCTTGCAGATGTGTTCTTATTTATCGTACGTACGTATGCTATAGGAATGGGTCGTAATCGCAGTGTTAGAGTAGCGCTGCTGAAGCTGTTGTTACACATTCAGCGATTAGTTTCTTCATCGCTCATCTCTATGTCACTGAGCTCCTCAAGATCGCTCAAATCATTGCCGTCTTCGTCATAATCTTCCTCGTCATCGAGGTCGGCATCGGCATCGTCATCGTTGTCGGCGTCACTGCTGTCCTCGTTCGGACTCTGATCATCGCTCTCATCTTCCTCATCTGTGCCAAAAAACTGGCCGTATTTTTCGTCGGAAGCGTATTTTTGAATGTACTCCTTGATCTTCTCCTCGTACAACGCCTTGTCCCGCAGTTGTAAAGTGGCTGCCTCGTTATTCAGTGGGTCGCTCCCGTTTGGCTCTCTTAACAAACCCGGAATCATCCATTCCAGAATATTCTTGAGATCATACAATGGGGACCAAGTGGAATTTATCACATCCAGACATATCGAACCCGAGGCAACGTCGATATTTGGGTGGAAAATCTTGTTAACGAAACCTATGCTGGGAGACTTGTAAGGGTAGTTATCGGGTAACTCGATGTGCAACCTCCAGAAGCCGCCTTCATAGGGCGTGTCCTTTGGACCATGAAATTTGACGTGGAATTCTTGCATGCTGTTGTTAACCAATTCTACCTCATGGTCACTCATCAATAATTTCATGACATCTGTTTCTATTCTCCTCTTCGAATCATCACTAAAAAAAGGATGCAGCGGTTAGTTAATCATGCCAAAGAAAAAGAAGCTAGAACATTTTCCAAGTGTCATCTCGAACATACCTCATTTTATCGGCTTTCAAATACCAGAAGGCCAAACTGCTTCAAGGCTAAGATACTATACCTTTTCTGAAGCGCTCTGCTGAGGAAAACCGTTTTACATCATTCATCTGGGGTCTCCTTATCAAATAATGTTGGAGGATGTGAAACCGGACAGAAACCCAAAAAAAAATAAGTGTGCCCTATTTGAGGAGACGCGCCGTTGCAAATGACTTAGTGATATTAACGGCCAATGTTGTCCGTGCTTCACTGGTTTTCCTTGAGCTGCTTGACGCGGTTCTTCATGTCTTCCAGTGTCTGCTTTTGACTGTCGATGTTCACAATGGTGCCATGCCTTTCGGAATCGTCGATCAACTGAAACAGCTCGCACATACTTTCCCTCTGTTGTAGCAATTCATAAGCGGTCAGTGTTTTCAGAGTGACATGATTGTATTTGCGTTCTAATGCTGCATTTGTGTTATTTACACTTGCCATGCTTCCCAATGACATCTTCTACTTGAGTAGCCTTCCTTTCAATCGACCTAAGTAGCAAGTTTTCAGCTTTTGAAAAGTTTAGATGTTTTTTCTTCGAAAAAAAAAACACAACAAGTTGGTGCTTTTTCACCCACTGAGCTCCGGATAGGCTACAAGAGATATACAAGTAAGCAACTGACGGGATGGACAAGCTGCAGCTTCATGACTTCATAGGGTCTACACTTTATATAAACTTGGGCGGTGACCGTATATTGAGGGGCACTCTAGTGGCTGTGGATGCGCAATTAAATCTCTTACTAGATCACGTGCGAGAGCGAAACGGTAAGGAATCTGAAAGGCTTATGGGACTGGTAAGTGTACCTCAGCAAACGGTAAAAACTATCCAGATGACCAGACAGTCATTGGCCTATATTTGTGAATTAAAAAAGAATTTGATGAAGTTGGTCATTTGATCTCCTTTCGCACTTGCTCACTATCCATAAGGACACAAAAAACCATGAATTTAGGCTCTGATCTCCTAGGTTTTCTGGCCCCAAAAGTAACAGGCTTCCCAGCGAAGATCTGCAGACCCCTCCCAGATTGTAAAGGCGTACACTGCTTCGAGTTAGAACTTCAGTGTCTCTAAATCAGGTAAGGTTGCCAGGGGGCCAAGAAACTATACTTAAAACGACCAAAACGCGGCGGAACGAGAAGCTCCCCAGGCGACCGGATAATGTCTAAAGTAGGACCCCAACGTGTTAGTTCTAGTTAGCTGCGTTTTATACTGTTCCATAATAAATTTCATGTGAAGTTTTTTATCTGTAGGGCTGTTCTTAGACAAATATTCCGGTATCACGAGAGACAGTGGGCCAAGAAACTGCTGTGATTCGCTCGTCAGATTTTGTATAACTTATGATGTAATGACAGGCTTTGCCAAATGAGATTTGGCTCTGCGACATGGCTTCCAGCAATTTTAAATCTTAATTTTGACACACACCTCAAAACTATTTCAACAAAGGTAGGTTGCCTTTATCTCATATGTGGGAATACGTTAGATCCCGAGAAGATAACAAAGACTAAACAATCTCAGGCCAAGGTGTATAGCTAATTGGTGCACATACGTCGCAGATGTGGCACGAGGAACCATAAATCTTGATTCTTCTTTTGAATTCCCGTTGAACGAACTATCTCTCGCGTGCTCTTAACTGTCAACATTTAATAGCCGCCGAGGTCGGCGAGGCTTAGCACAGAGTAAGGATAGTCACGGAGTAAGGAGAGTCACAGATTAAGGAAAGTCACAGAATAAGGATAGTCACAATATATTAGACACTTTAGTCTTAAGTAGTACTTGCTTACCAAACTCTCTTCGAATGTGGCCATTGACATGCAGGAGCACTAGCAATATGATGCCACTTGGTGAGAGAAGAGTGACAGAAATGATGATAGCTGTTTAACTTTACTAGCGGCTAAATGTCCGTCTGCTACTTGAAATTTACCACCTTAGTGCAGCAACAGCAGGACAGGGTGTTAAGATTGGTTTTTGGATCGCTGGCAAATGTGCAATTATTGCCAGAATATTTAACTCTGCACAGCATACCAACTATTACATATTGGCTAATAATAAAGAGTTCTATTTTACCCCTGCAATTGAGTCCTAATTTACTAAAACGCTATACCTAAATTCAACCAAGACCTTGAAAAGTAAGAACTCTGAAAATATTGTTTCGTTCGCCCTTCGAAAGCATGAGATATTTGAGGAAATGTCCTATATATAGCATACTTTATTTGCGGCGTCAGCTCGTCTTTTAAAAGACTAGTTCACTTTTCTTCTGTCTTAGTAATCTAAGTTTGATCAAATACGTAACGATTCCCAATGATGTATCGTTAGGTATTTAAATGGAACGTAAATCTCAGCATTCTGCAGCGTATCCACCTATAGAAACTGATGCTATAAATATCATAGCCAGGCATTCAAAGACAATACGGATTGATGAACGATAGGCACGACACATTTTTTGCGACATTTTCTTGCTTTTCCCCCATTTTCAGCATCCTTGTGTCAAAAAAATCAATTCCATCATCAATTACACCTATTAAGTGGTGTTGCTCCTCAAGTGTTTGTTCAAGTTCGCTCTTAATTGCGAAATATTTAGACAGTTGCAAAAAATAGCATCCACCTTGACATGTGGTTACGACAAACGCGTCTATCTTACTATGATGTTCTCGGAGAGCAACATTATAATGGGTTTCATTCAAACGAATTGAATTTATGCTAGTAACCTGAGAGGGTAATCTGAATTCGATTGAGTCGTGGACATTCTTTGAGTTCGTGCGATGTATCGAGACATAATTATTTGTGCAGGATAAAGCAAAACAACTTGAGTTCTTATTGGTTATCACTGAGGCACTTGTTATAATCTTCCCATGAACTGCTTCAACAAAATCCGTTGTCCTTTGAGAATTCGGGAGAGGACTTACCCGAACCATGTATTCATCCTTCGAAGTACCAGTAGGGTGCTTATTGTAGTCGCATCGAATTTCGAATTCTTGAAAACCTCTGAAAATATTCAGTGCCACAATCCGGTGAGAAGACATATTAAATTTTTGTGCTCCGCGCTGCCCATGTTCAGGAGCATCAGATTGGTTTTCTTCGGCTATTAGTAATTGTTTTGTGAATCCAGAAAGACCAATTTTGTTAGATACTGGGCTAACTTTGAAAGCATTATCTTTCACAGAATAATCAATCTCGAATACTTCAAGCACGTCACCAGCAGCTAAAAATAGATTCTGATAGTAATTATGGAGTGCGGTAATGACATGTCCAGTTCTGATTGCTAAATGAAAATCTATGACTCCGTCATCAACAGAAAACACCAAAATGTCGTTCAGAGCATTGTCTTCTTCTGCCGTTTCATAATGTAATGATACGATAAAACACCTACTAAATGTTAATCGTTTGGCATAAGACTGTTGATTATAGATTTCGGGACTAGAATTTGGCCCTTTCTGGAATGGAATCGCTATTATATCAGATATTATTGCTTGTCGATATCTTTTTGTTAAGTCATAACGATATAAAGTCTTACCTGATTTTAAATCATGAAGCTGCACTTCTGAATTGAAAATATGTCTTTTGTATTCAGAGCTATATTCAGAGCGAAACGAGCTAGTTACCACGTACTTTGTTGAAAACGGAATCTCCACAAATTTTGTGTGAAAGTGCGTTTTGCTTGCAATTGAATTTTTTATTACTGTTGGTTCCTGTGTCTCCAAGTGAATCTCGCAGGAAATAACATGAAAATCATCTATCAGAACATCGATTATCTTTGAATTTCTAGCACATATTTCAATGACCGTGTGTGGGAAATCAACTCTTGTTAGGCGAAATTCGTTATGGGCTAGAAGTAGCAAATCATCTCGTGTATAGACCAAAATATTTACACTATTGGGTATTGTGCACATACGAACTCTGCCGCATCCCACTTTGACTACCGAAAGACTTTTTATATTCATTAAGTCAACCCTAAAAAGCCTTCCATCTATGTCCCCCAGTAAAATGTGGTTCGGGCGAAGCTGAGGTACAATTAGTAACATCGATACTGCTTCTAGTCTATGCGAAACATCCAATGACTCTATCTCAATACAACCGTTCCTCAATATCGTAAGGACGTTATCGACAGCCACAACCGTTAATTTTGATCCCTCAGCATCTTTGAAGCATGCCAAGTTATATCTAACTATCATGGAGCTTTTGCAGTTTTTGATCGGTGCTGATAAATTATCGTCGGTCCATCTAATAATCCCAGAGTCGGTGAGATAACAGTAACCTTGTTCGGGATCATTCTCGATATTTACAGCGGCTATGATATACTTTTCATCGATTATTTCATTTCGCAAAGAGATATGACTCACCTCAGGACGTTGATTTACTTCTTGACCGTTATGGTAAATAGCTCCGTTCAATGCTTTCCACCAAACGCTATCCTCAGCAGACCACATTTTCATAATCGCACTTTCCGAAGACAAAGATAGATATGCGGATAATAGGTCTTTATAACCGATCATGCGAGAATCCAAAAATCCTTTATTACCTTTTGAACCGCCACAAACTATATGCTTGATGAAGTTCTCTCCAACAGAACCAGAGTAAAAAGCAGTCCGAAGCTGAAATGGTACTCTATTACGTATGACCAGGCTTTTCATGTCAAGAAAAACCAGCCCCTCTGTTTCTGTTAATAACATACATAGAGCTGTGTTCAATGGAATAATTTTTGCAATCTCTCGACTCGTTGCTGTGGAAACTAGCTGTGGAATACTTTGCCTAGCACTAACAACCTGGCCCCAATGATAGACGAAATCATCAGTATCTTCACGAACCAAATCAATTTTTATATTAATTACGGAACTTGTACTAGTGAAAGCTGTGAAGAGCAGGAAATCTATAGTTTGATGTAAAACTACATTTGGATAAACCTCAATCTCGTCGTGATAGTTATCATCAAAGAGTCGCGGTATAACTTCATATTTCGCAAAATGATGAATCTGCTTACCAGCCAGAGTATGAGTAGGTCCGCCCGGTAACTCAAACAAAAAAGTATAGCATAAACTGAAAATGAAAAACCCAATGTTTGGTACCGCTTTGAAGGTAGCAGACCTCTGTGAAACATTGAATTGAGACAAAGAACTGCTTTCCAACTCCAAAAAGGTTTTATCAACCAGTGATAGCCATGGTCGTTCTTTTTGCCGTCTTTCGACTTGCACTTGCCTTATCGCTTGGAAATAGTATTTCTTAGAAGAATCATCAAAAAGCAGTACTGAAATGGCAATAAAATCTCTGGCACTTTCAAAATCTACATGCCATGAGGATTCCATGTTAACAATATTTTCAACAGACTCAAAGATACACCGGGAATTACTTTCTCCCCGAAGGAAGGTAAACTCCTCTGAGGATGCCTTAAACTGGATTCCAAATATTTGGTTTCTTTTGAGATTGATATACAATTTTTGATTTCTATCATCCAGTACCATAAAGGTCTCACTTTTCACATATCCTTCCATAGTATCCAGCATATCTAATCGGATTAGGTCGCTGTCTAGTACCTCCAACACACCACAATCTTTCAGCACCAAAAGGTAGTCCTTACCAGTCACAAAATCCGTATACAGCTGTACTGCAACTGTATAGCCAGCAGTCCTGACATGTGTCAAGTTCTCATATCGAATACTGTCTGAGTAGGCCCCTTTACTAATCAGTTCAGGTTCAACTATCACTAAAGTATTGTCACGCAACAAATACCCTCCTATAATCCATCTTGACCTTTCCAATTCATTGAGAACAATGCTTAGATCCATATGTACATGTTTATTAATAGAAGTTAGCCGCAGACAGCTTCTGTTTTACAATGTCAAGATTATCATCGTGTAGTTTTTGACAATCCAAAAAAAACAACGGCTAAACGAGGGGGCGTCTGACATCTTCGAATCTGATTAGATTAAAAACATTCTTTATAGGACGAGCGGTTAGAGCTGAGCAATCTCAAAATTAGATTGAATATTATTTAAAGAAGGCATTCAGTTCCGGATCATCTCTTCACTCTCCTGCAAAAAGGCGGGGGCCATTTTAATAGATTTTTGACGCCTTTTTCCAGAGTGTCACAAAAAGGGGAAGACGAGGCTCGATCATTTAATTACAGCTGCTGACTTACATAAGAGATACATCTGGAAATAGGACCTACTAGGAACAGATTAACTGACTCTATCATGTTAGACTTTCTTAAAAAGGAAATTAATATTAAGAGATCTGACGTTCAGCTCATAAGTCATAGCCAAGTAAAGTCCAGTTTAGAGCCTTCAAAGCCTGAATATAAGTGCGCATCGAGCGTAAACAGAGCGCCATGCACATGTTGTGGCACTGTTCTGCATTTTCCAAGTAATGTATCAAAATTTCGATGTGCCATATGTCAGATAACAGTGACACTATCTGTGCGTGAACCATATCGGAAGAACAGTGGTATGGCAAGGGCACCAGGCCTGAGTTTGAAGAAATTGAGGACACTAATCAATGATTGCTTAACTGAGCGTACTGATTGGGAAAACATGGATAAAGAACAAAGATGCAAGGTACTTGCACCTGTAACAACATACTTATCGATGGGATTCCGCGACAGAGAAACACTGCAGAATTCCTTTATTAGCCCAGCCAAGCACGAAATGATAGACTATCAGCAACTAGCTGAGTTTTACGATGTGATTATGAAATTGCCTTCAAGAAGACCATTTTATCAAATGATTTGTTCTTGCAATAATCTTTTAAAAAAACCTGGAGAGATTATCGGAGAATTTCATTGGCTGCTAATCATCTTTCGCAATCCAATGGTTAGGCAATGTCTAATCTTTAAAGATACTGAAGGATTCGAATCACCCCAGATTAGATCAGTTTCATATGAGCTGACAAAGAGATGCATCGGATATCTATCTAATATACCTAATGGTAAAACATTGGATAAATTGGTACATTATTTCAAACATTCAAGAATTGATATTTTCCGAGACCAGGTCGAAATTTTGAACTTATACATCACCTTCCACTTATTAAGAATTATGCAAAAACACGACAAGAAAACTACGCACTTCAGAAAAACGGCTGAAACAGTAAATGGACCTGAAAATTGTTCTAATGTAAATCATGAAGACGTCTTCGAAGAGCAGGGGAAACATTTCTGGGATCTGAAAGGCGGCAAAATAAAAGATACAGCAGATTTCAAATTCAAATCCTTTGAATATGAAAACGACTGGCATATCAAAACTGCTACTCGATTGATGATGATATTTCACAGAACGAATGATCGGCGTAAAAGCTTATTGAATCCTAGATCTCTGAATTCTGAAGATTTTTATAATATGATGCTTGATTTCATTGATTATAAAGATGACTTTGACAAGTGGAAGGGAGTTATAGGCGCTCATTTGAGAATCTTCACTGAAATACCAGGAACGGAATGTAAACGGTTCAGTCTTTGTAATTACTCATTTTTATTGTCTCTCGGTGTGAAAATTGCCATCATGGAATATGAGGTTCGAAAAATTATGGAATACGAGGCTGAACAAGCATTTTTAACTTCATTGGATAAGGGAAGGACGGTCGCAGTATATCTCAGAATAAAAGTTCGTAGATCTCATATAGCCAGTGACTCTCTGCGATGTATCAAAAGTCATAAAGATGATCTAATGAAATCTCTAAGAGTGGAGTTTATGAATGAACCTGGAATTGACGCTGGTGGCTTAAGGAAAGAATGGTTTTTACTTTTGACTAAATCGCTCTTCAATCCCATGAATGGGCTCTTCACATACAATACAGAAAGTGGAATGTCATGGCCGTCAATAAGCCCAGTTGTTTTCAAGGAAGAAGGTGATTGCCAGCAAAACGACGAATTGTATTATTTGTTCGGCATAGTGCTAGGTTTGGCAATATTTAACAGTACGATTTTAGATTTACAATTTCCGAAAGCCTTTTATAAAAAATTAAAAGCTGAAATCATAACATTCAATGATTACTTAGAGCTGTACCCTGAAACTGGTAAAAATATTCTGAAAATGTTAGAATATGAAGGCGAGGATTTTTTCGACAAATTTGGTATTTATTTTGAGACCACTATTCACGATAGTAATCTAGAGATTAGGGAAGAGAATGAAAAAGGAAAGCTTAAAGACAATGCACGCGGAGGCGGAGTAGCTAGGGAATTTGTAAATGTCGAACTTTGTGAAAATGGCGGGAATATTAAGGTGACTCAGGAGAATAAAAATGACTTTGTTAACCACTGGGTGGATTTCTATATGAATCAGAGCATCGAAGCGCAATTTCGTCAGTTCAATAAAGGTTTCCATCAAGTGTTTCAAAAATGCGAGTCAATTAAATTGTTCAATTCTGAGGAACTAGAAAAACTTGTGTGCGGAAATCAAGAGAATAATTGCTATGATTTTAAAATGTTGAGATCTGTAACCAAATATGCAGGTGGGTTTAATGATGGGAGTAAAGTGATAAATTGGTTTTGGGATATTATAGACGACTGGGATATAGCTGCCCATAAAAAGCTATTGCGTTTTATCACTGGATCTGACCGTGTGCCACCGACAGGAATGTCGACATTACCCTTCAAGATATCAAGATTGGGAAATGGTAATGACAGCAACAGGCTTCCGCTCGCGCACACATGTTTCAACGAACTGTGCATCTGGGAATATGGCTCGAAAGATAAGCTACAGAACAAGTTATGGTGGGCAGTGACACAATCCGAAGGCTACGCATTTAAGTAATTTGTTGACAAATATATATGTATATTGACAAAATTACTGATAAACAAAGATTACCCTCCCCGAGTGTCGTACAAAGAAAACCAACGGCGGCTAATGCATCTTCTTTATTTCTCACTAATAAACCTATAAGACAGGACAGTGTCTTTTACGAATGATCAGAATACTTTTCATTCAATTGAATCTGAGAGTCCGGTCCCCAATCAGAATGAATTTAGAGGAATGTGTAAAAAGTATATAACGACATCGTTAGTTTGATTAGACTAAGATGCGACATTAAAAAGCTCCTCACATCAAAAATTCCCGTAGTGGCACAAGAACAAACAACAAGAACGACAAATCCAGAATGGCCTGTTGATGGCCACTGACTGTGACATCGCTAATGAAAATATCACACGAATGCGCACGTGAGATTCACATGATTGTTTTCGAGATAAATCATAGGATACGTTAACTTGTTTGATTTTTATGTGACCAATGAGAGAAAAGTATTTTTCCTGCGCGCAACTGACCGCTAAAATTTATCGGTCAGTAGTGGGTATTCCATCCAGGTGAATATACTTCTCATTTTAGTTAGCGGGGACCTTTTAGCTCTGGATATTTGTAAAACAGATGAGAGGGTAAGGATCGACTAGTTTGGCTTTATCAAAATATATTTCTGTTGCTCTTTCTTTCCAACTGCTATCGAGGATCTCGAAGTTCATTTGTTATACATTTTGTATAGTCTGTGATTAACCTGAATCTTTGTGCGTGAATTCAAGATGTTGTCGTTAACAAATTCAATAAAAACCCCATTGAGAACTCTATGTAAAAGTTCCTCAAGATTTATTTCTTCCTCGAGCATTGTTGCTAAATCTACTTACAGAACACCAAATTTCGGTGACTGTATTCAGGAGGATTACAACCCAGACAAAAGCCGTACCTTTGCTTACTTTATGGTTGGTTCCCTTGGTTTGCTTTCTTCAGCTGGTGCAAAATCCACTGTGGAAACTTTTGTGACTTCGATGTCTGCGTCAGCCGATATCTTAGCAATGGCTAAGGTAGAGGTTAGCTTGGCTGCCATCCCAGAAGGCAAGAATGTCGTTGTTAAATGGCAAGGCAAACCAGTGTTCATCAGACACAGAACAGCTCATGAAATTCAGGAAGCAAATGCAGTGGACATGTCCGCTTTGAAAGATCCACAACAGGATTCAGATAGAGTCAAAGATCCACAATGGCTAGTTATGTTGGGTATTTGCACCCATTTGGGCTGTGTCCCAATTGGTGAGTCTGGTGACTTCGGTGGTTGGTTCTGTCCATGTCATGGTTCTCATTACGATATCTCAGGTAGAATCAGAAAAGGCCCAGCCCCATTAAATTTGGAAATTCCAGCTTATGAATTTGAAGATGGCGAATCCAAATTAATCGTTGGTTGAACAATAATAAAAAACAAAAAATAAACAAACAAGTGATTTAAAGCATGAAGAGAAAAATGTCCCCTTAATATAAAAAGAATGAACGAGAAACGCGAGCATATCATCCTCTTATATATATATCTATTTATTGGTACCTCCTATTATTATTCTGTCAACTGACTACATATATATTCAGCAAGAAAAAAAGCTAAATGAAAATAATCGATGCAGTTCCTCCATCTTATCATTGTGAGCCGGCTTCCAAAACTTTACACAAGTCATCAGGTATTTCCATCCACGATTTGGAGTCCCATTTCAAGAATTTCTTCCTATTCTTTAAATATTGGGCTTCTGTTGCTAATTCTGTCATAATCTTGATATCATTCTTATTGGATGATATTTCTGAAGTTCCCGAAATGGCTGGATATGTTCTAAGTGATGAAGCAATTGTCTCTACATTTTGCAATGTCGGACTATAAATATTAATATCTTCAAACTCCTCCAGAACCTTATACGCATATGCCGGTAGATTTTTTGGTCTGTACCTTTTGTCGTATTTGATTCTCCAAAATACGGACCAATGTAAATCAGCATAACTTGGCACAAATCTTGGTCTTCCTAGATTAGGTACGTATATATTTCTCCACTTTCCATTTTCATTTTCAATTCTCAATCCAATAGGAATAAGTTCAAGGCACCACCACAGAAAAGTTTCGATTTTACTGACACCATCACAGAGCAAACTGTATTTTTGTCTTATAGCATCTTCATCGCTCAACGCTTCAAACTTCTGGAGAGTAAAGTAATCTCTCAGCATATTACCTGAAAAGCTCGCTCCAGAAAGCAAAGTATATCGGCTATCATTTCTCTCTAAATCATTGACAAAAGGAGAGTCAATAGGCTGTAGAGGCCCAAACTTTATTCCATTATTAAAGCTTAATTTATCATGAATTGTTGAAACTAAAGATCCGATAGGATTATGTTTCTGGGCAAATTCATTAAGAGATCCTTTTTTGAATATCACACCATACTCTACAGCTTTACTTAACATCCAACGCAGGGAAATATTTGATAACGAGTCTCTTGTTGTACAGTCAATGCCCCACCCCCCTCCGACATCGGAATGGTCTCCCATAAACCATTTTTCCACAAGATCAGACGTCAAAGTAGATCGAGTAGCTGTGGAATCTGTTAATGGTTCATATGAAAAAGAATTTGTTGAGCTTTGGGACCTTTCATTATTTTCATCAGCACTCTCTATGAAAGCGTTTATTTTTTTGAGGATGTCTCTTTCTTTTAAATTCAGTATCTCTGGTCCAGGTTGTTCATATTTGAAACTATTTGTTTTAGAATCAGACTGTGCAGGCAAAGGAAGCGATGAAGTATGAATAAGATTGTCAGTTTCAGATGTTTCTAAACTACTACCGGGAGATTTTGCCTGTGGTAAACTCCCATTTTTTGAATTATTTTTGACTGAATAAAGCACATATGAAGATGGATTCGGTGCAAACGATTGCTGTTTAAACTTTCCCTTTCTTTCGTCTAGCGATACGGCGTGTCTTACGTGGTCGACAATTCCACTCCGTTGAGTACAAGGAAATAGTCTATCTCGCAATATACCTACTGAGTTTACTGAGTCAAAGAGTCCCTGAAAATGAACACGCACTTCATGGGAACGAGAAAATGTTTTCTTGAACTCATCTGCCAATGTGACATTATAATTAGGCTGACTCGGTTGTTCCGCATATTCCCACAATTCGTAGATTTTCCACGCCATACTGACCATATCGTTTAGCCCTTTATGCAGAAGCCCTACCCTTTCCAACATACCGGCAAGAGCTCTCGCAATGAAAGCACCTCTGGAAAATCCAAACATATATATACGATCACCAGCTTCACAATGGTCCATCAAAAACATATAACCTGAAACAACATGGTGATCAACACTAGAAGCAAACATCGCATCATTAATATTACTGAGATGCGATGATGTGAATCGCCTTCTAATATCGATCACAGGATCAAAACCCGGCTCGGTGCCAATTCCTGGTTGATAGTAGCATATTTGGACGTCTCTATCATCGTTCTCCAACATTTGATATATTTTTAGCACGTTAGTTATTGGTCGGGGCCCGAAATTCTCACGAGTTCCGTCAAAACATAAGATGACATTTTTCATTTGATAGGCCTCGTGATAAACACCAAATGTCACCGTCGGTTATTTCACTGAAATTTTTACTGGCAAAGATGCTCCCGATTATGTTGTAAAAGCTTATAAAAACGTCACAAATCCATTAGCCGCCTAAGAACACCCAAACATCTTTACAAGAACCTCATCGATTATTTCTATCTCTAAATTCATCTTGCAGAACCCATCCTTTTTTATCTTTATCAAAGTTTGCAATGGTCTTTAACAGAGCTCTAACTTTGATAATATCTGACTTATCCGCCAATTCAACTCCCGTGTTCTTCACTATGTCCATAGATGAAGCGAAATAGCTTTCCGTCTTGTTAAGGTATGCTTCCATCTGTTGCAAAAGAGACTGACTTGTTGTATTGCTTATTGTGCTAGCCTCTTTACTTTGAGTATTCTGTGCTTGCCGCTGGGCAGAACGAATATTTGCTAATACTGCAGATGAGCCCAACGGTACTTCTGCCGAGGGTCTCTTACTTTTTTTTTTTATCTTTCCAGCACGTCCAAATTTTCCAGTCCAGGTAGGTGTGCCTATGGCAAAATTCCTTGTAATACTTCGTGACTTTTTCAAAGCTGAAAGAGCTTCCTGTGCCACCTTTTCTGCCTCTTTTTCAACAGTATTCGAAGATGCTTTTGAATGTGAATTTACCATGGCATCGTGTGATGCGGCACTTTCCAAACTTTTCTCACCCAAAAGTCCTTCAATGAGCCTATCATCTTCACTTTTACCTTTGATCTGCTTTTCCTTTCCATTGTAGAAGCTTTCAAGTTTTGAAACGCCTGCCATACTCATAACTTGATCAAAATCGTCACTTTCCTGAGTTACCGAATTCTTGAGAGTTTTTGTATGCTTCTGAACTTCCTCATCCAGTTCTTCAGTTGCATGTCCACCGTCTCCTCCTAAGGTAAATAGGTCGTGTAGCTCATTTATTTTGAAAAACCTCTTTTGCTTCGGGTCGCTTAATATTTTATTAGTGAGAAACTGCTTGAATATTTGACGATGATAAATTTTTTCTTCGATCGAGCCCGTGACCATTAGCCTATAGATAGATACTTCTTTTTTTTGGCCAATTCTCCAGGCTCTTTCACGAGCCTGCATATCTGTAGATGGATTCCAGTCAGGGTCAAAAATTATAATCCGATTGGCACCAGTCAAATTAACGCCTAGACCGCCAACTCTAGTAGTTAATAGAAACACGTCGTAGTCGCCATTGTTAAACTCATCTACGAGCGATTGTCTGACTGAAATGCTTGTGGTACCATCCATTCTTAAATATTTAATCCCATGTAATTCTTCATCTTTATAAGAGATGAACTGCTCCAAGATATCAAGCATTTGCCTAGATTGAGTAAATAAAAGCGTCTTGTGCCGCTCCTTACGCCACAGCAGAAGTAATTGCTTAACTACCTGCATTTTTCCCGACCGCTTAGAGTTTCCATATGTTTTGTCATGCTGCTCTGCTTCTCTATTTAGCAAATCTGGATGATTACAGATCTTCCTAAGAATATCAATACCATAAAGAACTTGCCTTTTTCCCCTTTTGATCTGCTCCAAATCTCTAGAGTGCAAAAATTCTAAATATTTTCCCCTTTGAAACTGGGTCAGTTTACAAAATAAAACCATTTCCTTTTTACCTGGTAAATCCTTAGCAACATCAGATTTAACTCTTCTAAGTAAAAAAGGAGATATCAAATCTCTGAGAGCTACGGCGCATTTAAAACCAGCTTGCACTTGCACGTTTGTTGCGTTTGCATAACCTCCGAGGCTGATAGGCTGTACAAACTGCTGTTGGAATACTGGCAGCGTACCAAGTTTCCCTGGGAAAATAAAATCGAACAAAGACCACAATTCATTGAGGTTATTCTGAATCGGTGTACCAGAAAGAATGATTCTATTTTGTGTCTTTAGTTTTTTGCAAGTTAATGAAATATCAGCGTCGGGATTTCTAATTTTATGCCCTTCATCTAAAACTGCATAAGCCCAATTAATACTGAGAAGTTTATCAGCATGTATGCGAAGCCCAACATACGTTGTGACTATTATATGGCCTTTCTGGACAACTTTTTCTATAAGAGAGGCTATTCTATTATTATTCTCCAATTGTGCTTTTGTTCTAGATGGATTTGAAAAGTCATCATACGAGAATCTCGACGGATCAGATGACATAATCAATTCTTCCAGTTCATCCTCGTTTAGCTTCCTCTTACCTGTCATTCCCGAGCCAATGGCATGTAATATTACTACCCGCATGGGCGGCCACCAGTGATGCAATTCGTTACACCATTGTTTCATGACTGTCGCGGGGCATACAATTAGTATGGGTCCATCTAAAAGACCCGAATGATGCAAACCCGCTAAAAATGCTATAATCTGAATAGTTTTACCCAGCCCCATTTCATCACCGATGATCCCCCCGCACTTTTGTTGATACAACTCATAAAGCCATTGAACACAGGTCTTTTGGTAGTCGAATAATAGGGAAAATATCTCGCCCGGGATTTTGAAATCATCATTCAGCTTTGCATCGGGTATGTTTGGATGAGGTTGGCGCCACTCCGGTAAATCCTTCCCTGAACTATTCTGACGACCTTGTGACCGTTGAATTGCCCACTTTCGCAGCCTTTTTTGATAAAAATATTCGTCCCCATCATCTTTCGTCTCACCTGGTTTTGAAGTAAGCGACGTTTTTTCCTCTATGTCTTCACCTGTTTCGATGTCATCGGCTGCATCAACGACGTAGTCGTCATCATCATCACTACCATCATCAGTTGATTCTCCACTCAGATTCTCAATCAACTGCTCGTTCGCCATCTCCAAATCAGCATCTGCCTGGTTTTCTGACTCCAAAACTCTATCCACGCCAGCATCATACTGTCTATCTAACACGAATCCCGTTTTTGACCCGAAAGCTGTAATATGACCAGTTCTTATTAAAAAATCTTTTTCAGATTCATCAGCCTTTCTTTGTTGAGTGTCATGATTTTTGATAGATGTTTTACTAGTGTCTTTTAGATCTCTTAACCTTTCTTTAATTTCTCTAATATCCTTAAGCAATGGAGGGAATTCGACATTCTCTATTTCCTCTATCTGCTGTCGTAGTTTTTGCTTTAAAGATATCCTGGATGCATTAGTCAGCTTTCTTACGGTAGCATTTCTCTTACTCTTAGCTCTCTGAAATGCATTTTCGGCTCTTTCAAGTCTATTGCTTTCTTGGTCGACTAGTTGTTGTACAATGTGGGACTCTGCATTGTTCTCAATCCTTTGCTCGATCAGGCTCTGCTCCAATACATTAACCCCGAGCTCTCGCAACTCATCCGTTCCATCATTCATTATAAAACGAACGTCTTCCTTTTACAAGCCTGGAGCGTGAGACTTAAGAGTATACCATATTGCTGTTCCCCCCAATGAAATCGATCAGTTATGCAGATGAGTTTCCACTTGATATACGATTATGCGTTCATAGTTCTACGCTCAAAAAAAAGTAAATTGGGGCGAGCTGGGAATTGAACCCAGGGCCTCTCGCATGCTTGATATGTAAATCCTCGGTGTTCCGAAGATTCGCCCAAAGCGAGAATCATACCACTAGACCACACGCCCTAATAAATCGATAATGCAATTGGGAAACATAACCCTACAAGAAGTATAATTTAGAAAATTAGAATGTATTCTTCGTTGAGCTATAATTGTTATATGGAACGTGTTAAGACAGTTAGAACTGAAATGTTAGAATTGAGAGTCAGTAAGATATAAATGACATTATCCACAATGTGACGCTTATGTTAGAATTGAGAAATGTTAGAATTGGGAGTTAGAAAGATAAAATGACAGTATTTACAATATGACATTTACGGTCGACATGCTGAGTAACCAAGAAAGTTATGTGAGGTGAGCCTAACAAATTATCGTCTGATGTGTAAGAGAATCAAATGCACCATGATTTCATCATTTGTTCGATCCCATACAATCTACAGTACGGTTGCTATTGCTGATTGATGACCATAGAATATGTCGTAGTGATGATCCTGAGTTTAATTGTCTCGCAATCTGTATCGGTAATGCTCTTCCACATCGATTGATACTTTGTTAGGGCTCGATTTCACATGGCTTGCTTGGCTATCCAGCATGTTATCTGGAAATATGATATTATAGATATCGTCATTTACATTTCACTAATTCTCAGTTTCAACAAATGCAGCGCTGCATGCTTGTCAGCAATTTATAAGACATAATATGCGTTCATGTGGCAGCTGCAGATATATCTGTCGTAATACTTTACTGCGAAGTAATTAAAAACCCTGCTTGGCATATATTAGGTCTGTGTGATAATTATGGTACATCAAGAGAGAAATTGTGCAGATAAATCTCGATATTTACAATTTAGTGTATTATTTATTTAATTATTGGCAGGAAATTTTATTTTTTGGTTAGGTTTGTTCCACTTAGTTTGTTTAGTTCCTCTCTAGGATCAAAGTCGCCGGAGCATAGCTTTTCGTACTGCTGATCGTATCTCCCAGTTGAAAGTGGGGCATTCCCCGTAAATCGTTTGGTCATATCTACCATTCCCCTCTTGCAATCCAAAAACGCCTTCATCTGCATGATGCAAAGCTCAGGGAGCTCTTTATTTAGATTGGGATCATCCAAACACTGTTGGGGAGTATGCCTGTCAATCATAACACAAGGAGACCTTTGTAAACAGACTGCAACGGCCTTCTTCTGATCGCGGCAGCTTGCTCCCATTTTTGATATATTTTTGACGGACCTAAATTTGTTCGAGCGCTAGAATTAATGG
Organism: Zygotorulaspora danielsina; assembly: GCA_030572985.1. Taxonomy (NCBI): domain Eukaryota; kingdom Fungi; phylum Ascomycota; class Saccharomycetes; order Saccharomycetales; family Saccharomycetaceae; genus Zygotorulaspora; species Zygotorulaspora danielsina. The sequence continues at coordinate 131,538 of JAJMCL010000018.1, forward strand.
GCACCACTATATGAATGTATTCACTTTCAGTTGCTGTAGCTTACGTACAATTAGTAGTTTGCAACAAAATATGTTTTAGTGAACTTGAAGATTTTCGGTACAGTCCGGACTTATTCTTTTTGTTACGGGAACCTCTCAGTTCATATCCAGAAACTATCTGCATCTGCGCTGAATACGCAATTTAAGTTGTTCGGATTTCCCCATTAAAATACATAATTGAGAAAGCTGAACTATACGGCGTACGAAAAAAGTTACTGAAGAAGGCCAGCGATTCTGAAATAAAGACCTGCATGTCAATAAGTTTCCTGCCTGGCCGTCCAAACAATACACAACAGTCAACATGTCAGGCACTTTGGCAGGAACACGTTCTATTTGCATATTGTTCTGGCAACAACGTAATAGTATTCTCCAATGAATACACTCGCTTACAGACAATATACCTAGAAAATGACAGTTATGCAGTGGATATAAATTCCGATAATGGATTTATTGCAATAGCAGTCAATGACTACGTTTGCATTTACAAGCCAATTCATGAGCTAATGAGAAGACCAAGCTGGGAGTTTTGCTGTAAGATATTCCACGATGATACTATAGTGAATTCATTGAACTGGGGTTCTTGCAATGAAATTGTAATTGGCTCAAATTACCTATCATTTTGGAAGCTACAGTATGATTTTGGGGTATACAAGCCAATCCTCTTATGGAATAAGAAACAACCCAAAGCAGTTTATGTGTGTAAAATATCTGAAGACTCGCAGTTGATAGCAAGTTTTGGGAAATATGACCATACCATAAAATTATGGAAAAGAATTTCAATAAGTGGTGATCAAGATATATTTAATCTGACATTGCTACCTCATCCAGCGCCTGTGACAGCTCTAAGATGGAAAAAAAACGGTTCAAAAGAGCAAAAGGAAAATGGCGATCTATCACAGGTCTTGTACTCTCTCTGTGAAGATAGAAGACTGCGAGTTTGGTCATCCTATGAGTTAAATACTGTTCGAACTGTACAACAGTGGGGCTCTTTGCAATTAAAAAAAAATGAAAAATACTGCATGGTCATAGACAGTTGGATTTTACCGAAGTCGTTATTTGTAAAACATGACTGCTCGCCCGATGTTGTTCTTTCGGGCTCTTCGGATGGCACTCTCAACGTGCATCTTCTAAGTGGGCTATCAAATAATCCGCCAAGACCAATAGATAAGAAACAATTGCCTGCAAAACGTATCTCCACTTCAACCTTCGTGAAAGAGCCTGATTACTTATACTTTTCTGAGGTACAACCATATGGTGAAAGTGAGAAGATCGTTTCACTTGTTGTACATGACCTGAGAGGTGTCATCAGACAATCTAGGATCAGTTTAGAAAGGCTTATTGGTCAGGAGTATTCTGTAGTTGGCAAACTGGAAAATAAATTCACAGGACATAACAAGTCGGTACAAAAACTGATTCGAAGTAGTGATGGTGAAGCTATGTTGACTATATCAAGATTCTCGGAGAACTGTATTTGGTGTCCCAAATTTGAGGATAAAGTCTCGTTACATTTAAAAAATATTATCAATACAGAGGTTCCAATTAATCTGGCTGCAGTACATGAGAAGGGAAATCTGGTTATATGCCTTCTAAATAACAGAAAAATTCAAGCTTGGGAATGCCCCAAAGAAGACCCTGAAAAAAAAAAATCCTATCTTAAAGCTGAACATCTTTTATCCTACTCTCAAGAATTAGGTGATCCCATTTTAATGCTCAACACTCCAGAGGCACATCATAGTCATGAGAGACATTTCATAGCATTCATTTATCAAAACGGAAAGGTAAGAGCTTTCGATGTATCATTTTCAGGCGGAATTGTAGAAATAAGCTCCGAATCTCTTGAAATGTCAGACAATGAACTCTGTCATTTTTCGGTAATCGATCCTGTTCACGGCAGCTTTTTTCCCAATCGACCTCTTATTTCAGTTATATCAAAGAAGGGAGTTGCCTCTTTTTATAAAGCTGTTGTGGAGACTAGTGAGAAAAACGTTAGATGGATAAAACAGTATGAGCTGAACACAGGTTTGGAAAACATCCGCAAGGCGAGCGGCTCTTCTACTGGAAAGCTGTGTACTGTCCATTCAAGTGGAAGGACGATGTCTTTATGGGACATGAAGCGGAGAGTCTTGGAATACGAGGAGTCTTATGACGACGTCATAGAAGACATTGACTGGACTAGTACCACTTTTGAACAAAGCATTGTTTCCATCGGTTTCAAGGGTTATGCACTATTGTATACCCAATTGAGATATGACTATACTAATAACAGTCCGAGCTACCTGCCCGTTGAAAAAATAGACATAACATCCCACACGGACCACGAAATTGGAGATTCAATCTGGCTGAAAGACGGAACGTTTGTTGTGGCCTCTGGCAATCAGTTTTATATCAAGGATAAATATCTGGATTTGAATGATCCTTTTACGTCGCGATCGATTGGATCCAGAAAAATCCTATCAAATGACTTGCTGCATTTATGTAGTGTTTTAAATGGGCCTTTACCAGTTTATCATCCTCAGTTTTTAATTCAGGCTCTCTATGCGGGAAAGCTGAAACTAGTCAAAGAAATACTGATGAGACTTTTTCTTGAGTTAAGAAATTTCAATTTTAAGTCTAAGGACCTCATGAATTTGGACTCTAATCTGGGCATAGAGACCTTTAAGTTCTTTATTCACAATGAAAAAGATTACACCAGCCCAGAGTTCTCTGATCCTTATCCGGAATACAACAGAACTGTTTCAAATTTACTTTGTGAGCAGCTTACTAAATCATCATTACCATACTTGACTCGACATCAACAAATAACGCTGATCACAACTATTGAGGCTGTTGATGAGATAATTAAAAACGAATCTATAGTTGACTATAATGGGATCAGATTTCTACTTGGCGTCAAATTATTTCTGTCTCATAGAAATATCCAAAAAAATTTGTCAATGCGAGACGTTACATGGGCTTTACACTCGGATAACAAAGAACTTCTGTTATCGATTTTTGATTCACACGTTGTATCTTGGGAGAGAGCTAGAGAATACAAGATATCCTTCTGGGCAAAGGAAGTAGACCTGGTTAAAAAATTTGAGCAAATTGCAAAATTTGAATTTTCCAAGGATGAAACAAGGGACCCTAATAGATGCGCCATCTTTTATCTAGCGTTAAAAAAGAAGCATATTTTAATTGGACTGTGGAGAATGAGTACTGGTCATCCAGAGAAACAGAAATTCTTAAAGTTTTTGAGCAATGATTTTTCTGAGAAAAGGTGGAAAAGTGCAGCATTGAAAAACGCTTTTGTACTATTAAGCAAGCACCGCTTTATGGAAGCTGCCTGTTTTTTTTTGCTGGCAAATTCGCTACATGATTGCGCTAACGTTCTTCTCAAACAAATACAGGACATAGATCTAGCAATTGCTGTTTGTAGAGTATTCGAAGGTGACAATGGCCCTATTTTGGGGAATCTACTTTCACGAAATGCTCTGCCAGATGCTATACTGAGTAACGATCGTTGGATGACAAGCTTCATCTACTGGAAGTTAGGAAGGCAGAACATTTCAATAAAAGCTTTGATCACACCACCAATCGATCTAGAAGACAATATAAAACTTGTTCATAAAGAAAGTTGCGTAAATAGATCATTTCTGGTTGAGGATCCGGCATTATTAGTTCTTTACAATCATTTGAGAAAAAGGAATGTAAAGTATTTCTTAGGGTCATTGGAGATTGAGAATACTATTGAGTATAATGTGGTATTAAGAGTCACCGACATTTTTCAAAGGATGGGCTGTGAGTATTTGGCTTTGTCCTTGGCAAAGAATTGGGAATTTGCCAAAGAAAAATATCACTACAGCGAAACATCACCGAAATCACCGAAGAAAAATGGTACTACCTATGGAATCAATTCTATGGAGACTGAACCGACCACGACAGATATCGTGAGACCTAGTTTATTCGATAAGTTCTCAGATGAGTCTAAATCGTATTCCCTTTCAAGATCGAACAAAATCACTGTCCCACCTAATAAAAACCTACTAAATGATTTCCTCTCACCTCAAGAACCTGCAAAACCTGTTAGTATGTTAGATGGATTTACTTCTGGAGTAGTGCCGGCTACAACAACTAAAAGTTTATTGGACAATTTTTGTTTGACCCCTCTTGAGAATGAAGCAAACGACAAAAAGGAGAAGGCCAAGACTCTACTAAACCTTAAAGCAGGCCCGTCGGTTGAAAAGAAGATTCCGGAGAAAGCTAACGCTCCTCCAAGAAATTTGCTAGATGATTTTATGTAATACTTACATCAGAAAACGAAGTATCAGTTAAAAATGCTTTCAGAGATTAGGGGCTTGAAAAAAATTTGGCTATATTTTGCTTTGTTTTTGCCTTTCTATCTTCCAATAGCTGCTCTACGTACTTAATCTTTTCTGTAATTGCTTTGTCATTTGGGTTATTCTCGTTACAAGATTTGTAATCCTGTAACGCATTCTCCAGGCGCTTCTTTTCGAAGAAAGCATCTCCTCTTCGGTAAAATGCTTTAGCCCGATCTAATGCTGGGATGTCACTCATTTCCAAAAGATACGAGGAGTACTTAATTGCTTCATCATTATCATGCATTTTTAATTTTACTAATGACAGATTTAAATAAAGTTTCGATTTCAGCAGCATGAAGTTGCGATTGTTGTCTCGATCAACCTCGATATCAGGAATATACTCATTGACATAACGTAAAGACTTCTGATATTTAAAGTATGCATTTTTGTAATCTTTCCTCTTATAGAATAGAGTACCCGAGTCCTTGATCGTGTTGGCTGCTGCATACGAAGCGTCAAAATCCTCAGAGTTCACATCACTATTATCATCTGGAAACTCTTCATATATATCGCCTCCTAGAGTGTCGTTAGATGCATTAAAAATGGGGACTCCCATCGAATCTTCCCAGTCACCGCAATCATCTATCTTTATACAGTCAAGCGGAAATCCATCTGAATCAACTTTTGAACGTTCAATAGTGCGGACCACCGATTTTCCATGTGTGACTCTACCGAATATCGAGTGCTTCTCATTAAGATGAGGTGATGCACATGTAGTGATGAAAAATTGTGAACTATTAGTGTTCGTCGAGCCAGTGTTGGCCATAGCCAAATAAAATGGAGAGTCAAATTGAGCAAGATTCTCATCTTGGAAGTTTCCAAAACATTGTAAGTCTGCTTCACCGCCTTTCTCAATATCTTTTTCAGTTGTAAAGATCGAGCAACCACCTTTGCCAGCATCGTCCGATTTAACGAATTGTCCTGAACAGTGAACAATGTCACCGCACTGTATCATAAAATTTTTGATCACCCGGTGAAAGTAATTACTTTTATAGGTAAGCTGCCTATCTTGCTCAATAAAATGATCACCAAGACATAAAGATCTAAAATTGTTAACAGTTTTTGGGGCTTTATTAGGGAACAATTCACAAACTATACGGCCAACTTTCTCGTCTGAGATAGTAATATCGAGATATACTCGAGGATTCATGACCATTCTTTTTAAATAGAGAATATCGAGCGGGAAATAATACTTTTCGAGCGTTTTTATAGAAGTACCTACGCTGCCTTCGATAATCGCATCCATCTTCAAATATTTAGAGAAAAGTGTTACCCGCCTATATATAAAACACACAAGTGTATGATCTATTTTATTAGTGAGATAGCTTATTTCAACCGCACACTAGACATACTTTTGTAGATCGCAAAGACATAATTCTGGAGGCATTGAGCGTTTACTTGTTCGAAGGTCAATTCCTACATTTGCGTTCTGAGCTGTTTCTTCTATAAGAGGTCAATACAGTTCGTTTTAAAAATGAGGCTTGAAAGCGAAATGACAGCGGTGGATCCAGTCACCATTGTCATTAAGGAATGCATAAATCTGTCAACAGCAATGCGAAAGTATTCCAAATTTACATCACAGTCTGGTGTGGCTGCACTTTTGGGCGGTGGTAGTGATATCTTCAGCAACCAAGACGATTCACTAGCTGATACTTTCAACAATCTCTCAATCAATAAAAAGAACGATCCACTGCTTTCGGGATTTATTCAATTACGATTGATGTTGAATAAGTTACAAAGTCTAGAAGATATTGACTCCCTAACCTTGTTGCAGCCATTTTTACTGGTAATAAGTACAAGTTCTATTTCAGGTTACATCACATCTTTGGCACTGGATTCCTTACAAAAGTTCTTCACGCTTAACATCATTAACGAAACATCTTCCAACCATGTTGTCGCCTATAGAGAGACAGTCAATGCATTAACGCATTGTAGGTTTGAGGCCTCAGAGCAAGTTTCTGATGATTCTGTTCTGTTGAAAGTGGTGAATCTTTTGTTGACAGTGATTCAATCACCTTGCGGTGACCTAATTTCCGATACAATCATGTATGATGTTTTGCAAACCATTTTATCGCTCGCCTGTAACAAGAGAAGAAGCGAAGTACTGAGAAGGGCGGCGGAATTTGCCATGATTGCTATAACTGTGAAAATTTTCGGTAAATTGAAGATAATTGAACCCACCAAATCATCTCAAAAATACATTAATGATGAAAGTTATGCCAATAATGAGCTAAAAGATGATGTGATTGGGACAGGGATAAATAATGAAGAACTGTTATCAGACGTGGATGATCACGAGAATACAGAGGAGGAAGTAAAGTCCATTGAAAACTTGTCGCATACTGAGACCAACAATCAAGAAGCTGAAAAAGCAGATGATTCTGAAGCAGTCGATGATAACTATGGACTCCCGGTCATAAAGCAATATCTGAATTTGCTGCTATCCCTCGTTGTGCCTGAGAATGAAACAAAACATACGAATTCTGCCCGAATCTTTGGACTGCAGCTGATGAACACGGCTCTTGAACTTTCTGGCGATAAATTTCCTTTGCATCCTCGCCTTTTCAGTCTTGTTTCAGACCCAATCTTCAAATATGTTCTCTTCATCATCCAAAATAGCAACAAAATATCTCTTCTACAGGCAGCGCTTCAATTACTTACTACCCTAATAATAATACTAGGAGATCACCTTTCGATGCAAATCGAATTTACTTTGACTCGAATCTTCTCTATTCTTTCGCCCACAAATTCAAAAGTTGGTGATGAGTCAAAAGGGAGACCTGCAGCTATTAAAGAATTATTGATCGAACAAATTTCAATTCTTTGGACTCGGTTCCCTTCGTTTTTCACTTCTACATTTATCGAGTTTGATTGTAATCTAGAAAGAGCAGATATTGCCATAAATTTCCTTACTGTTTTAAAAACGTTGGCGCTCCCTGAATCTGCCCTGAGCACAACAGATAGCGTTCCCCCTATATGTCTGGAAGGTTTAATTTCCTTCATTGATGACGTCTACGAGCATCTACAATCTATTGATAGACAAGAGCTTCTATCTCAAAAGGGCAATATTGTCCTGCTAAAACAACGTGAACGTAAAACAGAGTTTATTCTAGGTGCCAAGGCTTTCAATGAAAAGCCAAAAAAAGGCATACCTTTGCTTATTGAAAAGGGGTTCATCCAATCCGATACAGATGCTGACATAGCCAGTTTTTTGTTTGAGAACAATAGCCGAATGAACAAAAAAACAATTGGCTTGCTTTTATGTGATCCTCAGAAAACTAGCCTCTTGAAATCTTTTATCGATTTATTTGATTTTAGCGAATTAAGAGTTGACGAGGCAATAAGAATTCTTTTGACAAAATTTCGTCTTCCTGGTGAATCCCAACAAATAGAAAGAATAATTGAGGCATTCTCATCCAGGTATGCTGAATGCCAAAGTGAGACAGAAATTTCTCCAGTAACCACAGAAACCGAGAACGCAATTATTAAACCGGATGCAGACTCAGTATTCATTCTAAGTTACTCGATTATCATGCTGAATACAGACTTACACAATCCACAAGTCAAAGAGCATATGTCTTACGATGACTACTCCAGCAATTTGAGAGGCTGCTATAACCAAAAAGATTTTCCACCGTGGTACCTGGACAAGATATACTGCTCCATCCGGGATAAAGAGATAGTAATGCCCGAAGAGCACCATGGAAACGATAGGTGGTTTGAGGATGCATGGAACAACTTGATTTCCTCCACTACAGTTATAACTGAAATCACTCAGAATTCCTCTAGCGCAATAGGTAAATTGAACACTTTAGAGTTGGCACAGTTTGATGGAGCAATATTTGAGCAGGTTGGATCATCGCTCGTGGAAACCTTGTTCAGGATATATAACATTGCTTCTGACGACCATATATCAACAAGAATGCTAACCAGCTTGGACAAATGCTCTTTCATTGCCGCTTTTTTCAATTTAAAGGAGTTATTTACAAACATTCTTTGTGGTATTGCCAAAATCACAACGCTAATTGGATCGACAGAAAACTCTTCAAATAGCTCATCGGCGGGACATCCGGAGATTCCTCTAGTTGAGATCATTGTAGAGGATACAAATTCAAGGATTATCGTGAGCTCCGATGCTGTCGAATTAGGAAGATCGTTCAAAGGCCAACTTTGCATGGTAGTATTTTTCAGAATCCTCCAAAGGAATACTGATGGCGATTTGATACACGCCAAACTGTGGAATATTGGCATCCAAATGCTCTTGATACTTTACGAAAATTTGATGATATCTCCAGATATATTTCCTGATCTTCAGCAAAAGCTTAAGTTGGGAACCCTCCCTAGACCAACACCTGAGATTTCAATTAAGAAGGCAAAAGAGAATAAGGGGATCCTATCTGCCTTTGCTTCATATTTGAAAGGGGATGAAGAACCAACGGCAGAGGAGGTCGAAACCTCTTTGAAAGCCCTGCAGTGTGTCAAATCTTGCAAAATTCCATCATCATTATTCGGAAATGAGTTCAACGTTACAGGAACATTGATAAAAGCTTTACTTCAGTCTTTCAAATTGAAAAAGACTGTGGAAAATGAAAGGTTTTTTGAGTCAGAGATCTTGTTTCTGATTGAGTTATCTGTTTCGATGTTTTTATTTTGCAAGAATGAACAAAAACTTGGACAGCTAGTTTTAGATAAAATTTGTGACATATCAAAAATTGGGTCTTTATCTAAACGGGTGATACGCAGAATAATGGCGTATAAATTACTGCTCCTTTCAGTAATAGATAAACAGGAACAATTACTTTTGCAATTAATCAATAAGGAGCTCCTGGGTAAGAGTGAAACATTCACGCAGGAATTTTATGCCAGTGAGGCTGGAGGAGAAATATTACGAAGACTACTTGAGTTGACTGAGATAGATAACTATAGAAAACTGTTAGTTCAAAATGAAGGGTTCTGGAAACTGTTAAGAAGCATAGCGGTTATTAAAGATCATACCGCAGAAGTCTATCAATTCTTGGAGAGGTCGATAAAAACACCAGAGGGCATTGAAACAAGGGAAAACTTCATGTGGATGTTAGGACTACTGGATGAGATATCCTCCATCGGTGCTATTGGTAGTCAATGGGAGAAAGAATATGAACTTTCCGACAAGACAGGACAGGATCCGGACAGAGAAAATCCGTACGGAGATCTTGTGAAACTATCTATAAAATCTATTTGCCTCACTAGCGAAATACTGAAAAGCGGGCTGAACATATTTCATCCTACAAAAAATGATAAAATAGCCTTGATTCAGGCCCTGGCACATCAATGTTTAAATCCGTGTCGCCAAATATCATCTTATTCTTTACAAACTTTAGATGTTGCACTGACAAAGGATATAAAGTTGCCATCGGCTGATATTACCACGGTAGAAGAACTGATTGAAGGCGGCCTCCTGCCATTACTAGAATCGAGCACAACAGAAGAAAATCAAAACATTCCAATAGCAGCAATTTTGTCTGTTGTTTCCAAGATTTATTTATATCATTTGAAAGAGGGCATAACAACCAATGAGACCTTTTTGCGCGTGTTAAATATCTTCAATAGATATGTCGAGTTACCAGAGGCCGAGAAAGAGCTACAGCAGCTAATAACAGAAAAAAAGAGCATTGAACACGTTGCACTCTCTCTCAATGAGACAGAAGATCCACAAAAAGATGACTTGGACGACGGGAAAAAAGACATGGTAGCAGAAGACGAAAATAAAGCTGTTGATTAATAATTATATGAACAGTTGATAAAGCCCTTTGTTTTTCTTGGTCTCAAGTTTCTCGAGGGATAAGGAATATGAAATTTTTAAAGATTAGGTATATACAGAATAGATCGAGCTTTTTATGTCATGCGAAATCAATGGATTAAGGATCAGTGCTCGTTGCTGATAAATTTATCCTCAACCGAGCTACGCATATAGTCTAGCATTAATAAACCTGCCGTAGTTCCTGGTATAATTGCTAATGTGTTTCTTGTGAAGCCCTTATACAACCATTTGATCAAAGAATTTGTGTTTTTATGAATGAAATGAATGTGTTCGAATGTATCGATATAGGAATTATAATAGATATGGAAGCGTGTACTTCCAGGCGACTTCACCCACATCTTGGTGATGCTTGTTGACGTTACATTCGCAGATGACCACTGGCTGCTGTTCTGTTTGGATCTGTGATAAATATCAAAAGCTTCCAGTCGAGATAAATGAATTTTTTGTATTTTGTTGAATGGAAATTGAACTACTTGTAAAAGAAATGCTGCAGATATTCCACCAATAAAAATGAAGGTCCTAGTGATCCACTTTTCTTCCTTTTTTGTTATGTATTCTCTCTGTGGAAGATTTTCAATTGGTAAAGATTTCGTTGGTGATATTATGCTTGATAACGTTGTATTTGTGATAATGTATTTCAACTGAGCATACTGTTTGATTAAGCTAATCAAACTCTGACATATCTGACCTTTTATCAATTCAAAAGTGGTAAAATATACTGCGAATGCGAAGGACTCTTTTATCAAGGTGATACCAAAGCCACCAAAGCAGCCAACGAGACCAATTTCTTTCAATTTATCTCTGCCGTAAAGCCAGAGATTATCATACTTTTTAGCGCTCAATAAGAGATCGTCAGTCGAGCTTCTAGTGTATATTGCATCGATTGGGGTTGAAACTAGAGCCTGTATAGAACCAGCAATAAAACCAGATCTCCAGACATCCCACGGGCTTCTCAATGATGTTCCAAGATCCTTATTTGAAAAGTAGTTTAAACTAGTCAAGTAAGTCGTATATAAAACGACACCAGTTGCTGAATTCGCTACGAGAGGGGGTAGAATTCTATCAGGAATAACCTTCCAGCCATATTTATTAAGTGCTTTCGTCAAAATACCTAAGGATGAGTTCTCTAGATAATAGAAGTACCTTGGATTGAAAAAGCTGATAAGTCTTCCTGAAATTGACTGTTTATTGCTCAATGATTGTTTATTATTCTCTTCGCCAGTGAGAACGACTCTTAGGTAATGTAGATAATCAAACCTAGCGGGTCTGAATAACTTAAGTGGGGTACGGAAATAAAAGGTCGTCATCTGATAGACCATGGAACGTCCACCAGCTGTCAATGCACCAATTATTGATGAGTTCCGATTGTTTAAGGACGGTGATGTCGTTTTATCGATACCATCGGCATCCTCTGGCATATTCATACTATTATCATCAGATATTTTATCACAATGCTGTTGATGTACTGCTTAAATAATTTATATGTTACGGTATATTCCTCCCTCAAGCTGAGTGTATATTTTCATGTTTTCAGCTTACAAGATCGATCAATGCATGCCGAAATTTCACTTGAAATATTTGAAAAGTTTTATGATAGTGGAAAACAATAGTTAGAACAGTAGATCTGCTAAGATTTCTCAATTGTGATACATATAGATCAAAATGCCAGTTTTAACTGCTACGTATGAAGAAAGGGCTGCTAAGCATCCTAGCCCAGTTGCCTCCAAACTATTGAGTTTAATGCAAGAAAAGAAAACTAATTTATGTGCTTCTTTAGATGTCCGTACCACTGCTGAACTTTTGAAATTAGTTGAGGAGTTAGGGCCTTACATATGTCTATTAAAGACGCACGTTGACATCTTATCGGATTTTACCATGGAAGGAACGGTACAACCCCTACAACGGTTGGCAGCAAAATATAACTTCTTAATCTTTGAAGATAGAAAATTTGCTGATATTGGGAACACAGTAAAACTCCAATATTCCTCAGGAGTTTATCAAATTGCCAAATGGGCGGATATTACGAATGCGCACGGTGTGACTGGTGCCGGTATTGTAGCGGGTTTAAAGCAGGCCGCAGAAGAAGTTACTCAAGATCCAAGAGGGTTACTGATGTTGGCCGAGCTATCATCCAAGGGCTCCCTAGCACACGGAGAGTATACCAAAGGTACTGTGGAAATAGCCAAGACTGACAAGGATTTCGTCATTGGATTTATTGCACAAAAAGATATGGGAGGTAGAGACGAAGGATTTGATTGGTTAATCATGACCCCCGGTGTCGGTCTCGATGACAAAGGTGATGCTTTGGGTCAACAGTACAGAACTGTTGAGGATGTTGTGGCTACCGGATCAGATATCATTATTGTTGGTAGAGGGTTATTCGCTAAAGGTAGAAATGCAAAAGTTGAAGGAGAGCGTTACAGAAAAGCAGGCTGGGATGCTTATTTGAGGAGATGTCAGTCGAACAAATAGAGTGAACATTGTAAATCAAATAAATACTTATAAATATATATTTAAGGCCAATTCATCGATAATGAAAATTACCCGCACCAACACGTAATTTTTGGCTGGGTTACCTTTTGAAAAAATTATTGGAATTTAAAGTTTAAGAACAAGTTCAATTGAATGCAAAGATTGGGAATGCACTACACCTTAGGAGAGCAAAAACAAAGCGAAAAAAAGGTCCAAGATGGAATCACTAAATGGTAGAGAACAACAGGAGTTCCAGAAACTTGTGGAGCAGAAACAAATGAAAGATTTCATGCGTCTGTACTCTAATTTGGTGGAGAGATGTTTTGCGGATTGCGTGAATGATTTTACATCAGCCAAGTTGACCAGCAAGGAACAAAGTTGCATTATGAAATGCTCCGAGAAATTTTTGAAACATAGTGAACGTGTGGGACAACGATTCCAGGAGCAAAATGCTGCACTTGGTCAAGGTCTCGGTCGCTGAATACGGAATGCTCTCTTAGAGTGCCACTTTCATGTATATATATGACAAAATTCGTAATTTTGTACAGTTATTCTTTTTTAACATCATCTCCTATTACTAAGGCTACTCAAACTTGAGCGGCGCAGTACAGGTGAGCCATGTTGGCTAAGTTGGTCATCCGATCCATTGGCTTCGCGGTCGCTCTCATCGATCGGTTCAATTCGGTAACTTTGATATAAGGCGACCATGCATATTATTCCAAGAGACCACCAACTGGCCCATGCTACGTCATATTCCTCTGACCATGAAATGAGATAGCCCCAAATTAATGGTCCAATGAACCTGGCGAAAGAACTTATGCTAATGGTCGCACCATTAATGACTGCTCTGCAACTTAATGGACTGGAATTATGTATGAGAAGCATAACTTGGGGGGAAGTCAGGGCACCACACAATGTCTTGGTACCCGTTATGAAATATAAATAAAGTGTAGTGCACCATTTTGGTATATTTTCTTGTTGTAAGAAAATCACATATGGGACCATAATGTAAATTACAGGGTATAATAGCACCAAGCTTCTGAAAATTTTCAGGCAGTCGAAACTTCTATCAACTATTGGAAAGATAAATATTACAACGAAGACACCGAATATCCCTGTTGTAGACAACAAGGTGCCGGTTTGCTCAGGCAGATAGCCTATTCCACCAGTTATTTTCCAGGGGAACTTTGAAGCCAATTTATTTGGGTTCTGTGGGTCCTTTGCTAAATCGTAAGCAAGAAAGATGGGTAGAAATTCGTTGTAGACAATTAAATGCAATGACATGATGAAATTAACTGATATTGGATAAAAAACTTTTGTATGGAGGACATGATGCCAAACGCTCAACTCGCTGCAGCCATCATCAGCGGTGTTTGCAGCTGACTTGTTCAAGTCGGTTGATTCATATGCCGAATAGGTTCTGATCAACGTCACAGATTGTCTTCTGGTTAGTGTATGTGGTATGGAGTGGACACTGTCAGACGAGCTATCAGCATTGAGCATTAAAGGTGTCGTTTCTGCTTCCTCAGCTTGGCTAGATGCAGGTATAACGCGGTCAACAGATTCGTCGTCGGTAGATCTCGTCCATGGTCTTCTGACGGGGTCACCTTTGAAAATATGAGACCTTATATAATCACCAACTTCTAAACCGTAATCTCTCTTAAATTTCATCGTGGGGTGCGTTTCTTCAAGGAACAGTGTAGCATTAACTAGTCCAATGAATAGAAATGATGTCACAACAATATTGGGCAATGCATAAGGGTATGCCTTGACAAGTTTAACTAAGACATGTGGCATCCAGTTCGGTATACGCTCGCCGGAGTCACCGCTTGGCCTGAAGACAAGAAATCCACCAACCATAAGGCCTACAATGGAACCTAATTGAAATAACAGCGGCATGGTGCTGAACGCTAACGCCTGATGTCTCCTCTCAGTGGCAATCTCGCCAATCATTGTCCTGATTACGCCGACATTGCCGTTCAGTAAGCCCATCATTACTCTAGCCAGCAACGCCTGGTAAAAACTGCGTGAGAAACCCAATATCAACAGCGAAACTATTGATCCCGACAGCCCAAAAGTGAGCGCGACTTTCCTGCCATGTCTCTCTGAAAATGATCCCCAGAAATATGCCGACAAAACTTGACACAATGCAAATGACGACGATAGATAACCGGAATATTTAGAAACCTGAGCATCATCTGGTGCTATGTGAAAATCTTTGACCATGAAATAGACATATGGGAACAAAGACGTAAAAGCAATTGGCTCACTAAACCTAACGATGGATACTGCTAGCAATTGTCGCCAGGGAAATCCATCCATCTGCTCTTTAAAAGTCAACTTTTGATGAGCCATAACTACTCAAGAAAAAGTTAAAATGTGTCTTGTTGTGGTCAAAACAATACCAGTAATCGGTATCGGGTTCAAATCACGGAGATTTGTCCTACGATTGCACTCAACAGACCTTAAACTTTAACAGTTCAAGTCAAACGGAACTAACAGTTGCCTTTCCCATCCCAAGTAACAAAAGTCACATGGTTGATTTCTGATGACAACCACCATATGGTCTTGGTTCCCCAAGATCCCTCCTCACGGAAAAGCATCTAAAGCCACATAATAGCGGCCTTAAACACCGGTTATATAACAGCATGTCAGACATAAAGTCCGAAATGCTGACATTCCGCTGAATTCCACCGAATTTCCCACCTGCTGATTATCTGTGAGCCAGCGAACGTGACGTTCAAGCTCCATTGTGCAGGCAGGTTTCTTAGTCGTAGGAATTGGTACTGTTTTGAACAGGAGCACATTAACGGTTTCGAACCGCCTTTAGAACAGCGCGGTCTAGCGACCGCGCCATAGGGGCACGAAACGGCATCATCAGGGCTGCATCAACATGAGTCTACATACAAGTGTAAAATGAAGATCTTTTTAGTAGTAATGTACGTAGATTATACTATAGACGGTTTTTACGTTTGTTTTGCCAACCGAAAGATAATTTAGATTGGCTTCCGGGTTCTATTATAACGTTGATCACGCTTGTAAGGCCGTATTTTCTCGAAGCATCTAAGGCTTTCACAAAGCCGGTTCTAAGTTGCGCTAAATTGCGTACCAAGAATCCGCATGCGCCAAGACCGTCGCCGACAATGTCGTACCTGCATTCTTGCGACAGTGCAGTGGAGGGAGGATGCGCTTGGTATGCTTGGGCATCGACACCGTGATATATGCCGCTGTTGTTCATGACGAGAATGATCAGACCAAGTTTGTATCGCACGGCCGTTTCTAGCTCCATCGCGGAAAATCCGAAGGCAGAATCGCCCTGAATTACGACGACGTCATTGCCTGGCTGGGTGATTTTGGCAGCAATACCATAACCAAGCCCGACCCCCATGGTCGCATTGGTGCCAGCATCTAATCTACGCCTTGGGTAACTAGTGGGGAACGAAATTCTTGCAATGTCCATCGTATTGGCTCCTTCGGCTACTATAGTTGAGCATGAATCATCAATTAGTTGTCTGAGCGTGTGATAAACTTGGTTGTAATTCAACTTTTGGCCATCGCATGGCTTTGTTTCCTTCAAAAGCAGTTTTTGCTGATTTTGTTTTATCGTTTGTTGCCAGTCTGAGGGCACGCCTTTGTATCTGCAGTCCTGCATTCTAGCTTTCAGAGATGATGCCAAACTCTGTATGGTTAATCCAACGTCACCACACAGCCCGTATTTTAGACCTCTTGGATTATTTTGGCCGATGGTCTCGATATTATTATCGACTTGAATGAAGATTGCATTTGGGTTCCATTTAGGCGGTTCGCCAAAGTGCAAAATCCAGTTCAATCTGGCACCCAGTACAAGTACTATATCTGCCTCTCGCAATGCTTGAGATCTAGCTGACGAAACGTTGAGCGGGTGGGAATCAGGAATGATTCCTTTAGCCATAGGTGTGGGCAGGAACGGTAGATCAAAAATATAAATAAACCCTCTTATCTCCTCTGATGAGGAGACTGCACCCTTACCGATTACCACAAGTATTTTCTTATTCATGTTCTCCAAAAGCAGATCCGTGACACGACGAATAACGGCGGGATTGGGCGCACATTTTATTATGGGAAGAGGCTGTATTTCCCTGCGAGTGGTTATCTGTAGACTTTCATTGATAAGGTTACCTGGAAAATCGATATACGAGACACCTTGTGTTCCTGAAGTTGCGTATCGAACCGCATTATATGTAATCGTATCTATGGTTTCCTGAGTCCCCTGGAGACGTCCTGTAAACTTCAGATATTTCTGGAGCAGACTAATTTGATCTAGTTCCTGAAACCCACCCTTATTTTGCTCCTCGCTGCTGCCAGCAATAACTATTAGAGGCCATCTGTTGCTGATGGAGTTGTAAATACCCGCCAGTGCATGTATTAACCCGGGACCGCCAACCACAAGCAATATCCCTGGCTTGCCTGTTAAGTACCCGTAAGCGGATGCTGCATAAGAGGCAGATTGTTCGTTTCTGCATCCGATAAACTTGATCCCTTTGTTAATCATTGTATCTGCCAGTTCAACAATAGGTATTCCAACTATTCCAAAAACGGTATCAACATCGTAAGCCTGTAAGATGCTTGTAAAGTACTCGCGAGCTTGTACGCTAACCATATTGGTCCGCTATAATTGTTAAGTCGGATAGCGGCCATTTGGAATTGGTATTTCGATATATGTACAAGTATGTATTTTATTAAGGTTCATTGATTCGGGCCGAAGACAACGTAAAGCCGGGTATTTGAATTTAAAAGTTCTCATAACAACCCAATTTGTGGCTAAACATTCCATTGCAGCCCCAAGTCGATCTTCTATAAGCGGTTTTTCTGGGGATAGTGGCTCTCCCATGTACACCTTAGGTAGATTTTTTTTTCGTTTTCTGGTCCTTACATTTCAGCTCGAAATGAGGTGGAAATCACGGAAGACTCGTACTCATCGGTTGTAGATACCCAAAATGTATTTTAACAAAAGTTTGCTACTACAAATCGATGGAACCAGAAGCACTTCTGTGAAATGGAATAGCATCTTTGATATTGTGATTGCCAAATAAGTAGGAGATCAATCTCTCCAAACCTAGACCAAATCCTCCGTGAGGTGCTGTACCCTCTCTTCTTAGCTCTAAGTACCAGTCGAGATCGCCTGAGCTGTTCATTTTACGACGAATTACTTCTTGGTATAAAGAGTCATAATTTTCCTCTCTTATGCTTCCCCCAACAATTTCGCCCATATCTGGCACTAGCAGATCGAAGCAGGCAACAGTTTGATGAGCTGGGTTACCTGAATCGTTTGCTTTCATATAAAATGCTTTACAATCTCTTGGATAATCTGTGACAAAGACCGGTGAATTATAGTGTACGCCTGCCAGCCATTTTTCATGTTCTGTTTGTAAGGCCGCACCCCATTTTGGCTCGTAATTAGGAAACGGCTTGATTTCATGCTGCTTCTTCAAGACTTCAATTGCCTCTGTATATGTTATTGTAGCCCATTGCGTCCGTAACAGAGACTGCCATCTATCGAGTATTTGATGTTTGTCAAGAGAACCATCCAGAGAAACCGCCGGTAGCAATTCATCTCTCTTGTCATAGCATGATTTGATAGTACTTTTAAGCATGTCTTCAACAAACCCTGTAAGAATTGATATATTTCCTATGAACGAAATCTCTGCCTCAAGCATCCAAAATTCACTCAAGTGACGGTTCGTATCACTATTTTCGGCTCTAAAACATGGAGCAAGCGTAAAGCATCTTGACAAAGCCATGGTTAAAATTTCCAGATGCAGTTGCGTTGAGACAGTCAAATACGTAGGCTTTCCAAAATAAGAATCATCTTTTGATGAAGATTGCACTTTAAACAGTTCACCCGCCCCTTCACAATCACCTGAAGTTAATATGGGAGGACAGACTTTGGTAAAATCGTGATCTTGGAAGAAAGCGGATATTGCTAGTTCTACATGCGATCTAAATCTCAATAATGAGCCGAGATAACTCGATCTGTGTTTCAAATTTGGCAATGATCTCAAAAACGATAAGGAATGGATTTTCTTTTGTAGCGGATAATCAACGGAGACGTCGCCGATTACTTTGATTGAGCTCAAAGGTTCCTTGATCTTCAATTCAAAAGGTTGTTCTCTTTCCGGTGTCATTTCAAACTGTGCATTCGTTATCGAGATACTTTGGCCAGTTTTTAAACCTTTAATAAGTTCCGATTCCTCAGAGTGTTGTATTGGTATGCAAATTTTTAAAATCTTAGAGCAAGTACCATCCTGCAAATCTATAAATGCAATTTTCTTCAATAGTCTTACTGATTTTATCCAGCCATTGACGTTTCGTACATTACTTATCGGGCTTGGAACATGTTGATACAAAGATTTAACAGTTCTTGGAATGCTTGAATGATTACGTACAAATGCTAGCATCGCATCAGAACCGTTTTCTTCAATATCGATTTTGGTAACTTTTGAAAACTTTTTTGTATCTCATTTTTTATGCTATGCTATATAATATCTAATTCGGCTTGTTGATTTGACGTTACCAAATTTGAATTTTGTTGTAATTTGGCAATCTTGCATCTTAGTTTCATGAAAGTGTCAGGCACGAAATCTCTAAGCGTTAGTTTCTGTGAGCAACCACCTTGTGGGCAATCTCTAGAGCTTGAATCATTAAAGTAGATGACTAAACCTTCTTTATCGAAGACATGATTACATTTCGCGGAAATCATTGGGTTCTCAAATGGCTTGCACGTTATAGGACAAACTAATTCGATAACACCACCTTCGATCTGTATGTCGTCTTCTACATTTGATGTGCTTTGATCAGGTATAACACAGGTTGGATCTTTCCAGATAAATGGCAAAGATTTTAAGATTTTGTCATCATGAGATAACTGCGTAGGAGCCCCTGGTGGCTCCATCGTTTCAAACATATCAAGCAATGTTGGTGGGTTTTCTAATGTGTTGTTCTTGTAAGAATCCCAATTATCCAGAGAGACAGGGTCGTATTTTTCGGTTTCTTCTACATAACTGTTCTTCACAATTCGCAATGCTTCAGATAGCGATTTAGATTCTTGTTCAGCATTATAGAGTTGATGGTAACTTTCCAATAAAGTTTCCATGTGTTGCTGGATGTTCTCTGTCTGCGGATCATCAATCAACTGGTTGAACGTCTCCAACATTTGTCTCTTCGCATTCTGGTAGACTGCATCCAAATCCCGACAGTCAATACTATGCAAATGCGAGTTGGCAAAAGAATGCAATGGCACAGATCTTGGATAATCCGGCATAATCTTGGCTCTTCTTTTATATTGTGAATAGATGGATGATACATGCTGATAAATTAGGACTGAGCAGTTTTCAAGAAAAACAAGATAGACACACAGCAGAGGAACAAATATGGAATCCGAAATTAATGAACTGGTCGTGTTGCAGATCATATATATGATCCTGTCGGTACAAAATAATGCCAGTAACGTAAATGAGTGCAAAGTTTCGCTGGTCAAATTGACCAATGAGTTTCAAAACAACATTTTGATAAACCAAATGATCAGAGATGATACAAAACTAGATATAAACGACATACTCGTAATTGTGAAGCGGATTTTCCCAAACCAACGGATATCGCTGGTAGATGGGCAATTGAGCTTCCACAATCTGTCGCTGAAGGAGCTGGTGGCTGACGTCAGCAGCAGGGTGAGTAAGTTCATCAGAGAGCAGAGCGAACAGGTCAGGAAGATCGAAGACGAGATAATGGATCCGCCAATCCCGGCGCAACCGCGCCCAGCAAGCAGTGGCACAACTGGCGGCACAACTGGCGGCGGTGCCAACACAAACGCCGTTGACCCGAAGAAGGCCAAGCTATTGCAACTATACAGGGACACCGTGTTGAACAAGCTACAGACAAAGAGCAACAACGGCAACAACAAAAACCTCGAGTGGCTCTACGAGACACTCGCAAACGGGTCCGATCTGCCCCTAATAGTGAAGGACATCATCCGCATCGACTCGCTGCGAAACGACACGCCGAACAGCGTCCACGAGCTGCAGCTCACCTTGCAGAAGAGCGTCTGCGATGGGCTTATGTGCTGCTACACGGGGGACAACACTTGGCAAAGCGCTCGACAGCTACAGGTCGACCTCGAAGACACGGTACAATTCATGAGGAGGGCGCTGGAATAGAAAAATCGCAGGTTCACAAAATTCGATTAAACAGATCTATACAAATTCATATACGTAATAGAAACCAAATGAAAAAATATACGCGCACACACACACACGTACACGCATATATCTTTCCTTGCATTTGCATGATGGTTCCCGACATACGGGGGGGAATCGGCCTAGGCCAGTCCAAACGAACAAAAAAAAAAGCACAGCAGCTATGTAGGTGCTTTTCCGACTGCCCAACACACACAAGCCGGGCACTCAGACAGCGGCACCTCGCCGCTCACGCCGTGAAAGCTACTTTTCGTAATTTTCAGTCAACACGCGGAAACACACAAACAGAGAACACCAAGCATCAAAGCTAAGAACAAATAAGCATCACACACACTAAAAAAGGTATACAAAAGATTCTAATCGGCTTGCCGATTAGAATCTCTGGATACCCTTTTGCTTAACTTGCCATTTCTTGTACAAAATGGTAGCGATAATGGCAATAGCAGCCAATCCAACTAAGACGAAAACTAAGATAACACCACCTGGCAACATTGTTATTTATTTTGGACGTGAGGTGAATAAGGAAAATTCAAAAAGTTTTTGTGCTAGTAGTGTGTTGTTTTGTTGCTGTGTTGTAACCAAACTGAAACCTGAACTGTGCTGTACAAACGATATATTAGATATATGACGTTCTGGCAGACGAGCAACAAAGTCGTGTAGGAGAGTACCGTTGCGATCACCTTCTTATATAGGAGTAATTGACAGCTCGAGGGACTACGGTGCAGCAGCTGCTGACAGACCTGCTGAAGGACCTGCGTACAGTACGAGGGAAATTTTGATTGCGGTAATTAACCGAACGTAAAACGAGTCCAGCTTGGAAATCATTGCAGCGTCAAAAGTCGGACGGACGACTGATCAAACCGCTAGAACGAGACGACGACGACGGACAGGACAAATGAAAAAAGTACCGGCACTGACGTACGCTGCGCGCTGTGCGGCCGTTTCTGTGCATGGACGCTCGGACGGCGCGTCGTTGTGGTTGTCGTTGTGTGTTTGTTTGTTGCGTCTTTAAGTTCGCCGGCTTCCTTTTCGGGAGATGGCGTGGGAGACGACGCATAGGGAGCGAGCGCTGTATGTGGACAAATTCGGAACGGGACGAAAACGGAAAGGGGCAAACAAACAACAGCGGCTACAGCGGGAGCAGCGGGCGCGGCAGTCGCCGCGCACGGCGCCGGCCGGGTGACAGGGGCGGGCAGCACGTGCCGGTCACGTGGGGTGGTGGCCGGGTAACCGGGTCGGCTTTTGTTGACGTTTTCGCCGCATGAGGTAATGGCCAACGGCAGCCGAGGCACAGGGACATGGACGCGGACATGGAAGGAAACTTGGCAGGGGACACAGAGAGTAAACACAAACGGTATATAACCCGGGTGTGGCTATGAGGGGACGCGCTCTCTCTCTCGGTGGTGATCCCGCACAACAGCAGCGATGAGTACGACCTTTTCTCGTTGGAGGAAAGTTGAGCTGCTAGATCTGGCTGAGAAGCTGCACATAGAGGGGCTCCCCAGCAGTATCAGGAAAAACGACCTGATCGGGATAATCGAGAGCCATTTGGCCAAGTTGGCAGAACCGCTGGACGTGGACGTGGAATACCCGGAACTGAAGTCGTTCTACGACTCGATAATCAAGTCGATGGAGGAGTCGTCGGCGTCCGATGCCGAGACGGAGTCGCAGGTGGACGAGCTGGAGAACGGGTTGCCGTTGGAGTCGGTGGCCGAGGCTGTTCTGGACGCGGCTGCGAAGGATTACAACGGCCTGGGGTTCGGGCTCGAGTCTGATTCGCAGACGGAGACTGACGCTGAGGCGATGGCGGAGGCGGAGGCCGGGGACGAGGCAGAGGACGAGCTGGACGAGGCCCAGTCGTTCCGCTTCGACTTCCAAAACTATCTCTCGGACATCAAGGACAACGTGGTGTCGCTCAACGAGTCCGCGCAGGACATGCTATCGACGACGCGGACCATCGAGGCGATCTTTGGGTCGATCGAACTGTACTACATCACGAAACCGCTGATCGCGTTGCAGGACCGTGAGCTTTCGACGACGACCTTGATCACGTGGGCCACGTTCTCATACTTTGTGCCAATGCTCTTTGGCTACTACATCAATTTTTGTCGCTACGACTTTACGATTACCATTGACCCGATGATCTACTATCTGACCAAGAGTTTATTGAGTTTGACAATTTTGAATCTGAACTTGGAGTCGTTCTTCTCGTCATTGCCGGAAAAATTGGTCGAATTGCCGCTGTCTAGTTACGTTCAGGTGGGTTTACAGTCGTGGCAAGATTCATTAGGACAGCTGCCCCTTATCTTTGCCGTCGTTGGTGTTATTCTGACACTTTATATAATATAATTATGTACTATTATCTCCTTTAACTATGTCTTCAATGTCATCTATAATCTCGTCGATCAAATCCTTTGTATCGTCAACTATCTGTTCGAACCAGTTCTGCGACGTGCTTGGGGCGATGCTTGTGCTTGAGGCGGTGCTTGGGAACGGTGTTACCGTGGAACGAGCACTTGTTCTTGGGCTGGCGCTAGCGCTGACGCCGGTGCTTGTGTCGGCGGTCGCAGCCGTACTCGAACTAGCATCCGAACTCGAACCCGTACTAACACCCGAGCTCGAGCTCGGGCTCGAACTTGACGAAATCTCGTTTATCGTGCCATCCCCCCAAATCTCATTGTAGGCATTGTCACTCCCATATATTGCTTTCAGATACTCCGAGTCGCTCTCAACAGTTTCGTTCGTCAAAAACTTCTCATAGAAAAAAGAATCATCGTTATCACCAAACCTGTCGCTGCCAGAGACACCAAAAATATCCAAAAGCATATCGAAAATCTCAATATTCTCAAAAGGCTTGATAAAACCTTTCTTGAAGAACGGGCCCATTCCTATAAACATCGATCTCATTTCTGGGAGCAAGTTGTCGTACCCATGGCTGCCGATCACTTTTGGTTTATTTTTTTTGCCAGTGGCTTTAAAATTCTGCTTCGTCATGATCGCATATCCTGGTTCAGGCACAATCCAAACCGGCGCGATTCGCGAATCCGCCAAGTTGTTCAAGTGGAAGCTTTCGGGGAAGTTGCCATTCAGATATATTTTAAACTTGGAACCCATTTCTGTCTCACGAAGGCTATTTTCCAAGACCCGTTTGAGCTCGTTTATATCGTCTTTTTCGACTGTTGTTATCGCTAACATGGGACCCTCGTTATAGACCGTTTGCAACCTCTTTTTACTATACTTGTCGCTGATCAAATCCTCCCATATGAGAATATTCTCAGGAAATTCAATATTGCTCATGCCATGATCGCTGACGATTATGAGATTGGTGAAATTGGCAATATTTCTGTCTTGTATTGATTCTGTCAATTCTTTGATAAAGCTGTCGACTTGCGCAAGATTCTCTACAAAAGACTCATGATGCTGGTTCTCGGGAAATATCGGATATCCATGTTTGTGACCGAAAGCGTCAACCTGGGGCACATAGCTCAATATAAGCTGTGGCCTCGAAACTAAAGAGTCCATGTCGACGTATTCCAAAATCTTTTCGAGCTTCGTATCCAAAGACTCGTCAATATCGAATTCGTCGAAATAAAACGGCATTCTTTCCCTTGGGACCTGCGCCGTCGAGCTGAAATTCACGTCGCTTCCAGGCCACATGTGCGCTGCCACTTTAAGCTCCCAGTTATTATTATGATTGAACGCCGTCTGAAGTACTTCCCAAACTGGCTCGCTCGAATTCACCCACAAATCAGGGTCCACGTTGCCTGGCCAGAATTCCTTGTCCAACTTGGAGTCGTAGAAAAAATTCGACACAAGTCGGTGATCTCTCGGATATTTGCCTGTGACTATACTCCAATGGTTGGGGAACGTCTGCGACGGGAAACATGGCAACATAAAAGGCGCCGACGTGACATTGTCGTTGCCCGCGTAGCTCAGTGTGTACAGTTCGTACAGAAACGGCGTGGTTTTCCTCGATATCAACGAAGGATGGAACCCATCCAGCGACACCATAACGGTGAGAGGATAAAACTCGTGCGTCCCGTTGCTGTATGTGATGTAGGGATCGAAACGGTGGGCCGCCGATCCGCTTTTCTTGGTCACGGCAATGTTCACCGCCAGCGACGCTGCGATGAGAACCAGACCCACAGCCAATAGAGCTGCCATAATGCGTCTCCATGGTACGTAATGGGGCACCCATCTGAACCGTTCCTCCTGGGGGGCACCGTCTTCCCGCTGGCCGCCGACGGCGGCCACGCCGTCGCCGTCCAGATCGTACAGCGGAATGCTCCTGTCTTGCCACTTGACGCTTCCAGTGCTCGGTATCCCCAGTTTCTTTCTGTACCACCACATCCTCAGCCTTCTCCAGATCCCATCGCCGTTGCCGCCGCCGTGGTGCATGTGAGAAGCGAGAAAGTCGTCGCCATCCAACGAGACTTGCAGATCGCTCTGGTTGTCACTTATGTCGAAGGACCCACTGTCCTCCTCGTCATCGCCAGTGCTGCCGCTCATAGTGTAGCTGCTTCCCCGTCCTGTCTTGTCCGTGTTGCATACCTGATAAATCGGCCATCCGACCCTATAATGCCCACAATCCTTGCACGCCGTTACCCGCCACTATCTGCTCCATCAGTTACCCTCTCTTGATGTTACCCGCTCTTCCTGTTACCCGCCTCTCTCCCCTCCATCTTCCAGTTTGCCGCAAACCCCCTGCACGGCTCGTGCGACATGCCATTGGCAATAATGCCCGCCCCCTTTTTTGCGCATCTCGAGAATCTTCACGACTCCGATCAGTTTGACCCTTCTCTTGGCTCATACATCATCACTTCACCGCAACCACAAACATATGAGCATATTCCAGGACACACGGTGATCTTGTACCTTGTTCACTTGTTTGTCCAGTCGCAAAAGAAAAACTCTCCTTTCTTTCTCTCTCAAAGCTTGTTTTGATTCACCAATCGCCTCGCGAATGTCTTAATTTCTTTTGCTTGACTCTCGACTGTAGATGTTTCTTTTGACTGTTCTTATTTTCTATTTTCTATTCCTTTTGACCACGGAGCTGCCTCGTTGTCTGGCAGGGCGCCCCTCTGTAGCAGTGTGGTTGACAGTTTTCTGTGCTGTTCCAGATACACTAATGTACATACAAATACAAGAATACATATATATATATATATATATATATATTCGCTTGAAGTCTGAACAGATCGGTCCTGGGCAGGAGCAGTCGATTTCTGGATTTCTGATAGAATGGACAACAGACAACAAAACATGACAAAGGAAACTCAGCATCACATTATCGAAGGACCAACATCTGTTGGAGCATCGGACCGTTCAGCTTTCCAGGTCTCTGAGAATGAATCGCGGGCTGCCAACGAAGCTAGCACCAACAACAACGGGATGGTGCGCGGGGCGACGCCTGACACACCAACTATACCATCAATTGAGAATATCGTCCCCTCTTACAGACTCGACGGGCACGTGACCATCGTGACCGGGGGCTCAGGGGGGCTGGCCCACACGTTGTCGCAGGCGCTGGTGGCGCAGGGATCGCAGATCGCACTGGTTGACCTGGTGGTGGAGAAACTGGCCACCGTCGAGCGTGAGTTGCAGGAGTTCATAAAGGTCAACAGTCTGAAACCTGTCACGATCTCGACGTGGGCGTGCGACGTGAGCGACGCAACACAGGTGGAAGAGCTGATCATCGCCATACCAAATGAGCATGGCGGCATTGTGCCAGACAAATTGGTGCACACGGCCGGCTATTGCCAAAACATCCCTGCCGCGGAGTACCCGGCCGGTCGCGCGGAACATCTGGTCAAAGTCAACCTGATGGGCTCGCTGTACATCTGCCAGGCCATGACTCGCCAGCTGATCAGCCACCGCAAGAGAAGAAAGTCGATTTCCCACAGCGTTAACTCGGTTGGCGAGGCCTTGCCTTTCTTCCCCAATGCATCTCTCGTGCTTGTTGGCTCCATGTCTGGTATGATCGTCAACAACCCACAACCTCAGGTCGCGTACAACATGGCTAAAGCGGGGGTCATCCATTTGGTCAAGTCTCTGGCCTGTGAATGGGCAAGATACGGCATTCGTGTCAATGCCATTTCCCCTGGCTACATAGCAACCCCGCTTACAAAACAGGTCATCAGCGCTTCCCCAGAGGGTGCAGCATTACAAGAAGCTTGGACTTCGAGGGTGCCAATGGGAAGAATGGCTGAACCCAAAGAATTTATCGGTGCCATGCTTTACCTGCTAAGTCGCGGCGCATCCAGCTACACAACTGGTGAAAACCTGGTCGTAGACGGTGGCTACACTTGCTGGTAGTTCCATTCCTTCGCCACTTTCCTCGAGAAATTATTTTTTTTCTATGTTGAAATATATTGTATAATAGAACTAGTAAGCTAGTGAAAACTTATGAAAAGGATTTTTTTCGGGAAAATACATATATGTATACACATATATATATATACATATATTACATGCTAAATCTACAAATATTCACATTAACGTGCATTTCCCATCGCCATCGTCACCATGTACACCAGACTCCATCGATTCCATTTTCTTCAACAGCATCATTATTGCTTCATTAACATTTACATCCTGCTTCGCGCTACTTTCTATGAATCCAGCTTTACTCTTTTTATCATTGCCGATCATATCATTAAGCATCTTGACGCCTTCTTCTCTTGTCACATAGTCTTTCTTTGCTTCGTTCCTCATATCAATCTTGTTCGCTACTACAACAACGGGTAAATTATCCCTCCCTAACTGGTCAACCAGTTTGTCCCAGATCACAGGCACCAGTTCAAAGCTGCTCCTATTTGTAACGCTATAACAGAGTACTATTCCTTTGATGCCCATCAATGATTTCATATTTAACAAAGAAAACTCATCCTGACCTGCCGTATCTAAAATTTCGAGTGTGTAATTATGATTTTTAAATCGTATAATTTTTGTGAATTCATTTTCAATGGTGGGATAATACGACTCGACAAAGTGCGACTCGACAAACCGCACGGTTAGAGTTGTCTTCCCAACATTTCGTGCTCCTAATATTGCAATTTTGCGTTGAAATGAACGGGCCGACGAGGATGATGATACTGTTGATGTTATTTCGTTGTTATGTTGCATTTTCACTTCGTAAATGCTTCAGCGCCCCAACTGTCTCGCCCTTGCTTTAACGGCAAGCTACTTTCGTGTAAATACTTCAAATGCTCTTACAGATATCGAAGATCTGTATTAACAAGTCGATTTCACGCATAACGGGTAACACTGCACTTTGGCTTTTCACATTTTAAAAACCTGAAAAAAACTGAAAAAAGTATCAATCTTGGTCTGGCCTTTATCATAAGGCCAGCTACAAGGAGTTACTTTAAGATACTGTGATTATTGGTGAACTTGTGAAATTGATATCAGTATGCCCCAATTCGTTGGTTTTGGAGTTCAACTTGAACTGAAAGACGGGAAACTCATCCAAGGTAAAATCGCGAAAGCAACTTCAAAAGGCTTAACTCTGAACGATGTTCGGTTCGGTGACGGCGGCACCTCACAAGCATTCAAAGTTAGAGCTTCTAGATTGAAAGATCTGAAAGTTCTGACCGTACCTCCCTCAAAGAAAGAGTTCAGAGAACAACAACAACAACAACAACAACAACAACAACAACAACAGCAGCAACAGCAACAGCAACAGCAACCGCCGCAAGTGGGTGAAGATACAACACTAGACTGGCAAGATGATGACGTTACAAAGATTAAGTTGCAGGATGACTTTGATTTTCAGGGAAATCTGCGTATGTTCAATAAGAAAGATGTATTTGCGGAATTGAAGCAAAAGGATGAGATCGATCCGCAAAATAGACTAGTTTCCCACAATAGAAAGCCATCGCCAAACGGTGAAGCTAAGCTTCAGACTGATGAAATGGTTATTCCTAACGCTAAAGAAGATGCATGGGATCAATTGTCCCTTGAGGATGGTAACGACGATGATGACGATGATGAAGATGATGATGATGAAGATGGTGACGATGATGATGAAGATGACGATTACGATACCAATGAGCCTACCACTTCGGGCTATGTGCCAGTAACAAAATCCATTAACATTACTCATCTACTGCATAAAGCATCGTCTGGAAATAAAGAAAAGGACAAAGATCAAGAACAAATGATAAATCAATTGGAAAAGCTGATCATGAACCAATCAAGATCTACGTCATTTTCAAATGCGCCTTCTCCGGCTACAAAACCCTTAGTTCTGAAGACAAAAGAAACAAAGCAAACTGTCCCAATGGCGACTCCAGTACAACTATTGGAGATTGAACGCGTCAACTCGGATCAGTATGGTATCACAGCGAACATAATGCTAGAATGTTTCGGACTGAATGCATCTTTCTTTTTAAAGCAAAAATTGGGTGGCCGTGCAAGGCTCCGTATGAATAACAACAACCCTGGGCCATTGGTAATAATACTGACTTCTGATTCCACAAGATCAGGTTCTCGGGCCATGGCGTTAGGGAGGCATTTATGTCAATCGGGTCATATTCGTGTAATCGTATTATTTACCTGCTCTTCAAATGATTTACAGGATTCTCAAGTGAAAGAGCAACTTGAATTATTCAAAAAGTGTGGTGGTAAAACCGTTAATAGTGTCTCAGCATTAGAAAATGCTATAGAAAAGCTAAACAGCCCTGTGGAAATGATTGTTGACGCAATGCAAGGTTTTGACTGCAATTTGAGTGATTTGTACGAAAACAGTTATCTCACAGACGAATATGACAGCTCTATGTCCTCAATCAAAAATCGTATCACAACTATGATTACGTGGTGTAACCAAACCTCGAATAAGAACTCAAAACAAATATGGTCTTTAGATGTACCTAGTGGCTTTGATAGTGGATCTGGGTTAAAAAATTTCGAAGTAGCCGTGCAGTCAACTGGTGTTCTCAGTACAGAATGGCCATTGACATCAATGCATAATGTCAAGAGAGACCTTGTGCACCATCTAGAGGAGTGCGTTGTGATAGACATGGGGACGCCTCAAAGAGTTTATAGCCAAAGGACGTCCCTTCGCAAATTTCAGTCATGCGATCTCTTTACTATTGAGGGACACCAGTCTTTGGAATTGTAAACCAGCTTATGTAATATATAACCTCTCAAGACTAGCTCTGGACAAGTTAATGTATATGTCAGCGCCCCTCAGATATTAACTGAGTAGAGTGTTGTTGATACAGTCGACCCAATAGTTATTCAATAGATGTGCGGTATTCCAATTAACTACATCGTTTATTTCATGTAAACACCATTGAATAATTCAGCTCCCATTGCATTTTTTTCTTTTTGGGTTTCGCCCGGAATGATCAAAATAGACGAAGAAAAGAGAAAGGGTGAAAGTTAAAAAAATAAGTGCAACCAACCGTTAATAACAACGAAGATTAGATTCTTGATGATCAAAAGATACGTTGGCGCATCATTTGAATAATAGATTGAGACAGTAATCGATTATCGACAGCTCTTCTTCTTTTATTGCTGGGAAGAGAAAAAAAGTCCTTTTAGAGGTTTTAGGTGATTTTCTTCTTTTTTTGAAAATAAGTATTGGTGTATTTGTGTCTCTTTTGCAAATACTATTCGATTGTCTCTTATTTATAACGGTGAGTTGTGATGGGTGCATGTTGCTGTTGTCTGAAGGACTCTTCGGATGAGGCCAGTGTCTTACCCATTGCTGATAATGAGCGTGAAGCCGTCACGCTGTTGCTGGGATATCTGGAAGACAAGGATAGGTTTGATTTCTATACCGGCAAGCCCTTGAAGGCTTTGACTACTCTTGTCTACTCAGATAATTTGAATCTACAAAGAAGCGCGGCATTGGCATTTGCGGAAATCACAGAGAAATTCGTTCGGCCTGTATCCCGGGATGTTTTGGAACCCATATTGATTCTATTGCAGAGTCAAGATCCGCAAATTCAGGTGGCAGCATGTGCTGCTTTGGGAAATTTAGCGGTGAATAATGATAATAAACTATTGATTGTGGATATGGGTGGTTTAGAGCCTCTTATAAGTCAGATGATGGGTAATAATGTTGAAGTCCAATGTAATGCAGTAGGCTGTATCACCAATTTGGCGACGCAGGATGATAATAAACACAAGATCGCCACTTCTGGTGCGTTGGTTCCATTAACGAGATTAGCAAAATCTAAACACATCAGAGTTCAAAGGAATGCCACAGGTGCTTTACTAAACATGACGCATTCGGAAGATAATAGAAAAGAGTTGGTGAATGCGGGATCCGTTCCTGTGTTAGTGTCTTTACTGTCCTCATCTGATTCAGATGTCCAGTATTATTGTACTACAGCATTATCAAATATCGCAGTCGATGAATCCAACAGGAAAAAGCTGGCCCAGACTGAGCCACGTTTAGTATCCAAGCTAGTGACACTGATGGATTCACCTTCCTCAAGAGTCAAGTGCCAAGCTACATTAGCTCTTAGAAACTTAGCATCCGACACAAGTTATCAGTTAGAAATCGTAAGAGCTGGTGGGTTACCACACTTGGTCAAACTAATTCAGAGTAGTTCCATGCCTTTAGTTCTTGCAAGTGTTGCATGTATCAGAAATATTTCAATTCACCCTTTAAACGAGGGTTTGATTGTTGATGCCGGTTTCTTGAAGCCATTGGTTAAACTATTGGACTACAAGGAAAGTGAAGAGATACAATGTCATGCCGTTTCCACCCTGAGAAATTTAGCTGCATCCTCAGAAAGGAATCGTAAAGAATTCTTCGAAAGTGGAGCGGTAGAGAAATGTAAAGAACTGGCTCTGGATTCGCCGGTAAGCGTACAAAGTGAAATATCAGCATGTTTTGCTATTCTGGCGTTAGCTGATGTTTCCAAGCTGGATCTCTTGGATTCAAATATTTTAGATGCTTTAATTCCAATGACTTTCTCGAATAATCAAGAAGTATCGGGGAATGCAGCTGCTGCATTGGCAAATCTTTGCTCGAGAATCAATAACTACTCAAGAATCATAGATGCTTGGGGTCAACCAAGGGATGGTATTCGTGGGTTTTTGATTAGGTTTTTACATAGTGGATATGCTACCTTCGAGCATATTGCCCTTTGGACAATCTTACAACTACTAGAAAGTCATAATGATAAGGTTGCTGAACTAGTTAAAACCGATTCTGAGATTGTAAACGCTGTCAAGAGGATGGCAGACGTCACATTTAATCGTTTACAAGTATTGTCTTCTGATACGAAAAACAATGATGATCTTTCAAACTCCAAGTCATCTGAGCAAGTTGAGGATGCAAGCGCAGAATTGTACAATATAACGCAGCAAATTCTACAATTTTTAAACTGAAGGTGACACAAAGACTCGATACCAACCTGAGATAATAAAGAGTCAAGAGGGAAACTCGGCGAAAAGTATCTTTCAGTCTTGCACTTAGCATCGTACCAGTTCATAAATCAAGCAGGATTACGACCCGATCTATCAACACTCAAAAAGGCGGAATTATATAAAAGTTCTTTTCAGAAAAACTGAAAAAATACTGAAAATACTGGAATTGTTGAGAAAGAACTAAAGGAATGAATATGATTCTACTCTCTATATTACTATGAATTTGAATTGTAGCAATCTTCACCTGTCTAATCTTCAAAATGTCATCCTTTTTCTAACTTAATTCTATATCCATCAGTCTAAAGATTTATCCAAATTGTATTTTCGAAGTATGTATGAAATTTGAATGTAACTTTAAGCTTACCATGTAAGTCATATCAATCGAATATAAAAAGCAGTAGTACTTCTACTTAGTCAAAAAGTAATATTAAGGTCCTACCCAGATTCGAACCGGGGTTGTTCGGATCAGAACCGAAAGTGATAACCACTACACTATAGAACCTAGAGAGTTAGGTGGAACGTATCTTTTTATCTCGCTTTATATTTGGGAATTAACTTTGAGGGAATAAAAGTCCAAACGAAGTTGTTATCATTGAAAGATATTTTATTAGAGCTGAGAGTCACTGAAATATAAGTAGCTATATCTATCATATGACATTTCCTGATGATATGCTGAATAACCAAGTAGTTGTGTGAAGTGAGCCCGAACAAATTATCGTTCGATGTGGAAGAGAATCGAATGATATTTACTGCGAGACGATAACGATCAGGATCATCACTACGACACATTCTATTGTCATTAATCAGCAATATCATCAGTGTAAATTTACACTGATGACAATGATGGACGATACAATAGGGACAATGTGAAGTATAAATACTGGCACTTTTACCTGATATTATTTCTGCTCAATTCACATCTCTTCTATCATTTATATTGTAGAAAATCAAGGATTAATCTCAGAATTTATAACCTTGTATACTCCACCAGCTAATTACCAATATCTACTAACCCAAGTGCCAACGAAGCCATTGAGAAAAAACCTCTTTTCTATTGAAAGGTTCTAATAGTTAGATCATTTGATAAAAGCATTGAAGCATTTAGGTTATATTACACAATTCATATGCCGAGTTCGTGAGTTGATAAACGTCCACGAACTGCCTCCCCCTCTTTATGACAAAACATAAACTCGGGAACAACATACGAAGTCTCCTTTATATATTCCAAAAAGTGCACTACATCGAATCATAACAGTAAACGATATCGTGAGCAAAACTTTTTCATCATACGTGAAACTAGGAACGACAGCATCTCCTGAGCATGTGCCAAATGAAAATATCGCTTTGCACAGCTACTGAAGACATGTCACCTGAATGGAGACGTCTCGCTGAACACCAATGACTGATATCCTTTCATTATCAGTCAGGCTTGGGGTACGTTCATGTCATGATTTTATGACTCTTTCTCCTATATCTCAGTTCTAAGATTTTCACATATATCATAGTTTAGATACGGTTACTCATATTTTACTTTTTCTCAATTCTAACAGCATATTATTGCTTATCCATTTTGAAACAAAAGTGAGGCAAAGTGTAAATTTGAGAGCATGACATCATATGTCATTAAGGTAGACTCTTACATCCTTGCTGAACAGTCAACTTGCATAGCGCCGTGGCGCAGTGGAAGCGCGCAGGGCTCATAACCCTGATGTCCTTGGATCGAAACCAAGCGGCGCTAGTTTTTTTTTTTAAGCAGTCATTTTTAGCTTTAATTGGTTACTTGTATCAATCATTACATGAACCCACTACGGCAACTAGTTATATTAGGCATTGCAGGAAGAAAATATCTTAAGGTAGTAAAAAAAAATGTGCAAGTCTCTGATTACTACAAATGGAATGTTCATCATTGATGAAATCTACACAAAAGATGGTGCAGTATACAAGGAAATTCCCGGAGGAGGCGGCATGTTTGCCATGTTGGGCGGCTGCGTAACTTGCTCTGACCAAAGGACCTTGAAGGGCCTGAAATGGATAGTAGATTGTGGATATGACTTTCCCCTGAGTTTAGTTGACCAAATTGAATCATGGGGTAGCGGTGCCGTGTTTAGACACGATTCCTCGAGGAAAACTACAAGGGGCTGGAATTACTATCGTGATAATGATTTTCGAGACTTCAAATATTTGACACAAAAAAAACAAATTGACGTCGAAGACTGGTGCCATGCCTTTGGCGAGCAAGAATTACAAGACATGACATGTTTGCATTTGCTATGTTCGAGTAGTCGATGCTTGAACATAATCGGACAATTGGAGGCGATGGGTTGTCATAATGAAGCATATGTTTGGGAGCCCATACCCGATTTGTGTAATCAAGAACACTTCAACGAGATAAAAGATATTGTTCAAAAAAGCGATGGAGCGACTATCATATTTTCACCAAATGCGGAAGAAGGGGCCAGAATTTTTGGTGATAAAGAGCCTTTAACATTACAAGGCTGTCTGGACTTTATTCGTAAGTTTGATAAGGTCATTGCCGATCGAAATATCTGCGTATTAAGATGTGGTAAATTAGGCAGCGTCTCTCTTGGCGCAAGAGATACCATAACCGGTTCTCGAACTGTATTACATTTGCCTTCCTATCACTCCAACACGCCCTATAAGGTTGTAGATCCAACTGGAGGTGGAAATTCTTTTCTTGGTGGTTTCTGTGTCGGATATGCTATAACTAAAGATTTATACATTGCTAATATATGTGGTAATATTGCTGCTGGGTGCATTATTGAACAGATTGGTATTCCAAAGTACGAGTCCGTTGGCAAAACGTGGAACGGTCTGACGTTCAGGCAAAGGCTTGAATATTACGAAAAAACAAATCAACTGGACTATGACATACAAAGTATCTGTGAAAGGCTAAAAAATTAAGCATTGTAACTTGTTTCAAAAAATTCAAATTCCATTTGTAGAACTTTTGTGAACATTCCATCGACCTCTGCAACAGAATAGTTGTTAACCTCATCCCTCAAGAATTCACACCAAACTTGGAAGTGCTCGCCATCGTGCAAGTCAATCCAAGTTTGATGCTTCCAGTGTAAATCACTCTTTCTTGGGGAATTGTGTGCCCACGTCCAGTAAACCTGTTCTGCAACCCATAGATAAGTAACCAGTTCTGCATAAGTGTACTTGACGTTGTTTGTCATTTCTTCCAAAAAACTAACATATTTTGCAATGTCGCCAATCTGTTCTGTCTTGAAAACTTCGCGCTCCTTAGCATTTACCGACGCCTGTAATAAATCTAGAGCATTTTGGAAGTATGTGTTCTCATCGTTAGCAAAGAAACCAATTTTTTTAGCAAGGGTAATTAGACTCCCCGTAGATGGCGCCATTGAGGTTATTTTACAGATTAATCTCAGCCCGGTTTCGAAAAACTGAACATCTTGTGCTAAATAAACATATAATGTCCGATCCTTTAGGGTACCTTGGCAAAGCTCATTAGTCAATTTGTGTTCGGTTGCTTTCTTGAATAGAGCGTGATGTTTCGACAGTAATGTTTCAGTCGTGGAAACCATGATCTATCGTTTATGATTTTCGTTGGCCTTGTTATAGGACAGCATATCTAAAAGAAGAATGGAGGATAAAGTTTGAAAGCTTACACGCAATTTATAGTTTTGCCTTTCCTTATTATCATACCCATTCAGCGCTTCATATAATTGCATATCTCACGCGCGCCTGTAAATCGAATTCTTTCAAGGAAACTGATTGAAACGAGTAAAAATGACAGATATTACAACTTTTGTCAAAGTAGACACAATTCTGCGAGAATAATGGCGTTGTGTATTGGACTACTATTAGAGAGACATCTCAGACATACGAATACCATTTATATACGGATAATCTGGAAGACGGACGGCGAAATATGACGCTGTAATGATCACCGGTTTCTATTCCGGTGCTTC
The DNA here is from genome assembly GCA_030572985.1 of Zygotorulaspora danielsina. Classification (NCBI taxonomy): domain Eukaryota; kingdom Fungi; phylum Ascomycota; class Saccharomycetes; order Saccharomycetales; family Saccharomycetaceae; genus Zygotorulaspora; species Zygotorulaspora danielsina. The sequence continues at coordinate 167,779 of JAJMCL010000018.1, forward strand.
AAATTGGTTTACATGTACTATTTAAGACTAAACTGTTGACTATATTGTTGACTACCTTACTCTGTGCTAAAAGACCTCGCCCACCTCGGCGGCTACAAAACATTGACAGTCATGAGCACGTGAGATATAACTCGTACAACGGAAATCCAAAAGGAAGAATCGCGCTGTATGGTTTCTGGAATCACAACTGTGACGTATGAGACACCAGAAAGTCCTAGTCATTGGCCTGAGCTTGTGTAATCTCTTTCATCTTCTTAGAAACGTAACGTATTCCACCAGATATGAGATAAAGGCAACGCTCTTTTGTTCAAATACTGTTCAGATTTTTGTCACAATTAACTCATTACAATCGCTGGAAGTCATGACACAGAGCCAAATCTTATTTGACAATATCCGTCAATCCCTGGTCAGCGAACAATAGGATCAGAGCGGGCGCTTAGGAACATTCTTCCGTAATGTAAAATATATCCTCAAGACCGGCCCGATTGTAACGCCCATAGACATAATTGTTGCACTAGAAGAAGGGCACTTGACTGACTAGAATACCACTCAACGTTCAACTAGAATTTTACTATATCGAGGGAAAATGTTCAAATTCTGCACCGAAATTCGATGTCTGAGGTTGCGGCTTCCATTTTCCCATGCACAGAGAGAAACCAAAATGTTACCAATGCATGCCTTAGAGCTTTCGGTATATTGCAGCGCTTGAAACTTACTTTCAGAATATGTATTGAGATTGATATTTATAGTGGCACTCATTTTCTTCAATCGAACAGCACATGTGACCGCTCTTGCCGCGCGGATGCTTGTTTTTTTAATAGTTCGATTTACTTATGGGTCATCACTAGTTTGGTGAATAAAGCTAGATAATGGACAAAGTGAAGTTGATTGATGACGAGCTTGAATCGTTTCAAAAATATACCTCAGTCGAGCAAAACTATTATTTATCCTTAGAGGTCACAGTACCGAACCGAAATTCAGCAATAATTGGACTTCAATCACTAGGTTATGATAAACGATACCTGTTATGTATGAACAAAGTTGCCTACATTGTCAAGGGTAATAAAAGCTTTGTTGAGCTTTCTTTCGCGGGCGGAAATGCATGCTGCTTTGCATATGTCTTGATCAGAAAATCTGATCATCCAAGCGACCAAGAGATGTCGACACATGCTTTCTTTATAGAAGACAACACAATAGAAGTATACGAAGTCTGTGGAAGAGATGTGTGTCTTTCAAAAAAATTTAAGCTTCCAGAGAAGGCTCATTTCATCAAAGAGACCGCTAAGCGCCCCGTCGCAAGTACTGGGGATACAGTTTTCTTCTGCAACGACAGTCACAAGATTTTTGCTTGGGATCTGAAGAATGAAACGCAAAACTATGAGGGTGGGAGTATAAGGGAGGTCCACTATGTCGCCTTAGGTGAGCTTGTATTTTTTGGGTTTCTAGAGCAGCAGACCCAGTTGATATGTATATTCGAAAGCGACTTTAACGGGATCATTTATGCAGAGTTTCTCCGTTCAGTTGCCGGAAAGTATTCAGTAACAAATAGGATTCCTTTGAACTCAGGTGACAATTCCAATTACATTGTGAAGCAAATTGATAACGAAATGATTGTTTTCTTGACAACAGCACAAACATGGCTGTTTAGAGGTCATTGCCAACCTTTGCGAGTTAAGAATAAGGGTTTGCCGAACGATGCGCTGTTATCCATGCATATTCACGTTGTAAGCCTTGATATGATGCTAATAGAAGTTTATTTTGCATCAGGACGTATCTTCAGTTGCAACTCTCCAGTAATGCCGGATCAGAACCGAATCCTCATTTGGTCTGAAACAGCTTCCTTTAACGCTACCCCGAAAGAGAGCTTAAAGTTTGTTAATTATCTTCACGGCAAATCTTACATAAGTGCATCCGACTCCCAAGGAATTTCATTTCACGATTTGAGGAAAAACTCTAGGCGGATAATTGAGCGCTGTTCTTATAGAAGTGCCACTTATTTTGATACGGCCAGTTTGCCAGTCGAAGATGAAGTGACGAACTGTAAACTATTATGTGCTGCTTACAATAGCCGACACGGTTTTTTAGAAAAGCAGATTGTTCGATGCCAAGATTATCCCGCCACGACGACATGGTCTAAATCTCTGGAGCATTCACCGGTTCTCAACGTGTGGTCTACCTGCAAAGGTTTGGTTTACCAGAATTTTGAGGGGCTGTATTCTGTTGAAGTTGAGGATCAAATCGAACAATTTCAAGACTGCCTGTGGTTGACAAAGAGCGGCGTTCCTATAAGAGACGAGTATCACGACATCATATCAATTAGCCCTGTATTGGGCGCTGGTGACCGCAATATCGATGCAGTCGTGTTACTTAAGAAATGGGGGAAAGTAGATATTGTAGATTACAGTGAGAATCGGAAAAAATATCAGCTGCAGTTCGAAGTGGAGATCAAAAATAGCACTACTGCAGTTGTAGCTGCGTATTTTTCTTCTGATGGTCATTTTTATGTCGCCGTCTCCTGTGGGTATGAATCCCTGAGCTTTTTTCGTGATAGCAGCCTCATTCACAGGGTGCATTTGGCAACGGCTTTTTTCGTTTCTGATTTGTCAATTAAATGCATTTCCTCAAGACTGTATTTCATAGCAACCAGCACAGATGGCAAAGGCGTAGTTTTTACCTTTGATTCTGAGGAACCACTTTTGGAAATAGAGGGGAACTGTGGAATAGAAGCCCAGATATTTGACCCTGGAGATCATAGTAACAATATACTGATTTACAGTAGATCTGGTTTAAGAGTCTTTGATCTTGTCAATAGGACCTATTCACATATCAGTTTCCCTGTGATACCATATAAGATACTTGTAAATGAGCGAGATACTGGGGACCATAAGTCTTTTTATGTTTTGGACTGCAACGGGCGCCTTCATTTAATGTCCTGTGGCATTTTACAAGATCGAATAAGGCCTAGGCTCAATAATGACAACGTTATTTCAAAAACATTGGATCTCGGTGAATTAATACCACTAAAAATCCTTACAATGTTTAATACGCGTTATGCATTGATTGTGACTAAAAATTATATTAAGTCTAAAGCTAGTATCTCACTTTTTGATATTGACGACATGAGATTTGCTAAGGATCGTATATTGGGCAAAAACTGCACCCACTTTATACTGCGACCGTTATGGAATGACTGTTCCAGATTGAGCTCATTCACTCATTATATGCTGCAAAAAGTTATATTAATGTATTTTATTAGGGATAATGTTCCGATCTTTCAAATCCTCCGCGTTCAAGAAGATCGTTTCATTTTGCAACAAGAAGGGAAGCTACCGCATCCTGCTTTGACTATTTTTATAGATCCTATAAGAATGCAGGTGCTCTTCTATGGACTAAAGAAAACAGTTTACAACATTATTTGCGATTTTGGGGCTGATAAAGTCTTGCTAAAATCTTCATCTGGCACCTCAGAAGGCATAAATGGATTAGGATTCTTTGAGACAGAACCAGGTTTTATTAAGCTAGTTGCGAACAAGAACCTGGAAAGAAGATTCACCCATAAGAACTTTCCTCAGAAGGAGGTGAGGCTATCTCCGTCTGCTATCATGAAACAGTTCTTGACCTCTGGGAATCGATACAGAGTGTCAAGGGAATATCAGCTAACGGTCGATTGTCATAATAATGTAAACCTGTTCCGTTTCACGGGTGAACTTGTGAAAGGAGAGGGAAATAGACCGTATCTGTCTAGGCGATTTAAAGTTCATTCACAAATTACGAATATTTCACCAGTTCCATACAACATAAATTCAAGCACGAAAACATACGAAAGTATACCGCTATTCATCATTACTTGTGGGGATGGGCATATACTTGCATTAAATGAGATAATTGGTCATAAACCAGGCTCACATAATGAAGATATCATAAGCTCCGAAGGCGATAATGCATTGCGCATTTACAGCGCAAAAGCCACTGCAAATAGCATCGATCAGTCAAACTATTAGTCACATTTCACTTTTACACATAAATATATACTTATATGAGTGTTAAGATTATCCACATTTAGATACCGACTAAATCAACAATGTTTCAATCTTATCCTTCACGGCAAAGATCTGGTTTTTTAGAGAAGAAGCATCGTTGGTGGTAATAGAAGCAGAGATAACCGGTCTAGAAACACCGCAAGCTCTACCCAGGGCAACTCTCGATGGAACAAAGACGTATGGCACGTTTTTGTCCTCGCATAGCAATGGCAAATGCAAAAGGATTTCAATAGGTTCACAATCTGCGGCCATGATAATGAACTCGGAGATACCACGGTTCAAAGTCTTGGTAGCTTCGTTAGCCCCCTTTTTCAATTGTCTCAAATTGGATGCTTGCTGGACAACATCAAGAATTTGTTGAGTTAAAGCTTCATCAGCTAAAGGAAAGGCTTTTGGGTTTGGTGCAGACATCTTCGTCAAATTCAGTGAAATGCTATAGTATCCAAGTTCCTTGCAGAATTAAACGTTAGCTCGCTTGAATGGTGATTTAAGAACAATTATACCCAAGTATTAACGCAAAAGTTCTCATCTCATTCATACTGGTACAAGCTGATGGAAGAATCGAAGAGTCCGGTATTCCGTGCGATGAGCACATGAAAATTTTCAGTCGTTTAAGACGTTGAATGGTATTCGCACGTGATAGTCTCGTGTTGATGCTGTTTGTATTGATCTGCTATGCTGAATAGAAAGGGTTCTGCGAGGTAGAATATTACAAGGTTTTATCGGGAGGCAAATTAATTATTGGAATCTCGAACGATCCCGAAGCATACCTTTTAGATCTCACTTGTTTGCAAGTCTCCGGAGCGGTTGAAGCTAAGTCTGGCACCCATTAAAGCTGCGATTGGACGACACGGGGAATAGATTGGGCCAATATATTGTGAATGAGCGCTCAGCAGTCCGTAAACACGACTGCTTGTGACGAATTTCATTTTCGGGAAATACCGGAGACTCAAAAGTTTGACGATTTCGTTACGATCGATTGGCTAGCTGAGGAGAACAAACTTATTAATGAGAACAAACGTGCGAGTGAGGAAGGGAGGAGTTTACAATACTGGCAGGGGAGCTTCCATTTGTGGGCAAAATGCAGAACCGTAGTTACTTTGACGTTCATTGCCGTGGTAATTGGATGTATTGCTGGCTTTCTTCAGATATTCACAGAGACATTGGTGAACTGGAAAACGGGGCATTGCGACAGAAATTGGTTATTGAACAAGTCGTTCTGCTGTACTGATGTCTCAAATTATATTAGTGTATCAAGTAGAGGATACGAACTTGCTAAGAGGGAGGAGTTTGAATGCCTAGAAAATGGCACCTGGGTCAAATGGTCCAGGGAGCCCTTCCCGTTTATAGTTTTTATGCTTCTTTCTGTGGCCTTTGCACTGGCAAGTGCGCTATTAGTCAAGTACGTGGCTCCAATGGCTACAGGATCTGGTATCTCGGAGATAAAAGTTTGGGTGTCAGGCTTCAAATACAAGGATGAATTTCTCAATTTGAAAACCTTATTAGTCAAGAGTGTGGCGCTGCCTTTAGCAATTTCCTCCGGTTTAAGTGTTGGCAAAGAAGGACCATCTGTTCATTATGCAACCTGTTGTGGCTACGTGATTACAAACTGGCTTCTGAAAGATGTGTTGACCTATTCGAAACAATCTGAATATCTGACTGCTGCAAGTGGCGCTGGTGTCGCAGTTGCATTTGGTTCACCAATTGGTGGTGTCCTCTTTGGTTTGGAAGAGATTGCGTCTTCATCGGAGTTTAGCTCTTCTACACTTTGGAAATCTTTCTACGTAGCTCTTGTTGCCGTGGCTACTTTAGAATACATCAATCCTTTCAGAAGCGGGAAAATTATTTTGTTTAATGTGACATATGATAGGGATTGGAAAGTTGAAGAAATACCAGTTTTCATTATTCTGGGCATCTTCGGTGGTCTTTATGGTCAGTTGGTGAGTAAGTGGAATATTACCTATGTTCAGTTCAGAAAAAAATTCTTGTCCAGATGGCCAGTTCAAGAAGTCGTTGTATTAACCCTATTGACTGGTTTAGTAAGCTATTCGAATGAGTTTCTGAAACTTGATATGACTGAAAGTATGGGTATTTTATTTCATGAATGTAAAACCAACGATAGCACATCAACTTTTACTCATAGGCTCTGTGAATTGGATGAAAATACCCATGTTGTAAGCTTTTTACGAGTTTTTTCTTCACTATGTTTCGCAACAATACTTAGGGCGCTCTTCGTAATCATATCCTATGGTGCTAGGGTACCTGCTGGTATTTTTGTGCCATCTATGGCCGTTGGTGCTACCTTTGGACGTGCTTTGAGCTTGTTGATTGAAAGGTTCGTAAGTGGTGCTGGTGTGATTACGCCGGGTGCATACGCTTTTCTTGGAGCAGCAGCTACCTTATGTGGTATTACCAATTTGACATTGACTGTTGTTGTAATTATGTTTGAATTGACTGGCGCCTTCATTTATATTATTCCTACTATGATTGTCGTAGCTGTTACACGAATGGTATTGACCTATTTTCGTTCACCGGGAGGTATAGCTGATCAGATGGTATTAGTTAATGGGTTCCCTCTAATAGAATCTGATATTCGCGAAGAGTATATGGATAGGTACACGGCAGCTCAAATAATGTCGAAAAATCTGACAACGGTCGGCGAAAATATCTATCTTTCTGAATTAGAATCCCTGGTTTATGATACTTCAGAAAAATCAGTAAATGGATTTCCTATAATAAAGGATGAAGATAAGAATGACCCTGATAAAAGATGTATTGGTTATGTGTTGCGAAGGCATCTCATGTCAAAATTAATGACCATAGAAAGTAGCAGCGCAAGTACTGATAGAAAAATAGTGACTTTCACGGGTGGAATCAATTTAAGGATTTTAGATGGAGATATTCATGATGTACTTAATTTTCAAGATCTACTTATCAAATGTCCTGTGACGGTACAGCCCAGTGTACCCGTTTCCCTACTTTACAGAATGTTCAAACAATTAGGATGTAAAACCATAATCGTTCAGGAAGATGGTTTATTAAAAGGCCTTATCACGAGAAAAGATGTTGTAAGATTTGAAAGAAACAAGCATGAAGAAATGCATGGTCCTCAATATAAACTAAATGAATCATTTAATGAGAAACTATGGTCTATTATTCAATCAATTATCAATAGACTCGGCCGAGCTGAGGAATGAGCTGTAACGTAAATAAGTTTTGTCCCTTATAGAGAAATTAATCCAATGGCATTATTAATCAGCACTCCACTTACCTGTCTTTTTATAGTCTGAATATAGGCTTCTGAAATATTGAACGCCAGAATAATCTAGTGCTGCGTTCAACAATACCAGTTCATTATGGGACAATAAATCAAATATAGAGAAAATAGCAGGAGTTAATTCTTTTCGTATTGACGTCTTAAACGGCGAAACGGATGACAAATGGATGTATTTGATCAAGATCACCGGAATGTATTTCCTGAGATTTTTCTTTATAATTCCCACTCTTGAGTTCAAGTCATTTGTCTTAAATGTTTGATTACCGCCCAAATTAGGAACGCAGATGCATGTTATAAGTCGACTCAATGCTTTAGCGGACACGGCTGTCAGTTGTTTTTCTTGGTACGTGGAAAGCATCTCCAAGAATTCGCAAATCAGTGCATTTACCAAATGATGACGGTTAGACATTTTAAGTCTATGGGCAAAAACAACGTTGGAGATCACCTTTACTGTTGCTAAAAAAACATCATCACAAGAATTTGATGATTCCAAAAATATCAAGCTAATCTTCAGACTCATTGGAAATAACATCTCCGTAGCGTGTTGGGAAAATAGCCATGGCTTGTTTATTAAAAGAAACTGCATAGTATCCAAAACCCCTACTACTCCTTCTCTTGAATACTGATATTTGTCAGAATTGGTATAAAATTCAGAAATTGATGCTGCAAATAAATGGATACCAATCTTGTTGTCTTTGTTAATACTTTTCGTTTGGAATTGATAAAGGTCCAGTAGTCCTGCATAAAACCCTTCGGTACAATTCGAAAATGAGCTTACAGTGCTTGCAAGCGCCTGATTGAATCCTTGGGTGTCTTTCTTTAAGTATCGCTCAATTACCAATTCTAAAGCTTGTGAAAGCAGACTGGATTGGGCTCCTGCCTCCCTTAGAAGCAGATATTGTGCGAAAAGAAATTCCAATTTATCGTTGTAAAGCGTTGAATATAAGACGAAAAGACTGACAAGAAAATCTTTGTCCAACCGGCATCCATCTTGATTGTAGAACTTGACAATCTGTGACAAAAGCCCCGTCGCCTGGCTATTCGTTGGATTTAGGTTATGACTGAAACCAAAAATAAAATATAGACTTCTCAGAAGCCATGATAAAGTTTGTAGATCCTTGACATCGCTATTAAGTATCTTACAAGTGGTGCTTTCGATGAATTTAGTCCCTAAAGATTCGGTAATCGAGGCGTCATCAGCTGTAATAGCCAGAAATGACATTTGAAAACATTTCTTGTCAAAATTTTTATTTAGGATTCCCTGTGATAAATCTGCGATTCCATCTTCTAAAAACTGTTTGCTTTTGTCTTCTTTTATCTGAGTTATGTGGTTATTCCAGACTTTCTGGAAGACTTTATCTTCATATTTCAAACATTTCAAATTTTTTGCAACGAACTCGCTCAATACACTAAAATTTGATTCAATATCAGATTTGAACGTCGGATTGCTCAAAAGATAATCCAAAACATGCACCTCTAGCTCTGATGTTGGAGCTTTGTTGCAGCATATACTATTAATTAGCTCAACTCTTACGCTTTTGTTAATGCACTGCAAAGGAATCTTTGATATTGAAGCCAGATACATATCAGAGGTATGTAGCTTTGCTAATTTACTGGACAGTAACCCAATAATATTATTCTCCTCAAAAATATCGTCTTCTTCCAATAAATTGTCAAGCAGTTTCGTATTTTTCTGCGCTAAAATGAAGTCTATAAGGACAGATAAATCAGTCCTTGTGACGTTGGTATTGATTAAGGTACTCCAATTTGTAAAAAGGATTTGAATGACTTCAAGCTTCTCCTCTTCATCTATTCGACCTAAATATTTCATAAACTGAGCAATGACTTCTGTCATATCAAAGACTTTGTATTCTCTCAATTTGAAGAAATAAAAAAATACCTCTTTGGAGGTTTTCGATTTCAAAATTGAAGTCTCCCTTTCTCCATCCCAAGAATCTAGCAGATAAGGAGGAATTATATCATCAAAAATATTCATAACCAAATATCTTAACTCCCAAATTTTAGACTGCATATTAAACTCTGGTTCAAATACTATTGATAAGGGACTTTTAAGATTAGCCAGCACGGTATAAGACAAAGTTTGCAAACCACAAATAATAGCACGAAAGACAAGGAAGGTGATGTCATCCTTTGAATTATTTTTGATACGCTCTAAATGAATTGAAATTGAATCTTGCAGCTGTAGGCTGGAGAAAGATGATATATTTTGAGAGACTACCTCTGCAAAAAACGGATTTTTCAAAAAAAAAGATGATTTTTCAATACCACTTTTTTGACAATAGCTTTCTAATTTCTCAACATACTTGGGAAACTCTCTCGCGTTAATGTGGCAGTTTGCAATTTTTTTCCAAATTAACTTCACATCCTCTGGGCTATCAAGCCTATGCTCATATATCAGATCCAGAAATAAATCAGAACTTTTAATGCCTAATTCTATATCCAGATTGAGTAACTGAGATATTAAATTCCAAAAATTAGCATCATGCATGTTGTTTCTGGATGCACCCTCCAAAGTCTTCTCTAAAATTTTAGTTAAGAACTCATTCGACATTGTCTTTTTTGATAAAGATAATGCTTGAAGTAGATCTCTTGTAAGTTCAGGTTGTATGTCAACAATCATTGTGAAAATTTTTTCTAGCTCATGGAAATTCTGTTTTGAGAGGAATTTTATCAGTATCTGGTATAGTACTAAGGTATCTTTTGACCTTAGTTGATCTCTGTTGACCTTGAAGAAATTTTCCAACTGCTTTAGAGTGTCCACAGAACTATCAAACAGAAAAACACCCAGTTGCTCTGTTAAAAATGAGACAACCATATCATCGCGTCTCTCGCCTCCACATTCCGAAATGTACTGAGTAGTTGGTAACAGAAGTACATTACAGTAGACATTAGCTGATTTGGTGTTGACCTCAGAAATGTTCTCAATTCCAGTAAGGTTTTTCATTTGCTCTATCAGCTCGCGAGTTAACTGAGACTCAGATTTTCCATCAGCTAGCTTGCTTACGAGCCTCAAAGTCTTTCCCATGATGGAATTGGCACTCTCTATAGAAACATTCACTGTGATAATGGAATTTATCATTTCACAAGTTTTCCTGAGTTCGGTCGCGAATTCCGTAAGGTTGACATCGACAATTTCCAAAGTTTTAATGAGGTGAGGAACAAATTTTACTTGTTTGAATAGTTTTTTCAGGATCATTTCATCATCTCTTAATCTCAACCACATTTGGTTGTATAAAGCCCATATCCTGTAATCAGTCTTGAAGTTTACCAGCTTCTGATCATTCCATCTGTCATTTATAAGCTCTAATGCGAAAATCTCTTTGTTTGGAAAGTAGTACTTTTGGAAGTCTAACTCTGCGTATATGTCGCATATCTCTCCAGTAGTAATGCCTTTAGAGCGCAGCTGTTTAGTTAATGACTGCGTAGATGCAGTGACGTTCATCTTGGATGCGACAACTGTGACCGTAAAAATAAATTTCAGTAGTTACGTGTGAAGATAACACCTAGAACAATTGTTATAGTAAACGATTCAATCGTTTCTCCAATTCTTCGAGCGATGGGATGAGCATGAAATTTTCTTCGAGAAGTGGTCGCTCTCATGAAAGTTCCGAAAAATAAATAAGTTTTCAACATTTAAACATTTAGACATATTACAGGTTTAGTAAACATAGGTCAAAGAGACTCCTAGGCCACCAATTGAAGCGCAAACAATACTTGTGGTACTTTCCTGCACACACAATGACGGTTGAGTCGAAAAGCACCACTGAGGATCTTTTTATGGCCGTTGATGGGCTGGATTTTGCTTACGATAACTATTCCCTGGAGAATCCCCGCAACGATTATGATGATGGCGATGATCTTGGTAGGGACCCTGTAAGTAACTGTTTGATGGTATCAATGAGTAAGAACAATCAGCCATTACCGTTTGGTGGCCACGGTAGGCTTAACTTCAAATTGAGCCCACTGTCGTATCAAAATATCGCCTTTTTATCTGAAAAGGAGCTATATGGATTGTACCCAGTGAAGCTGCCAGGTGTAGACACCAGTCAGGAGTATATCAATTTTGTCATAAAGTTATTTGAAATTTATAGTTCTTTGGGAGAAGAGAGATTGAACTCAGTACCAACTATAGGTGTCATATCTGCTAGCGCTGCAAAAGAGCATACCATAGCACTTAATCTAGCACTTCAGGCTCTCGTTGTCGAACTAGAGGATTTTATAGACGCTATCAAAGATAAAAAAAGCTTGTGCACAAGATTTTATGATTTGGAAGAATGTCTCACCCTTCTGAATTGCTTGAAGACAATTCATTTTACAGCCGACGGACCGGATGAACAAAGCTCACGAAGTGATTTTATCAAAAGCCTCATGGGATGGATAAATAGATCAGATGGTGAACCAAACGAGGAATATATTGATCAGGTGTTCTCTTGTAGAGGCAATAAAAAAGTTTACGAGAGCTCCTTTTTTTGGAAACTACTGAATCGGCTGGCCCTCAGAGGTTTGTTTCAACAGACTGTTGCATGTATCGAAAGATCGGAACTTATAGAATATCTGACGTCAAACTGCGAAGTCTCATCGAATGCTTTGCAAGATGTGATATCACTCCTCAAACAATATCCAATGGATTCGTCTGCTTCGTTCCGGCAATGGAAGACATTAGTTTTAGAATTGGCTCAAACTTACAGTGACTCGGAAACTCAGATTTCTGGTGAATTAAGAGAGTACATTCAAGATACATTACTATTGCTCGGTGGTCATCAGGACAAAATATTATTTTATTCAAATACCTGGTATGAGTCTTTCTGCGGCTTATTATTATTCTATATTCCTTCTTTAGATCTTTCTGAAGAATATTTGCAATTAGCGCTGAGGCAAAACCCCCTAGATGTGACTAATAATTGGGAATCAGCATGCGTTGACCTTATCAAAGGGAGTTTGTATTCCATCTTACCGACTTTAGAGTCACTCGATAGCTGTACCGCTGCCTTTACTGCTGCATTATGTGAAAGCAAAGGCCTTTTAGAAAACTACAATCAGGAAGATGATGATAATGAAAAATCGATAATATACGGGAGTATAGACGATTTGTTCGGCTATCGAAATGGTATGGCATCTTATATGCTGAATAATTTTGCATTTGAGATTTGCTCTCTTGGGGATACAAACCTATGGCCGGTTGCAATAGGCTTGATTACGTTATCACCAACAACTAGTACAAGCGCCAAAAGGATGGCCATTGCAGAATTATTACCACATTATCCATTTCAATCATCGGACGACATTGAGTGGATGCTGAGCGTATGTGCTAAATGGAGATTAACACAAGTAGCAAAATCGATATATGTTACGCTGGGGAATAAGCTGCTATATGAAAGTAACACTATAGAGGCAATGGCTAATTTTAGCAAAGCAGGTAAATTTGACTGGGTGAAAAGATATTCATGGATGATGTTTGAAGCATCTGTATTACAGGGTAGCCCCCTGGATGATATTGTACTCAATGCCATTGTTAATAATTATGATGATCCTGTGATACCAAAGGATGTTCTGGACTCTCTTGTTACTAGTGCGATGAAACAATCGTTATCCCCATATGCTGTACTATATCAACTATATGATGCACAAAAAAATGAGCAATGGACTCAAGCATTAGAGCTGTTGTTGGTATTGTTGGAATTCCAGTATCTGCCTAAATGTTATGTGATACTTCTCATTTCAAAATTTCTACTACCAACTTTTCTAGAAGATTCAAGCAAAAAAATGAAGGAAGAGACAGTTCTGAGGATAATGGAATGTATTACAAATAAATGGGACAATAACGATGAAAAATCTCAAAATATTCATGTGGCACTTCGTGAAATGGGGTTAGCAGTATCGGAAAATTTAGAAAGTTTGCACAAACATGTAAGGAAACTGCTAAATATTAAGCTTTGTCAAGATTATATGTGAAAGAAATTTGAACTGTCTTTTGGTAGATTTATCTTAGAAGTATATACACATACATTTATGTAGATAGATCGACAGATTTTCAAATTTTGCAAAACTTGTTAAATGTAATAATCATTCCTAATTATGTGTAGAACAAATTTTTGCATCTTTAAATTTATGCCTTATCTTTTGTTAAAGCGATCAACAGAGGACATCTTGAGCAGCTCTTGAATTCATCAATAGAGCAACAATCAACCCGTAAAGACCCAAAACTTCAGCAAAAATCAAGATCAAAATCATACCAACAAATAATCTCGGTTGTTGAGCAACACCTCTAACACCGGCATCACCAACGATACCAATGGCGAAACCAGCGGCCAAACCACTCAAACCAACAGAAAGACCTGCACCCAACTGAATGAAGCCAGTGTATAGAGCTTGAACCTGTTGTAAAGATGATGAAATCAACACAGAAACGACCAGCCCATAAATGGCGATAATACCAGCCATAATAACTGGAACAACGTTCCTGATCAACAAATCTGGTCTCAAAACACAGGTGGCACAAATACCGACACCAGATTTAGCAGTACCATAAGCAGCACCAAAGCAGGTGAAAATAATGGAGCAGGCACATCCCATGGCACCAAAGAATGGAGCATAAACTGGACACAATTCACTCATAATAGTTCTTTTTTAATCACTTTTTCTACAATTATCCCCTTAAAGATCAAATTCACTGATCAATTACTGTTATCCAGGTACTAAAACGATTAGTTTTCTGTACTCAACTCTTCACGGTTGAAGTCAACTTGTAGGTATTTGCAGTTCAAGTTTATCCCTTGAGGAGAAGTAGAAAAGGCCTTGCAACCAAAAAACTTCTTTGACAAAAAGCAGCTATATCCGGGTAAATTAGTGTCTCGTGATACTTTTCGAAAGAAATATTATAAAATATGTTGCATAGGTGTTTACATACTTTTTTTAGGTTTTTTGAAGAAGCTCTCGAGTGTTCCCTGGGTCTTCTTCGTCGAGGGAGTTGTTTTCTTGTTGCCTGAAGTTGTTTTGAGTGGCCTTTTCTTTGACGACTGCGGCGGAGTAGATGTGACAGCCCGCTTTGTGACGATGTAGCCGTCTTCGTCAACATAGGAGGATACGGCCTCCTCTGGTTGCGAGGAATGTTCTTCAGTTTCCGCTTGCTGCTTTTGTGATGATTGTGATGCGATGGTGGTGTCTTCGGTGGTAGTTTCCAATAGGTCCTCCAATTCCTTCTTGTCCAGCGGCGTTGAGCCTTCTGTCTCTGGTGTCGGTACATCTGCGTCTACCGCATGATCATCATCTTCTACAATGTCTTCATCTTGCATAGCATCATCATCGGTAAACAGTGACTGTAATTCCTTCATTTGTGCGGATTGCTTTGGATCGCTTTTCTTCGGTTGATTTGAGGTGCGTCTTTTCCTTAATTCCTCTTGTCTCTGGGCCTCTTTGTTCTCCCTCTCAGCTCTCATCTTCGCTAGTATGGCTGTGGATCTCAATCCCGTGCTTTTGGCAGGTTTCGAGTGGCTAACGGTTGGATTCGCTTCAGTTTCTTTTTTATCTGGCACCGTTTTAGATCGTAAAGCTGGGGTTACAACTTTGGCCGCAGTTTTTTCCTCCACGGTCTTTGCTCTTTGGGGCGGAGCTTTCAGTTTGTATGGATTCCTAATACTCAAACAGTCGTGCTGATCTACTAGAGTGTTCACGGGGATGAATTTTTCCATTGGATCAAAGGCATATATAAAACAATCAATAATTGAACTCTCATCTCCAAGGCTGTTGACATCACTTACTACTTTAATTGTTCCATTATTATGGCATGTCACAATTATGCAATTGAAACGCGTGGTTGTATTCTGCTTGTAGTATGAGAACATAATTTTCTTACTTCTTGAAGGCCCCATTTTGAATCTAAAAATCAGATCTGTGAACAGCACTGGCTTCTCCTCTGTGAATAGCCTGTGGCTAATATACTGGAAAGTCTCCGCTTCGACCATATCCATCTGGAGATCTGCCATGCTCCGGTTCTCCTGTTGATATGTCTCCTTTCAAGTTTCTCTCAGTATTCCATCGTTCTGTATTCTTTAGTTTGGAAGCTCGCGCGTCAGTTTCCTCAATAAAGGAAACTTGACGACATCAATTCGATTTGAGGTCAAAACCATAAAACCTCTATTCTTCTGCACATCTCAAATTGTAAAGGTTCTCAACCCTCGATTTAAATCTAAATCTCATCTCGATAGGTCATTTTTTTCGTACTGATTGTATTCCTCTAGAAGTGACATTGGCACAAAATCAATCGAAAAGGTACAAGCGAATCAAAAGCAGCGCAAATGAAATTAAAAACAACCTTTGTACTATTTTCGCTCAGTATTTTTACAACACTGTTTGCATTTGAATTAGTCTTAGATGAAGATACTAAGATCATGCAAACGATGAAAAAACTAGACGAATATTACGACCAGCAAACGTGGAATCAAGATGAGGCATCACAGTATTTGGATAAGCTCGTGAGGAAGCACGGTTCAAGTGTAAGGCATAAAATGGAGCAGTTTACGCAAGATGTTGGATCGGTAACGGCTCAGAAAGCAACACAGCAAATTAAGTCAAATAAAAAATGGTTCGTTGGGGAACCAAGACTTGCCAAATTTGATAAACCCGTTTTTGAATCTATGGTCACTAAGTTGAAGAGTTTATTCCCGTCGTCTTCTAGTTTGTTAGACGGTTGGAAGTTTCAGGATTTAGGTATTTATTTTGTTTCTATTAGGGACACAAATATATTCGATGAAGGAGCTCCTCAATGAAATAAACATAAATAAACATAAAAAAATAAACCAAACAACCTAAGGATAGAAAAAACATCTTAAATTGTAAGAAAGCCTATTGATACAACTTGATTCATTTTGAACTCAACGTATATAAGTGCATTTATTACCAGTTGTTTCTTCATATACTTTATAAGTTAAAAAGTGTTAAAAAAACTAGCGCCGCTTGGTTTCGATCCAAGGACATCAGGGTTATGAGCCCTGCGCGCTTCCACTGCGCCACGGCGCTATATAAGCTTTAATGAAAGCAAAAGATTTAAGATCACTTTTACCTTTCAATATACTGAGTGAACAATAATGATCGATTTTCGAGATCTTGAATGATCAAGATGTTGGTGCTAGAACCGAGAGTCAGTAAGACAAAATGTTAGAACTGAGAATCAGTAAGATAAAATGACAGTATTTACAATGTGACATTTACGAATGATATGCTGAGTAACCAAGAAAGTTATGTGAGGTGAGCCCTAACAACTTATCGTTCGATGTGGAAGAGAATCGAATGATATTTACTGCGAGACGATAACGATCAGGATCATCACTGCAATACATTCTATGGTCATCAGCCACCAATATAATCCGTGCA
>JAJMCL010000019.1:0-127953 GCA_030572985.1 Zygotorulaspora danielsina
GTTTTGCATTGGCAGATCTGGCTTCGATTATTTGCTGCTTCAAAGCTCCCTCATAATGCTCAACTACCATTGTCGCCTTAGATAGATACACAACATTGTAGTAGTAGTATGGTCAAGTTTGATTAATCTTCTTGATTTAGACGATTACAAATATATTTGGGCCATTCTAGCCAGAAGAGTTATATCTGCTCAAGCGAAACGATGAGTAATCACTTTTTTTATTATACTTTCGGAACGCTGTAGAATGACGCCATTAAACGCGGCCTACGAAGAAATTAACTTTTTCTGCGCCAAGAAATGTATCTAAGGGCCTGCGATAACAGGAACAGCTGGAAGGCAAATCTTCTCTCAAACAGCTCTCAGATCCGCGTAGTTTCTTGCAAATTGCTCAAATAAACTATTCTGGGTCTAGATGCAGTTATTAGCTAGAAGCTTGGTAAAATATCAATCTGTTGTTGCAGGGGAGGGCGGGAGCTGCAGTGTTCTTACCCTATTTGTGATTCTTAAAATTTTGCGATAGTGCATATAATCCGTTTATGGCAACTTTGGTATTCGATGCCATACTTCTTTAGTAAATACTACTATACAGGCAATTTGAAAGTAAAGTTGTTTAACTAATGAACTTTTCGATAACCTTGACAGGGGAATAACTCATTGTGCAAATCGAAAGACTCCAATATAGTCATAACATGTATTTCATACCTGTTAAGATATGATGAAAGGATTGATTATCAATTTAAAATATACTGTTTTAAAGTGTTTATTCAATAAAATAAGCACATGCTGACGATATCTAGATGACAGCCTTTAAGGTAAGCTTAAGCCATGATTACCAGTGTATTTGGGGCATTCAGGTTCCAACCAACCCTGTAAAGTTGTTACTGGGTCCTCTAACTCATATATATCAATTGCAAGAGGTCTACAACACTCAATCATTCCTTTTTTATCAGCGCTGTCCTTCTCCTCGCCCCAATCCCACTGAGACAAATCGCCGCCCGGACAAGCTGATAGCGCCACAAGCAAATCTTGCTCGGCAAAACATTCGAAATAGTCATCTCTTCCTGCAGGACAAGTCTCCATAAAGTATTGATCATACTCATTGAGACCTGTGACTTGAAATACATTCAGCACGTCATGGACGTCAAACTCTGTCAGCCCATAGGGTTGCACAGCGCGCGTCAAATTGGAATGACAGTGAAAATCGTTATTTTCGCCGCTGATTAGTTTATCGACGTAAGGGTCGCATCTGGTCCCCAAAGTATCATGCACTCTTCCACCCCATTCGTCATGTCTAGCCTCTAGTGTGTCGCCAATAATAGTAACTAATGGCCGTAAATAGGGCAGATTAGACCATAATCTATCAAAAGTGGATACATGCGCACTGTGCAGCTGCCTTGTGCGGGCAGCCCAGAATCTTTCTCTTGGATTATGCCTATTCCAAATATTCAAATCGCCTACTTGAGGACCCTCCGGAGTACGTAGTCTAAAAATACTTTTCGCAGGAATCTCTACGGCAAGGGCACTTCTTGGATGGATCAAATGAGTTCGAACCAGCTTCTTCCTGCTATTGGCAATTTGTCTGTATAAAGTCTTATCAGCATATATTTTTGAACCAGGCTGTGGAAAGTAAGCAGCTTTAGGTTTTTTCAACCCGTATTTATGCCTTTCAGGCTGTTGCGATGATAACGCATCCATTTTTGGCTAGATGAAAGACCTTAATAGGTCTTCAGTGCTTTTCATTGATTGCCAATTGCAGAGTTTGCTGCTTGACAGTTACCATCCTCTTCTTATATGCCCATTATCGCTTGCGTATAAGTTTGTCGGAGATTTGTTCTTTCATATCACCGCGCTCCTTTCGAGATCAAGCGATGGTTTCGCTTATCTAAAGATAAGGATCTCTACATTCGGCAAAAATGAACGTGAAAACGACTTACTCTATCTGGATTTTGGCTATCTGAAATTATGATGCTAACGATACGATGAAGTCAGATTGTGACAGCCCGTCTCTTTTTGTGGCTTTTAAGCTAACCAAAGAACAATCAATGGCTATTCACTAACGCATGACTTAGATATTTTGCAGTATTACATAGTTGGACGATATGTTCAGGAGCGCTCCCTCAACGGTTCACGGTTTTATTTAATGAATATTTTTATCAGAATATTGCGTATCTTTGATTAACGAGATATTTTTTTGCAATTTATAGAATTATTGCATAGATATTTCAAGAATTGATTTATCGAGAGCTACCAAGTTGGACCTTCCAACTAATTCCTACATGTTCAACTACATTTCTTACTATTATAACTTGATTTATTAGTTGTCAAACGCCTTGTTTGATCATCCATACCGTCAAATATTCCATTCCAATATAATTTCTCATTTTCTGTTAATCGCATTGCATTCGATTAGGAACTTGATTTTCTTTTGACATTATTCGTGTGCAAATCCCCTTTTCCAATTAGTTAATGTTTTGATAACTCTATTCGACGCTTGACAACTTTCGCCCTCTTTCTAACAGTTTACCAAATAACAAGAGTTTATATGTGTGCTGCAATATAAGTGTATGCATTTTATGTAACAAGATTTTAGTAGATATATCTGGTTCTTTTTGTGTTAAATTTCAGCATTAAATATAAATTCTACAAAATGAGCTAAACTAATGCTTCCTGATCTTAACCTCGATTCTCCTCTCGGAGGGAAAATAGAAGGTCTCTGAATCGAATAAATCAGCAGCCGAAGCTCTCCACAATTGAACGTTGTTTCATTTTTTTCAATGAAAGTTCCTCCTACCACTTTCAGAAAACTGAAGAGCCATATTTTTTTGTAAAGATTATATAAAAATATTTTCAAGCCTTATCAGTGGCTTATGCACAGTGCACATATAGTTATTTAACTTTCAACGCTTACGGATTTTCTGCAGTGCAGTCATGACGAAGCAGGACGATTGGTCGCAAAGCCTTCATCAACCTACCATAAACATGACTTAAACAGGTTCAAAGAGAACCCTACCGCAGGATCTAACGAGAAGATTAAAGTGTGGTGAAAAGACAAAGAATCAACCAGCTAGGGAGTGATACATTTAACTCACTCTTTTGATATATGGATTTCTAGAGCGAATTCTCGACCCAAATACGTAGAAAATATAAGGGAGAGGGATCATTCCAAGAGCAATAAATCCAACCGTCGAGGCACCCCAATGAACCCCAAGATTCTTAAAAAGAGCAGTTCCGAACAGAGGGAAAACTCCACCCAAAATCGACCTTAAAAATGTATTGGCGGCAATGGCGGATGCCGCATACTTGGTGAATGAATCGACCAAATAGTTGAGACATCCCTGAAAAATGACAAAAAACCCGAAAGCCATGCACGAGAGACCAATGCATGGTACGATCCAATGGATAGTAGACCGCGAAGTCCATGCAAATATAAACATCCCAGCAGGCATTAACCAGCCGAATATCATCATAGGGGGGAATCTTTCTTCTGGGATGGGAACACCGTTGTGTTTTGCAAGCAAGTTTCTGTACCTTAAACCGCCCCAAACATTAGCAGCACCACCAAAGAGAAGACCAATTAGCACAGAGAGAATGGGAAGATTGCTAACTGTATCGTTCCAACCTCTTGTTATCTGGAAGGTCAAAGGCAAAGAAGTTACGATCAGGTATAGAATTCCAAAAACATAACTTGCAAACATCGCCAGGGCAAACACAATGGGAGTAGCAAGCATGGCAAACGGCCTGACAAGATGGACACTGAAATACTCCTTAAGATCCAAATCCCATTCTTCGTGTTTAGCATGATATGCCCAATTTCCTGATTGCTTACGAATTTCTTTAGCCCGACGTGTCAGTATAACTCCGGCGAATGATTCAGAGACCGTGCAAGCGGCAACTATCAGAAGAACACCCTGTACTATGCAGATAAACCATAATGCCCAGCGCCATTCCCCAGAGCCGACTTGGAATGTTAGCAAAGACGAGATAACTGGTCCTACAGTAACACCGCACACAACGAACAGAGCATAAAACACCATAGCGATAGCCCGAACATTAATTGGCCAAATGTCTGCGAGCACCCCGCCCGATGACACAATTGGACTCCCTCCAAAGAATCCTGCAAAAAACCTTGTAACCAGAAAACTTGAATAGTCTTTACAGGCTGCTGTTCCCAATGTGAACGCCATTGATATGAATAGCGGAATGAACACGCCTATCTTTCTTCCGTACATCTCTGAGAGGGGCGCGAAGAACATCGGCCCGAATGCAACGCCAAGGATATACAGCGTCGTGCCCAACAAGGCTTTTTCTGTACTCACATGGAAGTAATTCGCCAAATGCGGAACTGAGGGTGCAGTGGTTGTGGAATTGAACTGAGCGGCAAAAGTAGCCAAACCGTAGATCATTGTGTGATACAACTTTTTGGAGAATTTCCAGTTGAGGGGCTTCTGCGGATCATTATCCTCGAAAGCAACTACATATTTACTTTCCGTTTGGTCCTCGGACTTTTTGATGGACCCCATACCTGTGCCCGAGTCCGAAGCGCTCTCATTTCTGTCTATTCCAGCTTCTATGTCCTTTTCAGGAGGCATTATGTCGCTACCAGTCATAGATGGAATTGTGCTGCTCTGATGGCCTCCAAGAGACATCATTAGTAAATCATACAGTGTGTGTTCACCTGTCAGTAATCCCAGGGTCTGTAAAATCCATGAGCTTATATCGCTTGTTTCCTTGGGAAAGAAGGCTTCTATGAATTGGGACCGTATCCTTTACATGAGTCAGCAACCGAAATTCACCGACTTCAGCCGAATGGTTTTTTTCTAACTCCGCCCGCCCTTTGTGCCACCCTTTAGTGAAAATTTCATCACGTCGCCTAACTGCACCTAGTTCGACGCACCGCCATAGAAAGACGTAGCGCACGCCAAGAAAACAGCCGGGAATTTAGCAGAGGCAGGAAACCTTAAAAGTGTTTATCTTGGAAGTTATGCCCGCTTTCCTGCAAGTTATGCCCGCTTTCCTGCATAATGTGAACAGTAGGAGTGGATATAACCACTAAGGTAACATACGCTATGGATACGACAGGATCGCAGAAAGGAGCCATGCGGCATTGATGGAAGCTTTCAATGCTGGCGCGGACTCTTAAACAACCTAAGGGAGAGGCAGTCGAGACTCAATAATGTAAGGCTCTGCTGAGCGGTCTGACTGGGTAAAGTTCTAAGCAAGAAGCTTGATTTCACTCATGAAATTGTTATTCAAGGGCATCATATCGCGCAAATCTCAACGGTTACCCATCTGCACTTATTGCACCCTCCTAAGAGGAGACGGCTTTAAACGTCCAAGCTGCCATGTTTGGACAATTAACATTCATCGTTTGTAGCTCAATCTCGGTGTGTTGCTGGATCATGGAAGAATTCTAATCCGAGTGCGTTGGTAATTGCAATGCCGTATATGCGCTTTTTTCGCAGCCCTACGGCTCTATAGTATAGTTTGGCTTACCAACAAAAAAATATTTAACAGGTGAGGTGGTGCAATATAACCATGCGTTCCATACTGCGTGAATGGCAAGTGGAATCTACATGGGTGCAACAACATGCCTCATATCTCCTTGCAGCTACACCGATCTATGGGAAAGCCGGAAACCATATGGCACTTGCAGTCCGGCCTCTACTTGCTGGTCCTCATCTTATTGCCAACCTGAAGTGTTTTATAAAAACTCCCATAATTTATCCAATTACTTCTCCCCTTCAAGAACTAAAAGCGGGTTATGTTTGGGCCAATACCGTGGTTTTTGCTTAAATGACGTGCAATATTGAGCGCCTTAATCAGATGAAAGATATTTTGTTTTAGTTCGGTTACCCGAGGCGTGCCAAGCAAAAATTGAATAATTAAAATTCAAATCTTTCAAGTGACGTAGTATGGTAGTCAAGCTGCAGATCAGAGTATTGGCCCGAAACGTCTCAGATTTCAATTTGGCTGCGACTCTGTTAATTCCCAATCTACATGAAGAATTTTGACGAGCGACTAAAAATGACCAAAGGCGATAATATAAAACGAAATAATTGAGAGACTTTTATGTCAGGGCTACTAGCTGCAGAGGCAATAATTTGCCCTAATATGTGTACTCTGAAATACCTAAATGCATTGACCGCGCTATGAACACTTTAGTTGAATGTGAACCCTTCATGTTCATATCCTGAAGACCATCTTTTTCCAGATAGGTGATTCAACACCTTAACTTGAGAAAGAAATTGTGACGAAATAAACCTATGATTTATTTTCAGATTTAAAAATATACAGGAATACAATGGCATTCAAAGTTTTGAATAGTGAATTGGTTAATACTGCCGTAAGTGCTCGGAGTAATTTCAGACGGTTTTCACCAAAATCTCCCGGTAATGCGTTATTCCTTCGTATAATTGCCTTTCTGGTTATCTCTCCGTTGAATAGCTCAAAATATACTGCAATTTACTCTGAAAGGACGAACAATAACGAAAATTAGCTTCTTGGTGCCATTTGTGGAAGAAAGACAGAAAAAGCCCATGATATTTCAGAAAAGCTGATCAAATCTTGTTAAATTCGAAAAGTTGTTTTGTTTGAGTGATAATCTCACTCGTTGAAGAATGGCATGGCATTTTAAAATACACATGTACGACAGTTGACAATAATACTAATTTCATGTAGAAATCAGTAAGACCCTGAAAATTGAAATTTTTTTTTTTTTGATAAATTCCAATAAAACAGGAACTAATCGTTGGTCCAATCGGTAAATGTGTAATCCAAATAGCTAAAAATATCTCGATAAGAAATTTTGTTTTTTCTATTTTTACATATATATATTTCAACATTTTTCATGCTCGAATTACATCATGGGCAGTATTAAGGCCAAAGACGTGAAAAGCATCTGCTCTTTAATCCGCGTGGTAGTTTACTGGCCTAATTCCAACCGGCACAAAAACTGTGAAGATTGACACATATGAATCTTTAGAAACTCTAATAGAAAATTGAGAAAAACTTTTGAATGAACATCTATCGTTATAATTTACTGTTTTGTTATCCTTTTCTCAATTTTTTACAAAAAATATTTAATATTCGTAAGTTTAAGGTCTATCTTCTTTAGAACTTCTTAAATAATGTATTTCAGCTCGTTCTTCTTGCCTACATATTTGGCAGCGTTTTAAGAGTTGTTTGATCTGTCTTCAATTATATGGTTCGAATGCAGTAATTAACCTGTTTTAAATGGCTCTTCCTTTCCATAAATGTTCTCACAGGGTGGTGGTAGTTCAAATGTACTATCATTTTCTTTGCTGTTTGAAGAGGGTTCAGTAATACTTTCTGCAAGCACCAATTCGGGGTCAACGCGACCTTTCATAATTTTAATATTCTCCAGCCTACCCTTGAAAGCCAAACCAGGATGAAACACTGTCAAGATAGCAGTTGCTAAAGCCATCATGAGCGCATCCAATACAATAAAGTAGTTTTCGTGAACCATTATATATTCGTTCCAACCATCAACAAGTTCAGCCAATCTATAGCAGCACCGAATGAATACAAAACAAACAGCGCATGTCATTGCCAGAGGAAAGTGATGGAAAACCCAACGATCAGGGAACTGTCTAATATGTTCATATTTTTTCCTGTATAGATAATCAATTTCTGATTGTGGAATCTTAAAAAGTGCCCAACTTAACTTGCTGGTACGAACGTGATCTAGACGGGTTTGAACAAACAATTTGTAGAATAGATGCAACATTAGCCCCATAAAGACAATCATGGTAGCAACTTGAATTGCCAGACCGGCCACAAAAACATTTTTTCCAGCTTCAATTGCAGAAATAGATGTTGAACCGGAACCACTTTGTGCGCCACCAGCTGCCTGGATCACAAGTGACAGGACGTCGCATGCTATGAAAATGTATGAATATGCCCTTGGCGACGATAACAGCGCAAACCTGTGACCGTATATTTCAATTAGCTTAGCCAACTGATAGTATATAGCTGCCATGGTGAAGACAGGTGCTATGGTTAGGCAAACCAGCTGCATTAAAAAAGGCGGAAAACTGTATATATTATAATGCGAAATCACCCTACCGATATAACCTATAACTTCCAATGAGCCAGCAAAAAAGAACATAGTAGAAAACCAGTATTGTTTCAACCAATACATTCCTAAATGAATGAGAACTAGGAAGCACCATATCACAAGCATTGAAAGGTTGAATGCCAGATTAGGTACCATTGTATTGTAAGGCGAAACGGGAGAGTCATAGCTAGTTGTGTTGTAAGACACTGCGTCCATAGCCGTGTTTTGAACGATCGAGTCCAATCCAGCGTACAGATCACCCACTCTCATTACAGAATTTGTCAGATTATTTTGACAGATAAGTTGGAGAGACAGTTATGATTTGACTGGAATGCTTTCTACCAAGTTTACTCTACATTGACAGGTTTATATATGGTACATTTGATCTTTCTTATAAGACAAAGTAGGGTTCTTGAACAATAGCTCCGTCACACTGGGTCAATTTCATATCATCCAGAAATAGAGATACATTAGCTAAGCTCAAGCAGCACAGCCCCGAAACTAATATACCTTCAATTCACTGAAAAAGTTTTGATGATATGATTTTGTTTATGCAGGGCAAGTTGGATAGGCGTTTGTATTCCGAGGCTTTACCCCAGCTTAAAATAGTAATTCTAACAAAGCAGGGTACTAGCAGAAGAGGCGCAAGATAGTTTTTCCTATTGCGGAAAGGAAGAATTTTGGGAAGGGCCCTGAAAGAACGCGGGATCAGGAAAAGCGTTCGCTCGAGAAACAAAGGCTGAAGCTATACATTTGGATAGCAGACGCGCAGAGAAAGATTATTTATATCTTATCCGTCTAGTGACTGCAAGCTTTCTGTCGGGGAAGATATTACTGGACATTGAAATACTGCATAGATTGTTTTACCTACTGCCTTTTTTAACATAACTTGATGAAGACAAAATTGCGCAGGCATGACAGATGCTATTTTTGGTCTGACGTAAGTTCTCTTGAGATTCTCCTATCTGTTAATAGTCACAGTTTTCGATTGTTATTTCGATTGCTTACAGCGGTTATTCAGGCTGTTCCGATCATGCTGCAGATTCGGTGGCTTTGCACGTAGATTACGTTTTGAACGTCCCTTGAAGTCCTCCCGCCGTTGAGTTTTCGATAGACTCTGTGCAAGCCAAAAAAAAATGGAATTTTGCGAAGCGATCTTACAAGGAGATAAAAGGCCAGTCTATTTAAGGGCATATCTTGGGGCTAAGATAGATCCCCTCATTATTCCGACTCTCTGTTGCCTCCGAAAGTCCTCGAAAGTGCTGCAATGGGTCTGAAAATACTGGACTGCCTAGATATGTGTGAGTCAGCGAGCTCATGTTCGCAACAATTCACAAGCGCAAGTCTGTAGAGTGTGGTGTGATTAAGCCAAAATTAGCTTTTCTTAGTATATTGGGCCATCCTATGGCGTTGATTCATGAGCAATTCAGACGAAAATAAAAAAACTTCCTTGTTCTTAACTGCTAAACAAATCGCGACTCTTTTCGTAGAGCACAAACATAGTGTCACAAGATCATACTGTGTCGAAACTCTTCCCTGAAAGTACACAGTTTATGATACTGGGGCTTGTGGATCCGATCCTTTTAGTCCAAAAGAGCCAATCAAGGCTACTTGAGGTTTAGGATAAGGGTTTTCAGCCTCGGCCACAAGAGATGGGAATACCAAGATCAATATGCATGTGTGCGTCAAATAACTAATTACTGATATAAAACAGTGTCAAATAAATAACAACTAAAACCCTGCGGGACGTCGACACGCAGATCTGCTACATGTTTCATACTGATGCAGGGGTTCAAGATTTCGCAGAAGTCAATAAAAATTATCGTAGGCTTATCATACAAATGATATCTCTGCGCTGACGCAGCCTATCTTTTGTTCGTATGCAGCCCACAATTTTCTACGTTAGTCACGAGAGCGACCTATCATCTTTTTTTAGATGCAATCTGCATGTCCACAGCCACGCAGACGATACGAAAATCTTACATGCTATACTATACACTGAATGGTTTTATAAAGCGCAAAGTATTTCAATTCAGAGCTATAGCAACAGAAACAAGATAATGAAATCAACAAGCTGAATATGCAAACACATGATGCGTATCCTATTGGGATGACGGTCTCATGGCCTTATCAAAGTGAACATGGTATCTGGGTTGACATGGAGAGTGGTACCAGCTCAGAGAGCTGTAGTTTTCAAACTGAGCAACCAACTCATCACACACATATCAGTGAGCGAGAAAGTCACTTCTCCGAACTGTCATCTGTATCTTATGTGACCGCTATGTCAAAAGAAGCAAGCCCAAATTCGATGCTCCCACTTCCAATTGCGATACCGCAAATGAGTAAGAGTGCAGGGGCGCCGTTTATGAGACGCTACGCACAAGCTTTGAATCGCTTTGGTATAAGTGAGTCAGATTTCATAAAGTTTCTAGACAGCTTGAATCAGGTTTCTGCGGCATCTCCACCAATAAAAGTGATAGGAATTGTAGGCGGTGTGATAGGCTTGGTATCGCCTATTCTAGCTCAGATAACGTACAATCTAATTCAAGATGTCGGAACGGTTATCAGTAACAGTAGCGGCAAAACAGAAAGGTTTATATGTGAAGCCAATAAGAACCTCTTTTCTCCGCGTGGCCTACAGGTGAAACTTGTTACAACGGGCGCTTTATTGGCAATAACACGCTTTCCGAATGATAAAAGCATTTTGTCCCCCATCGATTGGAAATCACTGGATACAAAGGTCGCCCCACTACATGAGAGACTTCTAAGTGGACTTCAAGGTTATATATGCCATACCACTATAACTGACAAGCAGAATACTTTTCAGGAATCTACAATCGATGAACTTAACTCCCGACAACTTTTTCGAGATGTTGACCGAATGAACAAACAATCTTATCAGAGAGCTCGAGCGCATTCAGAAGTTTTATTTAAACAACTGAAAAGGACAAAGAGCATCAGTAAGGAAATTAAAAAGATAGAAACCAGGATAGACAAAGTTAATAGTACAGCGGAAAACTCTGCCAATACCAGTGATAGAGACTCATACAAGATGGAAAGAAAAAAGAATCGAAGATTGAAAAAGCTTTCTGACGAGATGTCTGAGTTGCTTTTGCAAGAAGAAGAGGAAAAAAGGCAGAAGCTGTTGAAATTAGAGCGAAAAATAAGACAGCAGAATAAGTGGTTTGAAAATCAAGAAGTGGATTATGTTGGAAAGCTTCTTTGGGTTTTAATTGAAGCTGTACCATAGTTAAAAGAAAAAATGAACATTTTTCATCTAAATACAAACATTGGAATATACACAGCAGATTCATTATGGAGCCGAAATAGCACTAGTAAGATGGGTTTGGCTTTCGTATTTCCGGAGCTTTGGCTTGTTCCCAATTGAAATAGATATGCGTTTCAATGAGCAGGTCTGACAATAAATCAGGGGTTACAAATGAA
Organism: Zygotorulaspora danielsina; assembly: GCA_030572985.1. Lineage (NCBI taxonomy): Eukaryota > Fungi > Ascomycota > Saccharomycetes > Saccharomycetales > Saccharomycetaceae > Zygotorulaspora > Zygotorulaspora danielsina. The sequence goes on from JAJMCL010000019.1 coordinate 11,522, forward strand.
AAAAGATAGGTACCCAAATATAGGTTTCATGTATCGGCCAAGAATAGTGCGACGCCACAAACTTAATTCAATCACATTAGCATATTTACTGTACCCCTTTCTATTTTAGTTGACACAAGTGAAAAACAAATGGAAGAATGACTTTTCATTGATGAAAATGTTGCCAATAAAATGAATCTACTAGACAATCTCAATAACGTCTTTATAGATTAGCATTGCGGGATTGTGCTTCCAGAGGCAGAAGAGAAAAAAATAAAAATTTAAAAAAGGTGAATAGCAAAAATTCAAAATAAAACGGTGTATTGTCATTAGTGTATATCTTTAAAACTTTTACTAGTCTAGCACACGTTAATAATCTGAACGCAAAGCCGTAAGCAATTACCATAAGTTTGAAGACCAGCATGTGGTGTATGTATAATTAAAAGACATGTGTAAAAGGATAAGTGGAAAATGAGTATCGATAAGTAGTCTCCTCATCCTTTTCAGGCTCCAATCTAAGAAGAGAATATGGAAGCCCTTGCTAAAACTGCTTCAAAGCGATATTAGCATTGAAAATAATTTGAAGCTTATGCGATTCACTATAGCTACTAAAATCGAATGAGTACACTTGGGACATATGTTCATCGAATAGGAAGCATATCTTGTAAGTGCTCCAAATTATGAAATCATTCATTCGCTGCGAGTTAAAATACTTTGCAGATGACTCAAAAGTTATCTTACTTTTTTCAGTGTGCATACTACTACCAGTGCCTAACATAACACCTGATAAAATCGATCTAGAAAGACAAAAGACCAAAAGAATTTACTTCTAGTTTTGTGTCACAACTTATTTTGCCGTTGATTCGATACCGCTCTTATTATCTATGTTAACTGGGAGATGTGTATCGATATGGAATCCCATATAGTGTAGGGTTGAGCTGATGAGGCCATTCAAATTCCGAGCTTGCCGGCCTTTCTTTTCTCCAATATTGTAGCAAGAAAGTACTATCAAATCTATCCCTAAAATATTGGTGACCATACACTTAGCATCTAGGGAATACCACAAATGCTCATCTACACTATTTCCGCTGACGGAACTTTCGTAAGCAAATATGCATGATAACAGAAATATTTTAGTTTTACTTATGTTGATGGGATAAAATTTTATATCTTTATCTTCGATCACAATATCATTGAATGTTGTGAAAACGCTTTTCATTTTATCAGGAAAAGATCGAAAGTACATGCAGTGCACTTCAACACTATTGAAACCCTCGATTGAACGACCACGTGTATCACCATTCCTCACAAAACTACTTTCGTCTGAAATTGGCAAAACAGCCTTTGTCAGGGCGTCCATCAAGGACCCAATCTGGCCTATATTTTTGGCCAGACCTGACCAAGGTTCCAAAAATTCAGTATAACCACTCTCAGTCATCTTAGTTCTCCATGCCATGCCATGCTAATGACATCTGCCTTTAAAATCTGGGAAATATTTATACTGTTATTCTCTGGAGATGTAATTTCTATTGTATGTTCTTTCTGCTAGTATGTGGCTCAAATCTCAAAGAGCTGCATTATTTGCGTGAAAAGATATATTATGCTGCTAAGATTTTTTTGCGGTAAGCCCTTTTTCAATCAAATATATAAGTTGATAATAATAACCCGTGCTCACTGCTACTTAATGTCGCTTCATTGCCAACACTCCTCTAGTTATAATTGGTGAAAAACCTAACGTATACTGTAGGTAGGTTCACCTTTCTGTTTGGCAGTCATCTCGGACTTTTCACAGTTAGTAATTAGCCGCCGACAAGTATTCAACATCTCACCACAGTTATCATCTTCAACGCTTTTTTGATCATTAAATTCCAAATAGGTTCATCATTGATAAGCGGGAGTGGCATCACGTGATACAGCAACCAGAAGGATTTTTAGGGAGATAATTATGAAGAGCCGCATCCACACTATCGATCGATCTTGATTATCTAAAAGAACTGAACTGCTTTTCAGCCAATATCATACCCGAATGATGTACATGGAATGAATGTCTCTGGCACCCTTAATTAAGGTGCTAATATATTGTTAAAGGGACGGTGTACGTGTAGTCAAGGTAACCGAGATAACCAGTTTACCAACGCATTCAAGACTTACATCCGATTATAGCGATGTTTACTACAATCTCAAAAAAAAGCTGTGCATAAAAGTAGGTCTTAATAATAGTATGTACATGAACAACAGAAGACCTTCGCCCTTTAGGTACATATTTCATTTCAAAATGGCTAATACACAGACGAGACTGCTGAATCAGCGCTAGCGCATGCTAGTTTGGCCGCTAAGAGGCAGTCTCGACCATCACATTGTGTAGTTTAGCTCAAGACTTAGCCATTGTTGAATCCTTTGTCGTTCTTATTAGGATATAGTACCAAAAAGGAAGTGCTTCAGCAAGTAATATGCTGAAGCATGAAGTCAGTTGACATGGCTTGAGAAAAAAAAAATTACTGTCTGAAAAACATTTTTAAAAGGCTACAACATGGCGGGGAAACATTCGGCACCTCAACCCTCAAAGTTGGACAGATTAGTCTACCTTTGTGATCTTACCGGATTCTGTGCAGATTTCATAGATGCCGGATAATTGTGCTCGAAGCCACTCCTGAGATGTCCGACGCCACAGCTGGAACCGAATTCATGTTTATTGCTAAGCTTCCTGGGACACGTGAATCAGAATTCGAAGATTGATACTATACAGCTGTCTCATTTATTCTGGCTTATATGGGGACTGGAACAAGTTTGTAGCCCTTAAAATTGAAAGCAATACACCAGAGGGTTTCGCTTCATTTAGCACCACCATACGGACTGCCTAATTGAAAATTCAAGAGCAACCTTAAGCCATTCTCAAGCAGTTGATTTTTTTCAATGTTTTTTTAGATATTATTACTAATGGTTAAGCTTACTAATATTTCGGCTGGTATCCTAACTACAAAGGTTGGCCTCAGAAGTTGCAAGACGCGCGAAAGATGCGCGAGAGAGTGGCACTGGCACAATGCGGACCCTGACAATATAGGATACACCATTGGCATTAAAACGACAACCCTTGGTTGTTATGCGTCCTGGTTTAGAACTGCACTTTAGGACCGGCCTTCATCCGGCTTGAACATCCGAAGCAAAACGATTTTTACGAATGCAGCAACCGTTCTATCTTCCACAGATTATATAAATGGGGCCTGAATGATCTACTTAATTCAGGTCTTCGAACCATTATAATTGCTATTTAAATACAGGGCCCAATCTGACTGAAGAGCTTTTAAAGAACAGAAGTTGAATACATAATAACACGATTTATTTCTTCAATGTCAGTAATGGATACGGCCTCAAAGGACCACGAGGAGGAATCTGCTGAAAAAAATATAAGCTATGTAGCTCCCGAGGAGAAGGATGCTTCTCAAAATAATATTGTCGTTCCTGATGGAGGTTTTGGATGGTTTGTGGTAGTGGCTTTTTTTTTGTATAACTTCAGCACTTGGGGTGCTAATGCGGGCTATGCGATATACCTGGCCCATTATTTGGAGTATAATTCTTATCCCGGCGCCGGTAAGCTCGACTATGCCGCTATCGGAGGATTCGCGTTTGGATGTGGCCTCTTTTTTGGACCTGCAATCAATTGGCTCGTCCACCGCACTTGCGTTCAATTTGTCATCGGGGTAGGAATTATTTTACAGTGTGCAGCTTTGTTACTTGCTGCATTTTCTAAAAAACTATGGCAGCTCTATTTGACACAAGGTGTACTTATCTCGTTCGGACTAGCATTCATTTGTATACCGAGTATGACGCTGCTTCCACAGTGGTTTCGTGAAAAGCGGTCATTAGCCATGGGCTTAGGTTCTGGGGGGACTGGCCTTGGTGGAATTATATTTAATCTCGGGATGCAAAGGATAATAGAAATTAAGAGTGTAAAATTGGCTCTCATTGTGCAGTGTGTCATCTGTACGTCTCTGAGCGTAGTCGCCTTGATTTTGACAAGAACTAGAGAAAAGGAAATTCAAGGCCATTCGAAAGCTGCATTTAAGGTTTTTGATCTCGAAGTGATTCGTTGTACTGGCTATTGGCTTATTGTGTTTTACATAAGTCTAACAATGAGTGGATATGTCGTTCTGTTGTACTCAATGTCATCATTTACAGTATCTTTGGGATATTCAGAGAAACAGGGATCTATAGTTTCCTGTATGATTAGTGTTGGTGCCCTTTTCGGAAGACCTGCAATTGGATTTGTTTCAGATTTTTATGGGCCAGTATCTGTTTCTATTATCGTACATTTGACGGTGGCCATCTTTAGCTGGGCCATGTGGATTCCTTGTCTTAACTTCACCACTGCATTGATCTTTGCGCTAATCGTCGGTCTATTAATGGGCAGTATCTGGTCTGTAATGGCTCCGATAGTTACTAGAGTTGTTGGACTCCATAAATTGGGAGTAACTTTTGGTATGCTCTGGATTTATCTAAGTATGTTCAGCATAGTTGCTCCTATCATAGGTCTCGAATTGCGTACCAATAACCAATCACGAGGGAATAACTATATAAAAACTGCCATTTTTGCTGGGTTTGACTATTTTGGCTCGGCGCTATTTTTATGGTTACTCCGAGGCCATCTCATTGCGCGAGATGAGCAAGCATTAAAAGAAGAGACGGATTTTGATAATGGGGAACTGCATTTGAAGGTATCCACAAAAGATGCGATACGAGGTTTATTCAGATTTACTGACCTACCCCGGAATGTTTAGATGCTGGGAAGGGGTATTTTAATCCCCATATTAGTCAAACATAGCGATGATATTTCTTTAGTTACTCAAATTTCCGCGTCGAATCAATAATAAAATGTGGACCTTAATTTAATAATCCCTTAGTATTGGCAGTAAGATGTCTGCTTTGTAATCGAAGAAAAAAGTTGAGAAATCCATGAATTTCATCTCTAACTTCATTTTCATCAATCAGTACAAAACTCGGTCACTTTTCTTGATGGCCCTTTAGCTTACCGTTAGGAACATCAGGAACGACTTGATTTTACATGTTAGTTCACGGTTTCGAGGCTACCCTGGTGTTTCTTGGGATCAATAATCGCATCCATCTGGATTTTGTGTGACTTTGACTTTGTTTAGCAAGCAGCAACACGATTATGACGCTTTCACATTATCCTTTTCTGAAAACAACGGTATATTTTCATTGAATGGATGGGGTGGCTTCAATAAAAATGATACATGATATATTCTTCATGTGAAAAGCCGGCTCAATCTCCTGCGGCGTTCAAATCTTTAGGTTTTAATCGATAGTCTTGAAAAAGACAGCAAATACAAAAGTGACTCTAGAGAGTATATATTCTAGCTGTGTATATCGCTTTATTATGAAGAGACTGTGTATGTTACAAAAGACTTTGACATTTGAAGAACTCTTCTCCGAGAATTTCGAAAAAAGCACCATTCATGGATGATAATTAAAATTCAAATATGATCAATCTAATCTATCACTGCTAATATCGACATTCTCGATGAAAACAGGTTCATCTTCAGTAGGTTTTTTTCCTTCTTCAGGCATTTGAAACCTAAAATCAGAGAGGCTTACTTCCTTATCCGATTCACCCGAGTTTGCATCCTTCAATTGTTGGTGAACAATAGCATGGGCTTTACGTGCCGGTATATTTCCTTCAAAGAGCAAGTCTATCTCTTCCAGTGGTATACCCCTGGTTTCAGGGACAAAGAAGTATACATATGGCACTGACAGAAAAGCAACCGCAGCAAAGAAAAAAAATATACCATAGTGCATAGCATCCACCATGTTGGTAGTCAGTCTTGTCATGATGAATATGGGAGCCCATGAGACTGCTGCATTCAAACTCTGAGTGAAAACTCTGATATTCTGTTCATAAACTTCAGCAGCCCAAACATACGGACCACCACTCCAAGCACATATAAAGGATACTGTCCAAAGATACATCATAGCTATCGCCGCTTTGCCGCCAGGGCCTGCATTAGCGCCCACTCTCGTGGGGTCTGCGACTTTCAAGTACGCACCAATATACCAAAAAAATATACTGCAGAAGGATGACGAAACCAAAAACGCAATGCGTCTCCCAAATTGATCAACAATCAGGAAGACGTAAATGAATGTACAGATAAATTTGCAAATGCCAAAAAGTCCTGACGAAAAAAGTGAAGCGTTTGTTCCTTTCACACCCAAGCTCTGAAACAAGGTGACACTATAATAGTTCAATGCTTGAATTCCCATAAAGTTTTGGAGTAAAAAGAGCCCGCACGTTATACCAAGCCTTCTGAAGTATTTTGTATTCCTGATGAAAACTTCTTTGGCAGGATCTAAGATGCCGTTACCGACTGTCTTGTTTTGAAACTCAATTGAATCTCTGATCGAATTGATCTCCCAATCCAAATACTCGTCATCAACCGAAAGTTGTCTCAGCCAGCAGAGGTTTCTTAACGCCTCATTCTCGCGGCCCACTTGGAACAACCAACGAGGTGACTCGACAAGAAAAAGAGTGGCAACCAAAAATATCGTAGCAGGAATAATCTGAATGGCTATTGGAATCAGCCATTGTCTATTTCCCGGTGCCACATGTTCAACGACGCCATAGTTGATCCAAAATCCCACCAGGTCTCCCACTCTCCAGCCGATTTCAAATAGTGCAACTATCTGACCACGTATTGCACTGGGAGAGATCTCACTTAAATACACCACCGTCAGGTTTGTTGATGCTCCAACAGTGAGACCCGTCATTACACGTCCTACATACAATGGAGCGAGATTTCCCCGCACAGAAATCAACATGATGGCCGATCCGACCGCCCCAATGGCAGAAAAGCATACCAGGGAAATTTTACGTCCAAAATAGTACGCCATGGGGTAACCAAACAACGCTCCAAAAAAGGCAGCTGCGTGGAAGCACGAAATAACGTTCGCTGATATATCAGCGGCCCTCGTGGTGCCCGGCACCAGATGAAAATTGGACAAAAAGTGTTGGTTTGCCACAGTACCTCCTATGAAACCGCTATCGTATCCTATAAGGATCGCCGCTGTTGCTGCCAAAAGAGCGCTTGCATAGATTCTCCAATTATACACTTTGGCTGGTGTTGGCCTTTCTTCTATTCTTGCAAATATATTTTTTATTCCTAGCCGCTTGAAAACAGACATTCTTGCTGGTTCTCCTGGCCAAGAGTAGGATCGTTCCCTCTAGTACTTTTCCAGCTGTTTATATACAAGTGGTATCGAGCAGTATTCATGTACCGGTGTGCGTGCATCTCAGAAATACCCCCTATAATCTGCAGTCTATCACTATCTCCCCCGGACATAAGGCATCTCGTCTTATAAGCAGAAGATGGTCAGTAGTTTCACAATACGTTGAATAAAATGCAGTGGGGTCAACTAAATCTCCCAGAATGAATCGTGCACTACATGACACAAATTTGATACTTGATAGATTTTATGCGGGGTCCTTTAGCCGAAGTCGTGCTTCGTGCTCAGGCCCCGCGTCCGAGTGTTTCGATATAGAATATCTATGTAATACATATTCAGGTAAGGATCTCCTCACACAAGTATTTGCTAGTCTATAATGATGATCCCTCCTTATTTTTATTTTTGAATTCAATTCTGCTTCTGAAGAGGGGACCAGTCCCTCCGTCTATAATAACCCCAGGGAATTGGCCAAGCCTCCAGAATAGGCCAGAGACCATGTCCGACTCATACCGTTGTCCAAGTAAGTGGTTGAATCGAAGTCCAAATTACTGAAGAACTCATATGAGTCAGCTGGATCGAAGTTGGCTTGACTTAGTTTTAAAATCCCGGCCCAGGGACTTTGTAGTGATGCAATGATGGGCGATATTTTTGATTCCCATTCCTGTTGGGCAAAGGATTCGTCTCGGACGTTTGACGACACCGGCGTGGTCGGCAGCATGTGGATCCCGTGGATATATTCTGTATTCGTTCCAAAGTAGGTTGTGTAGTCGATAATGTTATCAAACAGAATCCCGCTTACCTTATTTCCGATGATTTCCTCAGGCTCGACGGTGTTGTCATCCTGGTAGTAGAAGTAGCAGTTCATCGAGTCTTTCATTAGGCTGATCATTAGGTCGCCTCTCAGTTCCATCGACAGGTCGCCAATTGTAGCGCCCCACAGTTTCATGCCGTATGCAAAGTTGTAGTCCTCACTGCTGCTCTCTTCGTTTTTCCCGTTTCCGTTTTCATACAAGCCGGCAGCCCACGAGTGACCGTGGAACCAATCGAACATTCTGGATTGGGCGAAATATTGGTCGTCGGTAGATGGGTTTGCAACGTCCCTGACCAAAGAATTGACCCAATCCTTGTTATCAGAGGCCCAGGTACCACCCAGTTGGGCATCGACATAACCCACAACAGCGGCGGCATGAACGATATAACCGTAATGGAAGTGGTGGTCGTTGTAGTATGTGTTACCGAAGTCATATTCGGTAGTGGTGGATGCCCAGTCCCCGGAGCTTACAATACCATTAAATTTAGTATCATAGATGAGCGGATATGTTTGAGTGTTCTGCAGTAAGATATCGAAGGCAGACTTGAGATTTTCCAAAGTACTCTGGGTTACTGCATCATCTTGAATGATCTGAGAGACCGTCAACAGGATATAAGCGTATTTATCGATCACCTTACCCAAATAATATGTGTTCAGGCCACTGATACTTGACGATACACTGACTTCCAACTCGGCGTTAGCGACTTCGGCTAGCAACTGTAATTGGTCAGCTGAGTATTCCAATGGTGTGCTGCCCAGTTGGGACGACCATGGTAACCAAGAAATCTCTCTGTTTAATGAGGTATCAAATTGTAGGCTCGTAGTCAAGTAACCTGTCATGACACCCTTCGTTGTTGATTGCAATTGAATTCCTGTGTAGGTGTCTTGCATAATATCGCTGAAAGACGACTGGTGATGAGGCAGAGCAAAAATCATCGTACGTCCAGAAGCCGACGTACCTTCAGTGGTGTAGGAAAATTCGTAGTTAGCCGAGTAGCCATCAGACACACCGCTCAATTCGAAGTTAGTTGCGTACATCCCAGCTGCTTGATCATAATAAATATCGTAATCAGAATTTGTAGGAGCAACTGCTAATTGAATAATCAGACCATCAATCGCTGCACTGGCCTCAATTTGATATGATGAGGTTACCTGCAGTGAAAAGTCAGAAGATGTTAAATCGGTTGGCGCCACCACATAGCATAACCATGTAACACCATTCAAAAGGGTAATACGATACTTGAGAATCCCTTCGGCTAAAGAACTAGATGATTCTAAAGAAACAGTATTGAACCCAACGCTGGAGCCTAGCCTAGCGTTTAAAGAGCCGTGATAGATACCGGTGCCAAACCCCATACCTTGAACCAATGGAATTTCTAAGTAGTTTGTTTCATCGTCTGACTCAGACAGGACAACTCTGGTTGAGGAAAGCGTCATGTCATCGACCTGCATTGTCATACTCGAGTCAAATTCAGATGCAGAAAGAACAACATGCGCAATACCCAATGGGTTTACTAGATACTCGGAATTATTGGAGCTATCATAGTTTCCATAAGCATATTGGTCAGAAGTAGTGTGTTGTATGGCAAAACCGTAGCTACTTTACGAAGCATATTGCCACAACGAATAAGGGTAAACGAATGCAGCTGCATCTTGGTCGCCAAGGATTAAATTTGTGTAGAATTTATTTGTCTGAACCGGGCCATCATTTGAAGCTCCACTGGCCAAGGATGTAGGATTTGCAGCCCTAGAGAAAACAGTGGGTGGTGCATCTGTTTCCACAGGATCAAAAAGGTTGACAGTAGTAACGCTAGATGCACTTGATGACACGGCCACTGGGCTGGATGTTGATGATACTGTACTGGATGTCAATGATACTGAACTGGACGTTGATGAAGATGCACTGAATGTCAATGATGTTGAACTAGATGTCGATGACATTGTACTAGTTGTACTAGTTGTTGTAGATAATGTGGTGGATGAAGATGATACTGCACTGTTTGTCGATAATTCTGTACTCAACGTTGTGGCGACAGCACTGGATGTTGATGAAATTGCACTGGACGTCGTAGAGGCTGTAGATGGCTCTTTAGTGCTCTCATCTGAAGTGTTTGGTGTCGCTGTTGAAGTTGTATTTTCTCCGAAGCAGCTGCTGCTTGATGTGTTCGACAAGGTGCTTTTCTCTGTAGTAATGCTCGTACAAGCTAGGGATGTCACAGATGAAGGATAAAATGCACTTAGGGTCTCTAATGTGGAAGTAGCACTAAATGTCGTCTTGTTGACTGCGTCATTGGTACTTGTAGTAATAGAGTTCGGAAGTGTTGTTATACTACCTGAATTTGAAGTGAATGGTATGTTTGTAGCTGTAGAAATTGTTCTATTAGAGTTTAATGCCGAAGGCACTATTTTGGTTACTTGGGATGAAAAGGATGGTACCTGAGTGACTAAAGGATTATTTGTCAAACTAGAAATAGAAGTCATAAGCGTACCTGTTAGCTGTGTCCCAGAAACATTCGACGATGATGAAAACAAAGTAGATGTTGTAGTTGAACCTGTGCTAGGTACTAATGTGGTAACCTTACGTGTCGAGGGCGCACTCGAGAAGCGGGAAATGCTACTAGCTGTGGTCGAAAAGCTATCGAAGTTGTCAGTACATGGGCTAGAGTAGGCAACATTTGAAAATGTAGCTGATTCTTCTTGACTTGATGGATTATTTTGTGATGCGGTTACAAATTCAGATGTCTCTGAGGAGCCGCTATTTGAGAACGCTGAAAATGTGTCCGTTATTGGTTTTCCGGTCGAGCTTGCGGCCAATTGCGAAATTGCTGAAAATGACAATGAGCCCACAGTAGTCGCTGAAATTCTGGTTATGATTTGAGATTGTGGAATAAAAGGCTCGCCAACCGTTACCGTCGAAGAAGATAGCGTCTCGACGACATCAGTTTCCAATACAACATCTGAATCATCGATGAGGAAAGTTATATACGCGCTATTCACAAAACCGCATATTATTAGTAATGGAAAGAGTATCTGCATCTTGATCCTTATTCAAGTATTTGTTGATGCTTAGCCTTGGATGTTTGGCTAACAAACCAATATGTATCAGATTAAGAATGTTCATACCGTACTGATATTTTTCGAGCTTTTTATATTCTGCTAGTTTTGATGCATCAAATCACATCTCTGGCACTTCTTAGATTATTACCTAAACAGCTGGTATTTTACAATTGAAACATTTGAATCAATGATCTGACTGAAGGAAAGTAATTAGCCTGCTGGGTTTTTTTTGAATTTTCCTGCGCGTTGGCTGGTTCTTCGCCCCCACCTCATTTTCCGAACAAATTTTTTCCGAGAAATACAACTGCTATGCAACCGCTATGCAACTGTTATGCAACTTTCTTTGTAAATTAGCCAGCATGCATACTCGAAGCTTGCCTACTTCTGTTTTAGAGCTTTTGTTCCAACTTGCTGATGAAATCTTGAAGTGACTGCCTGAATTGTGCAAAAACCTTAATATTTTGGTTGATATTTTTAGTCGATCTCATCATTACTATTCAAAATTGAAACTGTAATAACGGTTTTTTATGAACTTTATGTAGAATCTTAGCTTTTCCTAAATATTGAATTGTATTCTTACACCTCCAGAGGGTAAACGATTAAATCACTGTAGTAGCGACATATAAATTTCACATATGATGTCTCTGATGCTACAAAAGAAGCTAGGACATCTTGTAGCATTAATTTGCAGTGCTTCCCGATGTTGGTATAGTAAGATTTTGAAAATAGACTTCGAATCGTAAATTACATAGTATGTAAGTTCTTGATTTGAACAGGCACGTCGACAGTGGTGGAACCCGCGCCACCTTTAAAGTTGACTTTCACTCGTACTAAATAAGACCTCGAGGACAAACAGCCCTTGAAGCTAGGAGGTAAAGTTCTTTTGAAATTTTCATTAAATTTCAAATCAAGATTAACAGTTGCCGCATACTCGGTAGGACTGATCGCCTCCCATTCTAGTGATTTTCTGTGCGTAATCGTAGAGGCCCCGCTAGTTGAGGAAGTGCTCTTCTTGCTACCGCGCGACACTACACTTAACAAGCTGGGAGAGGACGATGGCTCACTTGATGCGTTGACCTTCGATTTGAAAGCAGTTTTCCAATAAGTCACATCGACTTCCATATTGGCTAAGCTTTGAATATCGCTAATTTCTTTGGCGGATATTAAGTCTGTAAAAACCTTTGGGTTGCAATTGGTTAACTGGTTATTTCCAACATATAACGAGTTTATTTCAGCTTGTTTCTCATCGAATATTGTGTTGTAAGTTTTGATAGTATCTGAATACTCCCTAAACTTTTTCTTAATATTATTATACTTATAGTCATTCAGAAGTGTGTCCGTGTGTAGCATTATTGGCAGGCAATTATCTGACTTTTCAGTTACAACCACTAGTTGAGTAGTGATACTTTCAATTCCCGGCGGCTCATGTGGTTCACCATTAGCGGCTTGAACGCACAACAACTCAAATTTCAAATGTTGCACTTTTTCTTTTTCTTCTGCAGCGAGCAGATCAAGCAGTTTTAACCAATTCGTTTGATCGTTCTTATTCTTCAGCGAATATTCATTTTGCCTGCGAATTAGTAATGGAGACCAGGTTGGCAAGGAACCACGAGGAATCTCGGCTTTCACCATTATTAGACCGTTTTTATCAGATTTCGTGATCGACTGAGATGGCTTTGAATTCGAAAATCCTTTGAAAAAGCTAGTCTTTAAACCCACCCCAAGGATAGATTTTATGGAATAGCTTAATTCGGATTCAGCATAGTCTCCCTGTGGTGAGTACTTAGACAACAACGCCTCTGCTTTAATGTTTTCGGATTTAGTAGGATCCCACGAGTGCTTCCTTTGCGAGGAGACTGGTTGACCGATTTCTTCTGTCTCCGAGATATCTGATTCAGTGATAGATTGCCTATGTTCTACTTTAGAGAAAATTTTCTCAACTTTTTCTAGTTTTTTGGCAGTGTTCAGATCCAAAATTTTCAATTCAGCAAGACTTTCACTTTTGCTAATAGGTTTATAATCAAAACCAAATGGTATTATTCTCAAACAAAACTTGTTCTCAGCCAAGATGCATGGACTTTCAGTTCTAACATCATTACCGACAATTCTTGCATCTATAGAATAACATATTGAGCTGTCTCCAGCACCATCCATAGTTACAATAGATGATCCCCTCTCAGGCAATCGCCCGTAACCCAAACCCTCGTCTATTTCTAAATTGCATGCCTCGGTATTAGAGGGGTTTGGTTTCTCAAACCCCAGACTAGGAGGTAGTAAAGAATGGGAAAAATGACCATGTTTACATGTTGTATCTAAAAGTTGGTTGGGAACTTTGAAATTGAAAAATTTTTTACATCTAACCCCAGGCTTCAGTACTCTATCCCGATGAAGGCCGAATCTCGAGTTATCGACCGCATCTCTAATGCCACAAAGATTTTCTCCAGTGTTCACGTCTTCGCTAAAATAAGACCAGCTTGCTGCCAGATCTACCATCCTCAAAAAACGCTTGGTTGATCTTTTTATCTTGAAGTTAGATTTTTCGGTTGTAATCATCGTCCCCTCTAGCGTCAGGTAAAACATATCATATTTTATTGGCTTTGATGATAAGTTTTCAACGATACAGTAACCATGAACTTGATCACCTGATGTGTACTCCTTCAACATGCTTTCATATTCAGGTTTTTGACCAAATTTAGGGACTTTTTTAGTGACATAAATTTCGATGGAGATTGAGGCACGACCCTTTGGCAATGAGTACAATTTCTCCACTGGAAAGTCCCTTGTTTGATGCGTAGAAGTTCTATCTCTATGTAAAGTTTGCCGATCCGAATTGCTAGATTGCACCGATCGAGTTCCGGACTCTAGATCAGAGTTCGTCGAGCTGCCCTGAATCATCTCAACGTTAGGTTCGCGAGCAAAATCCAAAGAGCTGCACCTACTACTTGATATGTCTTCGTAGAATGGCGGATTTTCGGGAAGATATTCATCAAAATCGGAGCTGGGTATATTACCATGCAAATTCTGGTACATTTCAAATGACGGCAACAAATCCGGCAGATTGATATCATTTTGATCCGCAGTGTATGCGGTTAAGGTCTCGCTTTCCCCTTTTGTGGCGCTATCTTCTATTGTCACTTTAGGTGGGCTTAACCTATGGTCATCGATTGACAACCTTTCGATGAGTGTCGTCATAGATGTTTCTCGCCTTGACGAGGATCCAGAGCCCCTAGGCGAAGATGCTGAAAGCATTTGTGAGTGATGATCCGAGTTTGGTTCGGGCATTCTATTTTTTTTGGTTAATTTCCTGATTGCCAATTTTGATAAGCTCAGTGTTGGTTGCTCTTATGCTTGATAGCTGGGCAAGATGAAAAGGTCAAATATTATTCGGCAGATTTCTCAAGTAGAATAACGAATCCCACTATATATAGGCACAGATAATCGATGAGAATCACTCAGAATGAAAATACACAAATAGACAGGGTCTTCGACTCGTAATAGTCATAATACGTAGGCACGCAGCGAAATGAAGTAGTGGAGCAAAGTGAAATCAAAGAGAAGCGTCTCTTTTCTATGTGTCATTAAGCCCCATATAAGTATTACTCATCGAGATCGAATCAATAGAATGATATGGCACAATGCTGCATTCTGTATACTGTAACTTTGTTAATCTAACGCTTTTTTAAAGTTTACTGCATGTGGAAACTTCAAGACAAAAGCATATGACATTACTAATCAGGAAACCCTAGTCACTTGGCACGTATGATAGTGAACAATAGAGAAAAAAATACTCTGAGTCAGAGTAAAGAGCTGCGTAGGAACAGCTTGCATTTGAAGGCAAAGTGTGTAGCTCTTCATTTTTAGCTATTCTCTGAGTTTCCTAGCTGTTCTGTGAGTAATATTGTCAGGGTCGATCCATTGTTGGATGAACGATCGCATTTCATGATTTACCTGACTCGATGATGTAGGACCACGCTTGGGTCCGTCTCAGCAGAAAACTATGCCACAGCAGGGCAGAAAGAGGCTAAGCTCCTTGCTATCACCAAGAGGCTTGCCATTTCGTAAAACCAATTTTTCAGTGAGAAGTATGACATTTTATTAGCGCAATTTATCGCTAACCAAAGACATATTGTGGTTATCTGTTGTTTTTAGCTCGTTCAGATCTATTCTCTTGATTTGTCCTTAGGTAATTACGTCTTGTAAACCTTATATTACTTTAGGTAGCATGTGCCGCTCGCGGGACTGTTTGGCGCTACGCTATGCGTGCGCCGATAAGAAATTTGCCAGCATAATTAAGCATCTCGCGCTAAATGTTGTATTACACAGTGCCGTGCTCTAAAATAAGAAGTATGAACCCAAAAAGCACTTGCAGCTAAACTGAAACGGCTTAAAAACGAATAAATATGTATATGAAACTGATGGTTATGTGAAAACAATCAGCAGAACATCACTAGATAATTTACCTATGCCCTCTCTTCTATTAAGTGTTTACGACTACCACCATTTATCATAACCGAATTTTTCACCTTTCGCTACAGTATAGTATTTTGCGTAATTATTGTCGTTAGTGTTTTTCCAGACATTGTTGCCCCACCAGCTCAATGTGCCGCCTGGATACTGAACACACAGGAATATAATAACTACGGAAATTGCAACGCCAGCTTCCACCCCAGCACCCATAACAAAGTTATATTTATTAAACCATTGGGGCCATTTTCTCCTTATTGTGTAAAGTACGAATGAAAGTGCAAAAAATAAAGAGTAGTTGTAGGGCGTACTGGGAGGAATATTTCCGGGACCGGTGAAAAATACAGGAGTGTGAATGTATTTGAATACTTTTACTTTGGGAAATTTCCATTGTAGTGCGAAAACAACTAGTGGTAGGCCCAAGCCTATCAAAAAGAACCACATCAGTGGATTGTAGATTCTACCTGGACTAAAGAGATACTTTGGTAAAGACCAAATAATGGATGCATTGAATATCGTACGGCCGTTAGAACAAATAAACCCGTCAGGCTGACTCGTCGAGCAAATGTCTTTTATGTTCACTCTCATCCATTCTTGTACACCAACGTTAACCAACCCCGAAATTAATGTAGCATAAATTTGGATGAAGAAAATAAGGCGAGGTGGTACCTTCATATATAGGGCTAGTTTCAAATCTCTACTCAGGTTCAAACCCTGTCTCATAACGATAAAACCGTACAATTTGAATAGAAGATTGGCCATTGGTTTTAAGGGTAGCATATAACCGCAAATGAGTTCGGTAATGATATTCAAGCCAACATGTTGGTTCGTGAAAGCTTCTAAAATTCCTTGGGGAATAAAATTAACAAAAGAGACCAATAATGCAACAACAAATGCCCATGCTGGAAATCCTGTAGGAAATCCTGCTACAGTAGCAAAACCTAGGCCGAGTGTTACAATTTGAACAACGCCGTACCACCATTCAGGTGTCTCTTTGTAATTTTGCTCATATATTCTTCTGTGAATATCCTTACCCCCAAAATTCTTGTCCCTAAGTTTCTTGTAGATATCTTTACCATGATACAGACCACAATGGAGAAAGACAGCCACGACAGCTGCAAAATTTAGAGCATATGACAGCAAATATGAGAAGGGGACATACACTGGTGAATATGCCTTATATTTTTCTAGATTAATTGAGTAGTCAGGATTTAGAATTCTTGTGACGTTATACTTATTTTGAGTGTTGTCGTAAGTGGAGCCTGAGATGACAGGCATGTATTTTGCATACCAGGTATTTGTGAAGTAAAGTGCTGGTAAAACTATAACGAAAAAGATCAGAACAGATGCATAAGTATTTGCTGAAACGAAAAACGGTGTTGCGAAAACAGAGCCCGTCATCGCTTGTGATATTTGAGTGTAATCGAAGCTGATTGGAATGGCTCCAACTCCACTGGAGACACCAAAAATTGTATTTGCAATGAAATTATATCTTGTTTTAGCTCCCCATAGAATGAAATTAAAGTATGATAGACCAGTAAATAAGAAACCTGGCACCCAGTACCACACGAAACTACCAACTAGGACGTACAGAAAAAATCTGTAACGAGGAATTGACCACGAATTGACAATTGTTTTCTCAATAGACCTCGTGTGCAAAGAATCGAATAAGGAAACAGAAATCAAAGTCTGAGGCCACACGCAGCTAGCTGGGTTAACTACCCATCTTCTGGTTAAGCCTGCGGCACCGTAGCCGATCATCTGAGAAGTCCACACCAAAAGAAACTGATAGCCAATATTTAGCTTCATGTTGTAAAAACTGACCTGTGCGTTCAAAATATACATGGCATAAGCTGTTGAAGACGTCAACGAAACCGCAATTGTCACGACCGCGTGCTCCTTCTTGGTAAATGGGCCTGGATTCAGATCAAAAAATGGGCAGCGCCGGCACTTCCAATCTGGTAAAGTAGCCAACAGTTTTCCCACGGGATAACAGATGACCTGCGCAACAATAAAATTGATGTCTAAGCTTGGATACCTCAGCGAGAAGAACTGGTTGACGCCTGCAAATACGACGACAAAGATTGTTGTCAAAAACCACGTTCTCCAATGATTCAGGAAAATCGTTGGATCATCGGTAATGGGAACCACAGCTCTTACATCTGGGTAGGGTGAGTTAGGTAAAAGACTTGGGTTGCCTTCCCATATTTCCTCATCCTTTGTGATCGCGGATATTTCCAGGGGTGCTGCAGTAGCGGCTTGCTCTTCATCAAGATTGGAATAGGCAGTAAAGTCTGCCTTCCCCGAATCCCTCAGATCGATCAGTTCTATGTTGTTGTCTCCCTCGACATCTGTGTGTCGATTTAGGTCCGAAGACGAGGAAATGCTTGAATCAATTCTTTCAGAGTTGATGTCATAAATATCGACGGTATCGCCTTTGTGTTTGTCGCCTGCCATAAGTAATTGCTCCCGTTGGCGACCATAAAAAAGTAGGAAATAATCTTTCCAGCCTGCCTGAGTACATTCTAATACCTTCCCATCGCCTTATATAACGGTGTTTCTATGTCATATGAAGTCTTTATCAAAATATTCGGGGAAACTTCCACGCTCATATCTTTTGTGGTGGAGCACCTGCAAAGCGGTATTGTCTGCGATAAAAGAAACAAGAAACTGTGTAGCGATGTCCCCGCCGCGTCGTTCAAGCTTGGGGATCTATGCTGTTAGTGCCCAGAAAAACGAACATCAGGCAACAGAGATAACTGGCAATGATATGGTACAACAGCCATATAATGCCGATGAGGTGCGGTGCAAGATACATAGTACTACCAATCCAAGACATTATTATCATTTTCATAGCTTATGAGTTGATAGCACCCCACTGGCTAAGCATCGGGGATAATCCTTATCTCTTGTCGCGTCGCCATATCACTCAACCCCTGCAATATCCAGCTGCACCAATGCGACTTCGTGAAATTTCAGGTTATACCGACGGGGGACAAAGCGGTGTGATAAAAGAGCTGATAACCACAGAAACCACAGCAGTTAGAGTGCGGGTTACTGGTGCCATTGGACACCAGGGTCTTTGTTCCTTCCAAACCTCATCATAGAGATTGCGGACAAGGCATGAAAAACTTTTTGTTTGCTATCAGGGGTAGGTAAAACACACCTGTGGCTGAATGTCTCGTGGTGGTAGAGATCGAGCAAGACATGGAGCTTTTCTGTTTGATGGCTCGTTTACAACCCGAGACAAGTTTCGTCTTGGCGCACGTAGTCACAATAAGCCGCACGGCTGAGTGAGATGAGAACGGCTTTGTCTTGACAACACATCGAGCCACAGTTCTTGATTGGGTCCGTCACGTGATCATGATCTTGATGTTCGCTTTTTCGCGGTTCGATTCTGTCTTGTCGCGCTTTGCCCAGATTCTACCGGCTTTTTCTTGCATCCAATCAGAACGCGCCGTTTCAAAGAGGCCTCCTACACTACGTAATCCACAGATGGTGCTAGAAAGGAAGTGCATATAGCCCACGACTTGGTGGGCAAGGTTCTACAGCCTGTGTGCCCAGATATGCAACACTAGCACAATGAAGCAACTACATTGGACAGTTGGATTAGAGGTTTCTCGACCGATGGAAAGATCGGTCTGTTATTGTTCGCAGCGGTGTGCGCAATATGCTTCTTTCTTTTCTTGATTTCTCGCCTTTGCAGTTTTACGTAACGTCTGCCCAACCACAGGACGGAAAAATAAAAAAATTGATCTGACCAATTTACAACTTTTCGTACTTTCCTATATTCTTTTGCTCGGCTTTACTTCATATAAACTGCCTTTATTCATCTGAAAGATAGTGTAACGTACTGTCGCTATCGTCATAGATATATATCCTATAGTCTCCTTCAAAGATGTCCGCTGCTGCTGCCCCTGTTTCTCAATACTCTGTATCTGACTATGCCAAATTTGCGCTAGCTGGTGCGATCGGTTGTGGTACCACCCATTCTTCTATGGTTCCAATCGATGTCGTTAAGACCAGAATCCAATTGGAACCAACCATCTACAACAAAGGTATGGTTTCTTCATTCAAGAAAATCGTGTCTGAGGAAGGTGCCGGTGCTTTATTGACTGGTTTCGGTCCAACCTTGTTGGGTTACTCTATGCAAGGTGCTTTCAAATTTGGTGGATATGAAGTTTTCAAAAAGCTCTTCATTGATGTTCTAGGTTACGACACGGCTGTCAACTACAAAAACTCTATCTACATGGGTTCTGCAGCCATTGCTGAATTTTTCGCTGATATCGCACTATGTCCATTAGAAGCTACCAGAATCAGATTAGTCTCGCAACCAACATTTGCCAACGGTCTTGTCGGTGGGTTCTCCAGAATGATGAAGGAAGAAGGTCTTGGAGCGTTTTACAATGGTTTCACTCCTATCCTATTCAAACAGATCCCTTACAACATTTCCAAATTTTTGGTATTTGAGCGTGCTGCTGAGGTTTATTTGGGATTGGCTGGTCCAAAGGAGCAATTGTCTTCTTTGTCTGCTACTGGTATCAATTTGGGTGCTGGTTTGACTGCTGGTTTGGCTGCTGCTATCGTTTCTCAACCTGCTGACACACTATTGTCAAAGGTTAACAAAGCAAAGAAGGCGCCAGGCCAATCCACTCTTGGTCTATTAGCCCAATTGGCCAAACAATTAGGTGTTGTCGGTTCTTTTGCTGGTCTACCAACTCGTTTGGTTATGGTCGGTACTTTGACCTCTCTACAATTCGGTATCTATGGTACTTTGAAAAAGAGTTTAGGATGTGCCCCAACTGTTGAGATCGGTGGTGGCGGACATTAAAGATAAAGCAAACAGCTTGCAACTTCAAATGACGCCTTCTTTTGTTGCCTTGACTCACGGTTATTATTATATTATTAAATTCTCTCTAATATTCATTCGAAAAGAATTCAAGACGAAATGAATTGCCTGAAACTGAAAAAAAAAAAAGCGATTATCAAAGATTTTAGTTAGTATCATCTTTTTTTCCTTTCTAAGGCAAAAACTTATAAATATATTTCATCCTGGATTAGAAACACTACTTGTTCCTTGATTTTTATATTCCTATTGTATATACTAAATTCATGTTGTGGTAGATGTATACAACTGAAGTCTAGAAATATAAAGAGTATTTGGGTGGACTCTGTATCAACAGATGGGCGGATGTCTGGTTACGCCATTGCAGAATGTTTGCCGTCTAAGTATATACAGTACTCCTCTTGGAGAGAATTAAATAAAAGCGAGTTTGAACTACTCGCCACGACTAATATTAATGCCTCTTAAAAGCACGTATACGTATATATTATTTGTTCATATATGCCTCCAATTCGGCATCCAAATCTTCAACTGTAGTTTGCCCCATTTTAGGTTTAACCGTTGTTTTTCCGCTTAGTGATGAATCCTTACTTGAAACATACTGACTATTGCGTTCGTTACGATGTCTTATAGGGTTATAATTGCCTCCCATTCCCTTTTTACGTTTGTCTTGACCACCCTTTAATTCAAGTATCTCTGCCGCAATCTTAGTATTATTCAATTCATTTAGATCAAACTTACTCACAACACTCTCCATGGTGGCCAGGTCAGGAAACTCGCACATAGCAATCCTGTCGTCTTTCGTATCATAAATGTTAAAATAGGTAGGCTCCCCGAATTCTTTTAGCATGTCTTCTATGACAAAGTCAGAAACGTCCAGTGGAATTTTAGATATTTTAACTCGTTTCTTTGCTGGATACTGAAGCTGTTTCTTGTAATTCTTATTGCCTACTGGCCTGCCCTTGCCTATTCTATTGGCTAGACTGTTCCTCAAGTCACGACGGCGGTATCTCTGGTGATATAAAGCGACTTTGCGCTTTTTGTTAATAAACGTTCCACCAAAACAATAAAACCATGGACCTGACGTCGGTTCGTTCTTTAACTTACAGTTACTTTGTGATTACCATCTGAAGGATGCTTAAAAAGTTTGAGGACTATTTGTTAGTATTTGGATGATTTTGAATAGTGCTATTATCAAGAAAACATACCTTTTCATCGATAATGTGCTCCAAAGATTCCTCAAGTGACATAGCTGACTATATTCTGACACTGAGTTTGGGTTTTACCCTCAATCACAGTAAATTTCGCTTTGTTTTTTATTACCTTTTGTCTACGTGCGAACAAAAAGGTCTGTCCGTGCACCTCTTTTGATGGCACGGCAAGAAGAATTTGCAATCTATTTAAATCGATAAATCCCGGTATATATCCTTAAATCTACTTACAGAGCTGTATCTCTGCTGGACGTTCTTAATCCATGGTATGGATTTTGCGAAATGCATCAAAGGTGGTTCCAAGGTTGCCAAATTTCCGTATGATACCAGTAATCTGTAAGCAGCCTCCTCAGAAGTTTGATACTCCTCAAGGGGGGCAAATCTTGTATTAATGGCATCCGAGATGGTAGGTAATACGTCAAGCAAAGATCTGTCTGTTACTATCAAAGCGCTGTAATTGAAAAGCAGGGTAGAAACTGCAACAGCCAAATTCTGTGCCTGCTGTCTTGTTCCGTTACTGAATTGAGTGTCAATAGCCTCAAAAATGGAATCATATACTTTGCTAGACGACATCAATTCGATGCCCCAAAACTGGTTCTGGAAGCAGTTGACCAAAATCCGAACGGTTAGCATAACGATTGAAATGTTGTTATTCCCAAGACCTTCCTCGACAAATTCACTGATATCTGCAGCCCTAGGTAGCTTACACGCTATAACTCTTATGATATCAAACGCTGGAACTGTTACTTTCCATTTTGATCTTATTGAGACTGCAATTGAAAAAAGTAACTCCCAACTTTCTTCAATATTATGGAGCGCTGCTCCGATCTGTGCGAGCATCTCGTCGTCGAATGTTTCTTCTGTCGCATTCAGTTTAACAATGCCACTAAATATTGTTTCGGGGTTGAATCCGTCAATAAGTAAGTATTGTTTAACGGGCAATATTTCCATAGTTTTGCTATCGGTAGCTGCTGGAGCAGAGTCTTGATCCAATGATAAACCTCCTGTATTTTTCAGAATAAAATTAACCACTTGATCCTTGTAAGATGAGGGCAAATCGTATCTAGCCAAGAATTGGTCTGCGACAGTATATGGATTATCATTGGCATTAAGGGGAAGCTTTAAGGGCGGCTGCCCTTCCTCGATATCTACATCAAAAATAAAATCATACTTTCTTCCTTCGAAGTCTTTTTTTTTATCACTACCACTATCAGAACCTACAACATCACCAACTTTTATCCACTTGCCTTGTGAACACTGGTGTGCTTCAATAACACCAGAAGGATTCTTTACAACAATGACTTGCCCTTCTTTCTTTCCCGGTTGCTGAAGAGCGTCGAAGGATGATAACTTCGACTCATCCACCCCCATGACTTTCGAATTGATGGTTGAGTTTTCAACTTCTTTCTGGAACTCTTTGAGAAAAGTATCTGCAGCAATCCTTGTACGATCTCTCGTGAATATTCTGATGTGATTATCGCTGCTTCCTACAGCAATGTCACCATTTGGTAGTATGTCAAGGCACCAGATTGATATTGCAGGCAGTCTGATAACCTGTTTAACAGATCCATCCTTGGACCAAATTCGAAGAGACCTATCCTCACCACAGCTTACAATCTCACCACCTTGAGCTTCTTTGATGCTATAAACAAAGCTTTCGTGACCGATCAATCTTTTCAAAATCTTCCCATTCATATCGCATATTTTTATAGTTCCATCATTGGAACAACTTGCAAACTGTTCTCCCCCCTTCATGATCTGAAGATGTCTTACTACATCATCGTGAATACCATCAAAAGTCTTCAGTACCTTATTTTCTTTCCACAGCTTTATGGTTCTATCTGCGGATGCCGTTAAAAATTGATCGGTCGTATTAGGAATAGTTTTCGCATCCCAAACTGATGCGAGGTGACCCTTAAGTTCCCACTTCATTGTGCCACTTTTCCATACTTTTGCAGTCTTGTCCCAGCTACCACTTACAACATATTCCCCATCACAACTCAAGCTGCAAACATTACTATCGTGGCCAATTAATGTATACAGTGGATCGTCCCCTAGCGTCGAATCAAATGATGATCCATTGATCAGACCATCTTTGCCCCCATAAAACAACAGTTCGTGGACGGAGCTGTAACAGATGCTATTCAAAAATGATGAACTCTTGTTGACAATCGTACTTTCCCAAATACCATTTGGTAGTTTTTTCCAAGCACGCACGCATCCATCTCTCGAGACACTCGCCACTCGGTGATCATCTATAGCAGCAATATCCCGGACATCTTGCGTGTGTCCTACTAATGTCGCACTCAATTGAAACATACTATGCCAATTCAGAGATTGCAGAAGAGAGCGAATTGTAAACTTTCTCTTTCATTCAATTCTTGTCATCCCTATTAGTGCCTGATGCACATTAATGCTTTTGATGCAGCCGGGGCGAGCGTTGCTCGTTTACAATAAGAAAAGCTCTCGACGCGAGTCAAAAAACTCTATAAGCAGTGAGAAATTCACGAAATAATAAAATATCGTCCATACTTAAAGTAGTTTTTGTTAAAATATCCTGGACTTGCAAGAACTTCAATCATTCCTCGATTTAAGGATATCAAGAGTTTTGGAAACTTGAGTGATGGCAGGGCCTTTATTATTTGCGAAGACTTCAGAGGGATTACTCTTTAAATCATCGAAGGATTCAGAAAAGGATAGTGTCGTCCATCTTTCAGCTCATGATCAAGTTGTTAGATTGGTGGGGGATGATGAATTTCCATCTCAAGGAGTTACCAAAATTGCTGCGCTATTGGGATTCATCAAGCTGAAGTTGAACAGGTACGCCATTATCGCTAATACTGTTGAAGAAACTGGTCGCTTTAATCGCCATACTATCTATAAAATTGTCCAGCACTCTATAGTCGCTGTGAAGGACATTCAGACGATGGACTCAGATGAGACTGAATATTTGAAACTATTGAACATGCACTTGAAAAATGGAACCTTTTATTTTTCCTATACTTATGATATGACAAATTCGCTACAAAGAAATAAGGAGATAGCAGCAGCATCCTGGAAAACTGCTGACTCTAGATTTTTTTGGAATCACTATCTAACCGAGGAATTGAGAAATTTGGCCGCGGAGGGTGATAAGGTCGAAGATTTCATTCAGCCTATAATCTATGGTTACGCTAAGGTTATTGATAAAATTGTCAATTCGACTCCGATTTCTATTGGTTTAGTCACGAGACGTAGTATATGCAGAGCGGGCACTAGGTACTTTCGTCGTGGTATAGATGAAGATGGTAACGTTGGTAATTTCAACGAGACAGAACAGCTACTTTTCGTTCAATCATCTTTGGATGGTGATGCTCAAGTTTTTTCATTTTTACAGACAAGAGGTTCAGTTCCAGTATATTGGGCAGAAATCAACAACCTAAAGTATAAACCAAACCTAGTCATCGGCGAAGGCTCATCCCTTGATGCTACAAAAAAACACTTTGATCAGCAAAAAAAACTCTACGGCGACGTGTTCTTGGTCAATTTAGTTAATCAAAAGGGTTACGAACTACCCGTAAAGGAAGCCTACGAATCTGCCGTGCATGCTTTAAATGATCCGAAGTTACACTATATCTATTTCGATTTTCATCATGAGTGCCGTAAGATGAAATGGTATAGAGTGAAGTTACTAATTGACCACTTATCAAAAATGGGACTCGAAGATTCCGACTTTTTTCATGAAACCATTGGTAGCACTGATAAGGTTACTAAAAAACAGCACTCTACTGTGAGAACTAATTGTATGGACTGTTTAGACAGGACAAATGTTGTCCAGTCTGTTTTGGCACATTGGGTTTTGCAAAAGGAACTTGAAAGTGCTGGGGTTATCACAAATGGTGCTGCTTGGGAGAGTGACCCATCTCTTCTTGCTGCATTCCAAAACTTGTGGGCTGACAACGCGGATGCTGTCAGTTCTGCTTACTCTGGAACTGGCGCATTGAAAACCGACTACACAAGAACTGGAAAACGTACCCGTATGGGTGCTTTGAAAGACTTTTTCAATTCTGCTTCTCGCTATTACCAAAACAATCTGGCAGATGGCCCTAGACAAGATTCCTACGATCTATTTTTAGGAAATTTCAGACCTTATACCTCGTCTATTCAGTCACCATTCCCTGATAGAAGGCCATATCTAGTTCAATTAATGCCTATTGTTATTTATGCCAGTTTGACCGTTCTAGTTTCTACCATAGCTTTCCCTAAAGATTATTTTACGAGCAAAAAGAATTTAGCTTTTTTCCTGAGTGCGTCAATCATATTATTCATATCGGCTCGCTGCTTAATAAGAGATGGTATCCAGTATGTCAACTGGCCAAAACTGGTTGATGTGGGTTTCTTGGTAGCTCAACAAACACACGACAAAGAAAGACAATTTAAAGGCCTAAGATTCTTACCTAGTTCCAAGTTCATTAAGCCGGGTTCCGTCAAGAAAGATTGATAAAATTCTTTGTTCGACAATCAGAAAAGCGTAAAAATCATTTTTCATTATGAAATTCAGATACAACATTATATATAGTAGTTTATCAAAAGATGTTTTTAAAAATCTGTCAATCAAGTACAGAGATCTCTTATGAAAGATTTAACATCCGGCGATTTCATTAATGCTTCACCGACCAAAAACCCCTTCACCCCTTCATCCTTATATGATTGAGCATCTGACGCGCTCGTGATGCCGGAAAGCGCAATTAATAGAGTGCCATCTGGGATTGAGGACACTAAATTACTTGTGGTGTTCAAATCTACTTTAAAAGAGTGCAGATCCCTATTATTAACACCAATCACTTTGGCGTTGATTGCTAATGCACGATCTAGCTCTTTCTTTGAGTTGATTTCGACTAATGGTTCCATGTTAAGTTCATTTTTTGCGTAATGATATAACTCCTTTAACAGGTCATCATCCAACATTTTAACAATTAACAAGACACTATCAGCGCCCGCCAAAACAGCCTCTAAAATTTGGTATTTGCTGAAGATAAACTCTTTTCTCAAAACACATGGCCTCTTGGCAGGCTCAGAAGAGTACTCCAGCTCTAACGCCTTCCTAACATTTATCAAGTCCTGGATTGATCCTTTGAACCAATGAGGTTCGGTGAGCACAGAAATTGTACATGCACCAGCCCTGGCATATTTAAGCGCTTGCTCTGCAGCTACAGCATTAAGAAGGATATCACCCTTGGATGGAGAAGCACGTTTAACCTCTGCCAACACAGCAGCTCTACCAATAGAAGACTTTATGCGTTGGTAGAAGTCTAATGGTTTTGGTGCTAATCCTAAATTCAGATTTGTTTGCAGATCTCTTAAGGTATATCCCGGTGTAGTGGATTGAATTTCTACATCTTTTTGACGCTGCTCGTATATTGTATCCAGAATTGAGGCTTTATTGTTTGTGTTCTTGATATTTTTTTCGTTTTCCTCCCAAGTTCCTCCAGAAATGCTTAAAATGTTTCTGATCATTAGATGACCTTCTTCAGTTAAGATCGATTCTGGATGAAATTGAACACCTTCAACGGTATATATTTTATGCCTCACCCCCATGATCACACCCTTATCAGTCTTTGCAGTAATTTCTAAGTCTTTTGGCAAGGATTTGGCAAGCCCAGCCAAGGAGTGATACCTGGTGACAGAAACGCCTTGGGGGACATTCTTGAAGAATCCTTTATTATCATGGAATATCATTGACGTCTTGCCATGTACGATCTCTCCAGCATACACAACGTCACCACCGAAAACGTCAAACATACACTGCTGACCCATGCACACTCCAAAAACTGGTATTTTACCCGTGAAATGTTTGATGCAGTCTCTCGACACACCGGAATCTGTCTTTGGGTGGCCAGGACCTGGCGACACCAGTAAAATGTCGGGCTTCAATGCCTCGACCTCAGCGACGCTGATTTTGTCATTACGGTAAACATCCACAATTGCACCTTCTTGGCATAAATATTCATATATATTCCATGTGAAGGAGTCGTAATTGTCAATTATAATAACTCTTTTTGGGTTCGCCATTGCCAACTATAAGCCTAATTGCTATATCAGTTTTTGTAAAATCCGGAAGCTCCTTTCCTACCGTTTCAGAGTTTTCAAAAAACTTTGTTTGTACTTTGTGCCTTCTACCCAGCTATCTTATATATGATTCTGCGTCTTTTCGATGAGTCAACAACACTTTCAATTTTTCAGAAATACCAAATTTTCAGTTTTTGCCCTAGAAACCAAAAATTGTCTATCGAGAACATCGTAGCAGAGGATTGGTCACGTGTTTGAAATCCTTCATTTGTTAAAGATAGCCACTGCAAGGCGGCTATTCAGAAACATATCGCCATAGCTCTAGGGCCAATCTTGGGGCATCGGGCACATCAATGCTTGCAGAACAGTTTTATAACCAATGGGAGGGCCGTAAATTACCGATATTGAGAGACAGCTGCGCACCGTCACCTTTGAGGTAAAGCTATTACTTAAGACATAATGCTGCATACAACTGTTACCGAGAAGAGACTGCATTATTTGAAGTCATCATTCTTAGTAGCTTCAAAACAACATAGTATTTCAGAAATGCAAACCTTTCGACACTAGAAGATTGGACATTGTTGACCACTGTATAGCAATGAACAACTGTCCGAGCCCAGTTCCGCAAGTTGTCCGGTTTCAAATTTTAAGAATCAGCTACTGAAAAACAAACTAGAGGGCGTTTAGATCGACAAGGCACGTAAACAGATCAAGAAGACAAACGAGTTGATAGTAGTAGCTTGGCCGTTCCATTAACACATTGGGACCATTCTGCAACTACTTTTCTTTCGACACAAAGAGATATCATGGCGACGATCGTTGAGGCATCTTCTACTCTAAGGAGAAGAAAGCATCTCAAAAGAGGGATCACTTTCACGTTAATGGTCGTTGGACAATCAGGTAGTGGTAGATCAACGTTTATTAACACATTATGTGGGCAGCAAGTGGTGGATGTATCCACGATGGTAATGCTGCCCACAGACACGTCGACTGAGATCGACCTGCAATTGCGCGAAGAGACTGTTGAATTGGAGGACGACGAAGGAGTGAAGATTCAATTGAACATTATTGACACACCAGGATTTGGTGACTCCCTGGAGAATACCCCTTCCTTCGAAGTTATTTCGGATTACATACGCCATCAATACGACGAAATCTTGTTGGAGGAGAGTCGTGTCAGAAGAAATCCAAGATTTAAAGATGGCAGAATTCATTGCTGTTTATATCTGATCAACCCAACGGGCCATGGGCTGAAGGAGATGGATGTCGAATTCATGAGACAGCTCGGGTCCATTGTGAATGTCATTCCAATAATTAGCAAATCTGATTCGCTAACGCCGGATGAACTGAAGCTCAACAAGAAACTAATTATGGAGGATATCGACAGGTTCAACCTTCCAATTTATAACTTCCCGTTTGACGAAGAGGATATTTCCGAAGAGGACTACCAAACGAACACTTATCTTCGTTCTCTATTGCCTTTCTCAATCATTGGCTCAAATGATGTTGAAAACATTGGCGATGGCGCAATAATTCGTGCTAGAAAATATCCATGGGGTACTTTAGATGTTGAAGATTCTTCGATATCTGATTTCGTTGTCCTTAGAAATACCTTGTTAATTTCACATTTGCACGACCTAAAAGATTACACTCATGAGGTACTGTACGAAAGATATAGAACGGAGGCATTATCGGGCGAACCGGTGTCATTTTCAAAGGCAGCAGTAGGTCCAGCTGCTAACTCTGCGGCAATTTCATCATCCCAGTCGGAATACGTTGCATCTCCTCAACTTTCAACAACAAATCAATCCTCAAAAGCATCCGCTACAACTCCTGCTCAGGATACATATTTGGCAAGAGAGGAGCAGATAAGGCTAGAAGAGGAAAGATTAAAAGCATTCGAAGAAAGGGTACAGCAAGAATTGATTCTGAAGAGAAAAGAACTCCTGGAAAGAGAAGAGGAGCTGAGAGACATTGAAGAGAGGTTAGAAAAAGAATCCCGCTTCAAACAAGAAACAGAAGCGGAATTGTAGTCACTCTTGGCCGCATATCTAAAAAGTTTTTACTATATATTTAAAGACAGATCAATTCCTCGAATTTTTTTTTACATTATATGTAGTAACGCCCGGGCACAGCTGAAAAAAATTTTTCCAGAGGACACATATATAAAGCGAGGAAAAACCCACCGGTACTTACTCTTCTCGACGAACCAACATAGCAGAGAAATGCCAGAAGTGGCAGTTCTTTCACTTAATCGTGTCGCAAGTATGATGATGTAATTCAGAAGAATTCGTCATTGCATTTCTGGGATTTTATATATGGAAAGGATAGTTATATTATGATGAGCAACCAGATAGGGACAACAGATAAATAATTAAATGACGAGGAAAGTCTATTTAGCCCAGTTTTTAGTAGAGCTTAGGGCATAATCTCTGAATATCCACCTTTCTTCCCAAACTTGAAATACCTTAGTATATATCTGTAAAACGCTTATTATACAATCATTAGTTTCCTTCGACTTTTGGAACTGCTTTCCAGGATTTTTTGCCCTTGTGGGATGCAAAGTAAAGATTTTTCCATGGGTCACTATTTTTTACTTCAGAGGGAGCATTGAACGAGTATGATGGAAATACCAGGATGTCACTGAGCAACTTAGGCACACGTAGGTCTTGAAAATCCTTCCAGGTCGTTTTTTGAGTGAGGCCACTTCTCATATAGTCGTTGAGATAGGTAAAAATAACATCCGTCCAAAGTCCAGAACCTGTCCAAGACATGATAGTCAGATCGTTCCTCAAATTAACAGTCGAATCGGCATCCTTTTGATGTTCCAAAGTCTTCTCTGTAATAAGTGCAACGATTTCTCTAATAGCAGGATGACCAGGTTTTGCTTGAATGATCCAAGTTGAAAACTGCAATCTTCTTACAAAACGAGATTTCCAGTCAGGGGCGCTCGCATCATGTTCGATACCTACTACGAGTCCAATTCTGTGAGGTTCCACATTTTCAGGAATCCAATTGGGCACTGCCTGTATTGGAGTGGTGTCAACATCAGCATATACACCGCCACGGGCCAACAAAATGAGGTACTTGAAAAAATCTATCTTCAGAATTTTCGATGGCAAAGCTTGATACGCCTCTACTATTTCTGGGATTGAGCCGTAATAATAATGGACGAGTGCATTGGCCATGTCATCATTTGTCACTTCATGGACAAACCCAGGGTTCTTTTCCCTCCATTGGGTCTCTTGATCGAGGGTCTTAAGGGATTCACTTTCCACAGAAGATTTTGTTTGCCAAATAAATGCCGGGAACTTGAGTTTTCCGTCATACTCAAACATATATGCTAATTTTTCACGCAAGGACCCATGTTGTGGTGCTTTTTTCAGCATTTGGATCTTTTTCTCCAATACACGGCGTTGTTTTTCGAATTGCCTTGCTTGATCCTCTTGCTTGCCCTTGATCTCATTCGCCAATGATTCAAAGTGCAATATCAAATCAGCTTCAGTTTTTTGGTTCGAAGCTGCAGTATTGATGCTTTGACTCAGTTCCTTATTGATATTCTGCAAAAGATTCTGCAGATCCGCTGCCTTTGAGTTGTTCAGATACCGGACGAGCAGCGCCGCGACTATAAGTGCTGGCACACAAATCAACAGCGCTAATTTTGAGTTGATCCCACGCTTTCCTTTAGCCATTTTGCTCTGAAGATTAGTGCAGCCCTTTGAATCTCCCTGAATTAATTCGTTGTCCAGACATTTGGCTTTCTCCGTTGATTTCAGTTTATACTTTCATTTCGGCGAGTGCCGCAAGTCATCTTCGCGTTCTACATCATTCAAGACGTAAACACATTGCTTCATATGAACTCTTTTATATAAATAACGAGCTATCTAATACTTTGAACTCGTGCACAATTGTCTTGAGCAGGTCATATGCGGCCACCGCTCTGTCGGGCAGCTGGCCTGTGGCGAGCACGTCAAGTTCAGAGCGCATCTCAGGCTCAACTGGCACGTTGATTGTTATTATCACGTCCGTTGAGAACTCAGCCATGCGTATGAGTCCAACACAAAGCACAACTGTTTGCCTTTCATCACGCTTTCCCCACTTTTCGATCGACTCCGTCAGCATGCAGCATTGACGTTCAATGTCCATTGTATCGTGAGCCGCCAACGAAGCGTTTCTGCCGCCGTTCCAATCCGTGATTTCCTCCAAATGTTCTTGTAAAGCCTTATAATTGTCTTTTTCAGGAACACGTTCCAGCAAATCTACTATAATGCTCTCGTTCAACCCTAAACCGTCACTGTGTACCTCATCTTTCTGGCGACTGTTCACAAATATTTCTTGAGTATCTGGTACCTCACGTAGCACTGATGCATCCAAAAATCCTTCAGGCAGAACCGTTCTAATAGCACCCCCGTATAGAGCAACCTCTTTTACCATTGTAAGTGCCCGCCTTCAACTACATAAAGCAACCCTACGCATTATTCTTCAGCACTTTCGACCATCCGCTCTGGTTGTTCTTAACTTTTGAGATGGGCGGTGTTTGTGTTACCCGCTCTATTCATATGGTGGCAAATCTCAAGGGCCGGGAACAGACAAGCAAGCAAGACAGGAAGGAAAGAGGGAAAGAGGGTCCACAGATAAGCAACTTACTACACCTAAATATCCAAACATTTTATTCGAGAAAGGGAGGAAAAGCAAGCTTGAGTTATGAGTATGTCTGTCAGTGGCAATGCCAACTCCACCGCATATAACCTTGTTGATGCTGAGGGCAGTATCGACGAAGGTCTGTATTCCCGTCAGTTGTATGTCCTCGGGAAAGAGGCCATGCTGCGGATGCAGCATGCCAACGTTTTGATAATTGGACTGCAAGGACTCGGAATTGAGATTGCAAAAAACGTTGCGCTCGCTGGTGTCAAGTCGTTGGACCTATACGATCCGCATCCTGCAGTCTTGCAAGATTTGTCGACACAGTTCTTTTTGACAGAGGCTGACTTGGGAAAACCAAGGGATCAGGTATCCAGAGATAGATTAGCCGAGTTAAATGCCTATGTGCCCATTAAAGTGGTAGAGTCTTTACAAAATGAGCAGATTTTAGGGAATTACCAGGTTGTTGTTGCTACAACGACTGTGTCGCTACAGGAAAGAATTGCGTTGAACAATTTCTGTCATTCTAAGGGCATCAAATTTATCTCAACGGAGACAAGAGGTTTATTTGGGAGCGTTTTTGCCGACTTTGGCGAAAAGTTTACAGTCTTAGATCCAACCGGTGAAGAACCAAGAACTGGTATTGTATCAGATATTGAACCAGATGGAACAGTCACAATGCTCGATGAAAATAGACATGGTCTTGAAGATGGCAATTTTGTTAGATTTTCTGAAGTAAAGGGCTTAGAGAAATTGAATGATGGCACTCTGTTCAAGGTTCAAGTTTTGGGCCCCTTTGCTTTCAAAATTGAATCAGTGTCTCAGTTTGGCAAATATAAAAAGGGTGGTATATTCACAGAGGTCAAAGTTCCAACCCAACTATCTTTCAAATCTTTGCAGGATTCCTTGGATGAGCCGGAAATTGTTTTTTCGGATTTTGCAAAGATAGAGAGAGCAAACCAACTGCATCTTGGTTTTCAAGCTTTAGACCATTTCGCAGTATCACATCAAGGTACATTACCAAGGCCTATGAATGAACAGGACGCCAATGAAGTGGTTCAATTAACTGAGAAATTGGCTTTGAAGAATCCATCCATTTTAGGAGGCTCTGACGCTTCCGTCGATAAAGATTTGATAAAGGAGCTGTCTTTCCAGGCAAGAGGTGACATCCCTGGTATCGTTGCCTTCTTTGGTGGTTTCGTAGCTCAAGAAGTTTTAAAAGCATGCTCTGGTAAATTTGAACCTTTAAAACAATACATGTATTTTGATTCTTTGGAATCTTTGCCCAGTACTGATAATTATACAAGAACTTCAGAGTCTACAAGTCCAATTGGCTCTCGTTATGATAATCAAATTGCTGTGTTTGGTCTAGACTATCAAAGAAGAATTGCCAATTTAAAAGTTTTTCTGGTCGGCTCAGGTGCTATTGGCTGTGAAATGCTCAAAAATTGGGCTCTCATGGGCTTAGGTTCAGGATCCGATGGTAGAATTATTGTCACTGATAATGATTCTATTGAAAAATCTAATTTAAATCGTCAATTTCTATTCAGACCTAAAGATGTTGGTAGAAATAAATCTGAGGTTGCTGCACAAGCCGTTTGTGCAATGAACCCTGCATTGAGTGGAAAGATTACTCCTAGAATAGATAAAGTGGGCCCTGAAACAGAAAATTTGTTTGACGACAGTTTTTGGGAAAGTTTAGATATCGTTACAAACGCATTAGATAATGTGGATGCACGTACCTACGTTGATCGTCGTTGCGTTTTCTACAGGAAACCTTTATTAGAGTCCGGTACACTAGGTACAAAAGGTAATACACAAGTAGTCATACCTAGGCTTACGGAATCATATTCGTCATCCAGGGATCCGCCAGAAAAGTCTATCCCCTTGTGTACGCTACGTTCCTTCCCTAATAAAATTGACCACACTATTGCATGGGCAAAATCTCTTTTTCAGGGTTACTTTACTGAGGCAGCTGAAAACGTTAACATGTATTTAACACAACCAGGTTTTGTTGAACAAACTTTGAAGCAAAGCGGGGATGTAAAGTCTATTTTGGAGAATATAAATGATTCATTGAATAAGAGGCCTGAAAGCTTCGATGATTGTATTGTATGGGCAAGGTTGGAATTTGAGAAAAAATTCAATCACGATATTAAGCAGTTATTGTACAACTTTCCGGAGGATGCAAAGACATCCACTGGGGAACCATTTTGGTCTGGTCCAAAGCGTGCACCAAAACCATTAAATTTTGACTTATCGAACCCAGACCATCTGGATTTTGTCGTGGCTGGCGCAAATCTAAGAGCCTTTAATTATGGCCTCCACGTTAACGAAGAGGGGTCGGAGAGAGACCATTATGCTCAAGTGATAGCCAGCATGAAAATCCCAGAATTTGCTCCCAGGGCTGATATAAAAATTCAAGTTAATGACGAAGACCCGGATCCAAACGCTGAAAAACAAGATTCTGGTGATTCTTTATCATCACTAGCTGCTCAACTACCAGACCCCTCCTCTTTGCCGACTTTCAGATTAGAACCTGTCGAATTTGAGAAGGATGATGACACAAACCATCACATTGAATTCATTACTGCCTGTTCCAATTGCAGAGCTCAAAACTACTTCATTGAAACTGTTGACAAACAAAAGACTAAGTTTATTGCTGGTCGTATTATTCCTGCTATCGCCACTACGACCTCCTTGGTAACTGGGCTTGTTAATCTGGAATTATACAAAGTAGCAGATGGAAAAACCGATATTGAGCAGTACAAAAACGGTTTCGTTAATCTCGCTTTACCTTTCTTTGGATTCTCGGAGCCTATTGCTTCTCCAAAGGCAAGCTACAACGGTAAAAAATATGATAAAATTTGGGATAGATTTGATATACAAGGTGATATCAAACTAAGTGACCTCATCAAACATTTCGAAGAAAAGGAAGGTCTAGAAATTAGCATGTTATCCTACGGTGTGTCATTGTTATATGCCTCATTTTTCCCTCCGAAGAAACTGAAAGAAAGAATGAACTTTTCTATTACACAGTTGGTACAATTCATCACAAAGACCGAGGTACCCCCCCATGTTCGTACAATGATATTAGAAATTTGTGCTGATGACAAGGAAGGTGAGGATGTAGAGGTACCTTACATTACCATTCACTTGTGAGGCTCTTTCTTTATATTTCAACAAAAAGTTTTCAAGACTTTTCGAAATGTATAGTTTAAATAATTAATATTACCGAATATAATTTAAAGATTCCATCGATTATGAATGAAAGGCAACATGTTAACTGTATTGATTTTTCTTATATTTATTAGAATGACAAACATGTCCCTCACATCTTCAACAATTGAGGTTTTCATTAGTATTAGCTATCAATTTGAACAGCTCGCCTCTTTCTTTGAAAAGCTCTTCGAAATGACCTCTTTCAATAACACGTCCGTTCTTAAGAAGTACTATTTCATCGCAGGACCTCATCATTACTTCTGAATGCGTTATAGATATAGTGAGCATTGCAGGCGGGCCACTTCTTACAAGTTCGTTTATTATATGAGAGCTTGCAGGATCCAGAGCTGAGGTGCACTCGTCAAGTATTAAAATTTTCGGTTTTTTTAAAAGGGCCCTGGCGATACATAACCTTTGAGCTTGCCCACCGGAAAGTAGATCGGAGGTGATCACGGTCTCCAATTCGTCAGATAAATCTTTTACGAAATTGAATATACCAACGTACTTGAGCATGTCATATATCTCGATCTCCAAAACATCACGGACTACACCATATGTCAAGTTCTCCCTGATTGACCCATGAAAGAGAGTTGGTTTCTGGTCTACAACCGCAATTTGATTTCTTAAGTCGTTTATTCCCCAATCATTGATATCGGTACCATCGATAAAAACGGTATTTGCAGGTGGCCTATGAAGATGAGTTAAAAGATATACTAGTGTGGATTTCCCAGAACCGGATTCTCCGGCGACGGCTATGGTATGATTGGTGAACAACTTCAAATTAAGGTGTCTGAATATGTTCACCCCTTGTGCAGAAGGGTAGGAGAATGTCAGATCCTTTATACATACAAGAGGATGAGATGTTTTCTCTTGAATTATTTCTGTTTGTCTATGACACATCCGGTTAAATGCTCCATCATTGTCTTCATGATCTAATATGCGATAAAGCCATGTTGAAGCCCTTTGTCCGCGACTTATGTCAGGGATCTGATTGACAAGATTACTGCAGCTCATAATGGTAAATAATAACAGCGTAACAGTCTCAAACATATGTTGGCTTGTGTATTCGCCACTTATCACTAGTTTCAAAGCATAATAGAAAAGAATTGCCTGAATACAGGTAGTCAGTGCCTCGGTAGTTGCAACTCCAAATCCAGTGGCGACGGCCCTACTTCTAGCGACCTTCCTCATATTGTCTTCGAGAATTTTGTACTTTTTCCGAAACTTGTTTTCTATCTGCAAGCATCTGATAGTTTTCACTCCCATTGAAATCTCATAGAGCAGATTTTCCAGCTCGGCAACAGATGTTTTATATTGAGTCTCAGATTTTTGAAGTAAGATTCCATAAACCGCTGAGAAAAGAATTATTAGGGGAAACATTGAAATGCACACTAGACTCAATTTCCAGCCACTAATCAAAGCCCATGTCAACCCTAGCGCAGAAATCATTATGAATGTTGAAATAGCCCCGAGAAATTCGGTTACCAGGGACCTCAAATCCCGTAAGTCGTTTAATACCAGAGCAGAAATTTCAGATTCTTTGTTTCCAGCCTGTAGAAACCAATCCAGTTCTTTAAACATAACTTTAGTCATAGCTTCATTTCTTAAATTCATGATCCAGTTCTCGCTGCAATATCCTAATATAAAGTCCTTGAAGAATCCAAATAGAGCATCTGTTGCCGCAACTCCTATTACTATGAAAGACCATCTCAAAAGGTAGGACTTCGATCCAACTCCACTACTAACGGGTACAATTCCATTCAATAAAAAACTGAAAGTGTAAGAAAAAACGGGGTTTGCGGCACCAGCTATTAATGAAAATAAAATGCCAATACAGAGAAGCGCTTTTGTACGACTAGCTTTCCACATTCTTTTAATGATAGACTGGATAGACATTAACTTTCCCTCAATTTCATGCTCTTGGGTCTTTTTCATGGAATTTTTCACTATTATCTCATCGGTTGTCATCCTCTGGACTTTCATTCTTGTATTTCCAACCCTTCTCGGCGTGGTTGAGACAAAATCGTCAATCTTTGGAAAAAACTCTTGATCATGCTCCTGTTTTGGAGTTTCAACATCCATGTCGATATAGCTTTCTAAAAAGGCTTCTTCACAGTCGTCTTCTTCGACTGTCGTAAGCTGTGAAATGTTGTCGGAGTTGTCCTTAAAACAGCCCAATTGCTTCCATTGATAGAATTTGCTGTTGATGTCAAGTGACAGAATCTGCTGATAACCCTTTTCGGTGCATTCGCCATCCTCAAAGAGATATAGAAAATCCCCTGCATCGATTTGATTCAGATCATGAGTAAGAACAATAGTAGTCTTTCCTTTTCTCCATTGTTTTATGGCTTTCACTAACAGATTGCGAAGCATACCGTCTAATGCCGACACTGCTTCATCGAGTATCAGAACAGGCGTATCTCGCATAAAAGCTCGAGCAATCGCCAGTCTTTGTTGCTGACCTCCGCTGAGAGCTACACCTCCACTGCCCACTAAGGTTTCTAAACCTTCAGGCAGATCTAAGATCACCTTTTCTAGTAGAGATAGTCTACAAGCAGTTTTCAAATTTTCTTTTTCTTCATTCTCACTAGTGTTCCCTGACGCAAATAAAATATTGTTCTTTAATGTCTCATTGAAAATATTGCACTTCTGTTCCACTAATGAAATATTCTTGATTAGCGAATCTTGCTGTAAGGTCTTAATATTCTGTCCTCCGATAGTTATACTACCAGCATAATCCTCGTAAAACCTCAGCATTAGATTTGATAGAGTCGATTTCCCAGAACCTGATTTACCCACAATGAAGGTAGTTCTCCCGCCAGGAAAGAGCAACGACACGTCTTTCAGGACCAGATCTGCAGGTCTATTTGGGTAGGCGAAAGAAATCCTATCAAAAATAATGTTACCGTGTGCAAAATCTGCGGCTGAATGATTTTGGTAACTCTCAGTTGTTTTTTTATCAGGATACTCTAGAAACAAATTAATATGTTTGACAGCAACATTGCCCTTCTGTATTATTAGTATTTGATGTAAAAATCCATTAATTGTTGCTCCTAAGAGGATGCACGATTGAAAGCAAGTAATCACATCCCCTACACTCAATTTTCCATTACGAACCATTGTCGAACCAAACCAGAATGATTGCACAAACATCGTCAGTGCCAAAAATCTTAGAATAGCAGTATTTGCCGCAGTATAGGTACAAATGTACAAAAAGTTGTTTCTGCTCTCTTTGGTGTGTTCTCTAAACTTTGAGATTTCTTTCAGTTGTGTACAAGACAATTTAACGAGTTTTATAGCATTCATGCACCAAGTCATTGATCTGGAAGCTTGACTTGTCTGCTCGTTCTCCAATACAACATTCCTCTCGATCAATCTAGAGAAACCAATGCCTACTATTACAATTATGGGTGCGCTGCACATTGTTACGAGAGTAAGAGACCATGAATAGTAGAACGATGTCCCAATTAAAGCCAACATAGTAACGATTCCCCTAGAAGTTAGAGCAGATGTTTCAGCGCATCCAGATCTTAATTCCTCAACACAACGATTTAACTGGGTGAATTTTCCCGATATATCACCATTCATATCGAGCCATTGCTGCGATCTTGCCATATACGAGCTGAGTATGCGCTCCCTCACTTCAAAGCCCTGGATTTCTCCTATTGTCATCCACGTAGATATCGATGACCATGTTATAGGCAGCGAAGCACCCCCCAAGGCCATAATAGACATGCTTCTCAAGACTAGCTGACGGTAAAGCTCTTGCTTGTCCTCGTACTGATCCGCCTGAGCCAGTAGATCAAACACCCGGCCCGTGAGTATCGTAGAAATCGGCAAGATTAATCCTGCTGCAACAGTAGAAACTAGGGTAGCGGACACCAGAAGGAGATGGTTGCTGACATCCATATACGAGAATAGTTTAATACTGACTCCAAATTTACTCATTGTTCCGGCAAAGACACGCTAACTTCCATCTCGTAGTCCTGCAAGCTCACATAGATGCTCTTTTACGCTATATATATGCGTAAAAATCAACCCCAATGTATCGTTGAAGGTATAAAAGCCATGCTGGTGATGTTCCAATCACACCAAAAGACCTGTGTTGTTTCTCGATTTGGTTATTACAATGTCTAAAACTAAAAACCTCATCTTCGTTTCATGTGCTGTTTCGATGCCTCAATTTTTCACATGAAAAAGTGTCATTCTTTATCACATGGAGGATTGTTTGCACGATCATAAAGGGACGTGAAGGCGAACAGTATATAAAGAAAAAGTATAAGTGATTGACGTTTTGCTCACTATACAAACTTCGTGAGATATAGCAAAGACTGGCAAAAAACAGAGAAGATGAGCGATGTTTTAAAACAGTTCGAGGGGGTGGAGAAATGGTTTCAAGGCTTGTTAAGCACCGTGGACATTAACGAAAGAAATTTGCAAATCACCATATTTCTAGTTGCGTTTAATCCGATATTCTGGAACATCGTAGCACGTTTAGAGTACTACACAAAATTTTTAACGAAGGTTGCTGGCAGTCCAAAGAAGGGGTGTTACCTGTTGGCGGTGATCATCTTCAGTTTAGGGATTTTCCGTGACATGGCATTCCATAAAGCCTTGGCTGCGCAAGCAGTCACGCCAGCTTTGGACGAAGACTACTTGAAAGTTCTCGGATACATCCTTATTGGCTCAGGTCAGTTATTGGTGTGTACTGCCCTCTACCAGCTAGGAATCACTGGTACTTACTTGGGTGATTATTTCGGCATTTTAATGGACCACATTGTCACTGCCTTCCCGTTCTCTGTTTCCGGCAACCCAATGTACCTGGGATCAACCATGTCTTTTTTGGGCTACTCTCTTTTGGAAGGTAAATTTGCAGGTGTCTTGATCAGTTGCTTTGTCAACATGATGTACAGTTTTGCTATTTCCTTTGAGGATCCTTTCACTACTAAAATTTACGCTGAAAAGGACGCTAAACAAAAATAAGACTAGAACAACGTCCGTAGTGTGATATTAGCTAGATGTATATATTTATGGATATGCTTACTCACCTGTAGTCGAGCTGCACTTTTTTATCTAAATAATGATTAATCTATTGCTGCAGTTTATTCGGACTGTCTTGACGCGTATTTCAAAAATTAATGCCTCCTGTGGGAATTGAACCCACGATCCCCGCATTACGAGTGCGATGCCTTACCACTTGGCCAAAGAGGCGTGTTTAATATTACACTGCAGAAAGTCGGGAGAGTATTATCAGTCCAAATTTTGTGTTTAATACAATTATAGTCCTGTTCTAGCCTTTAATTGTTAGAATTGAAAATTATTGGAAGATGTTTTTCTTAATGGTTTCGTTGGAACTTGGGTTAATAGATATTGATAATTAACAGGTGGAGTATTATTGGAAGAGGTTTTTCTTGACGGCTTCGTTGACACTTGGGTTAGTAGACATTGGTAATTAGCTGGTGGAGTATATACGTCTATAAATCTTTAGATTAATCCTTGATTTTCTACAATATAAAACATACAAAAGATGTGAATTGAACAGAACAAATACCAGGTAAACGTGCCGGTATTTATATGTCACAAATTGTACCTATTGAATCGTCCAACACTGTTATCAGTGGAAATTTTTCACTGATAATCATGCCATTTGTTCACTCATGACCATGCCATTTATCCGATCCCATAGAATCAATTGCACGGAATATATTGGTGGCTGATGGCCATAGAATGTATTGCAGTGATGATCCTGATCGTTATCGTCTCGCAGTAAATATCATTCGATTCTCTTCTACATCGAACGATAATTTGTTAGGGCTCATCTCACATAACTTTCTTGGTTACTCGGCATATCATTTGTAGATGTCACGTTGTAAATACTGTCATCAATGCGAATTTTTCACTGATGATCATGCCATGTATTCGATCCCATAGAATCAATTGCACGGATGATATTGCTGATTAATGATCAAAGAATGTGTCGCAGTGATGGTCTTGATTGTACCCGTCTCGTAGTGATTATCTTTCTCTCCTCTTTCATCAAGAATACCTCTTCCAATACCCAATGTATGCATGTAATATTTCATCTTGATCTGCGATGTGAGGGCATTCTTGCATTATAATCCTCGATTGTTTTCTATTTTATGGAAGAAATGCTTTCAAATATAAAAAAATTCGTGCTAAACAATAAATACACTCACA
Source organism: Zygotorulaspora danielsina (assembly GCA_030572985.1). Lineage (NCBI taxonomy): Eukaryota > Fungi > Ascomycota > Saccharomycetes > Saccharomycetales > Saccharomycetaceae > Zygotorulaspora > Zygotorulaspora danielsina. The sequence goes on from JAJMCL010000019.1 coordinate 53,229, forward strand.
TTTCAATTTATCGAAAGTAACTAAGGTTAAAAGGGTAAGGTTGAAAAGATCCTACGATGAAGGTGCGAAGGAGAATCATTCTTGATGCCCTCAATGCCCCAAAGTTCGTTTACAGATACAAATCAAGGGATAAAGACTGTGAGGCTCACATTGAGAGGGACTTAGAAGCGAGAGTTTTAGCTACAAAATACCGAGAATACCTCTCTAACTACAATACCTTCGCCCTATTCGACTGGGTACCTGAAGATGAGTCAATGATAAACAAAAATTATTATTGGGCTGGCTTCCTTAGCGATGCATGCAATGTCGACTTAAAGGCGAAAAGTATGTTTCTCAAACACAAGTTAAACAACACCTCTTTTGAAAAAGAACTGCAGTTTGAATGTCTTAACAAATCAGAAGAATATAGATGCGCATTTTTCAACGTTCAGATAGTCGATCCCCTTGAGGCTTTATTGAACACAGACCGTGTTGGGAAGAGTAGGCTAAGACTACATTCATTAGGCCTTCGTGTTAAGCCCAGAAGTGGCAAATCAGCAACAGATAGCGTTGCGTCTTATATTCAGCCTCTATTGGAAGAATCTATGAATATGTACACCAATATAAATTACGATAAATTGTTGAAGATCGCGAGGCAATCGGCAATTGGGCACAACAAACCTGTAAAGAAATTGCTAGCCACTTTAGCAGAAAATAAATTATCCTCTCCAGAAGTCGTTAGTGATGGCGCCTGGTTACTTTTTTCTCGAACTCCATGAATGCTTTCATTTGCCCTCCTTTATATGCCTTAATATTTGCAAAAGTATTTAATCATAACTCGTAAAAACAGCAATGCTAACCCCTGAACACACTGTGCGCTAGATGCACTATATATCACATATGCTAGATTTGTCTTCATTTATTTTACTGTTCACGTGTTAATATGGCTCTTTTATGCGAAGCTCTAAAGAAAACTCCTGTTAAAAAAGAGGAAGACGTCAGAGCACAGGTAATTCCCAGGTTTCACAGATTTCACATAGTTCAATTGTGCGCATCCTGGATACAATGCTCAGCGAATTCCTGTCAGTCATTAGGTCAAACTCTGGCTATGTGGTCCCTGAATTAACATTGGATCCGAGGTTGAAATACTGGGTGTTGATACCAATTTCCATCGTTATGGTACTAGCAGGTGTTATCCGCCAATACATAATGAACCTTATTGGAGTGAAAGTTAAAGGTATGCCAAGAGTTAAGTATACCGAGATGCACTATATCAACCAAGCTCAAGCTCTGTTGGGCAATGGCTCAAATTTATCGGAAGAGTCGTTTCAACTCAAGAGAGATTATTTGATACAGGTCTTGGCAGAGGCAAAGTATCTTGCAAAATCGAATGCAAAGGAAGGAGAACTAAAAAATCCTTTCACAGATCCTAATACTTCAGACTCAATCACTAGAATGGCCAAAGGTAACCTTGCAAGCTTTATTCCACAAACGATAATTATGTGGTGGGTCAATCACTTTTTTGCGGGCTTCGTCTTGATGAAGCTTCCATTTCCACTAACTCCAAGATTCAAAGAAATGCTGCAAAATGGTATAATGACTCCAGATTTGGATGTTCGTTGGGTAAGCAGTATTTCATGGTACTTTATCTCTGTTTTGGGTCTCAACCCCGTGTACAACCTTATTCTCTCGGAACACAACTCTGAAAACTATGTAGGGGCACAACAAGATCCAACAGGTGGGATGCCAGGGGAGCCGAAAGCAGATGCAGTGATGAAAAGCTTAGCCAATGATTTGACCATTGCTCAGTACGAATCGTGTTTTGATGAAATAGAGCAAAGAGTATTAAGGAAGTATTCAAAAGAGTGAACTACCACAGCCTGAGTCAAACAGGAATTACTGCTACATGACGGCTCTTTTTGCATATATAGTTGCATACATCACTCAAATAAATATACATTATCCTATATACGTCATTAAAAACGGAGCTGCTCATCTCAACCTTGACATGAAAAGTTGTAAGAAGTGTTCTTTCGCTAGAAAAGTCTTAGTCATACGTGAGGAAGGGCTAAGAAGTTCAAGCATTATTCACTTGTGGGATCCCGCTTCTAATTTTTCCTGTTCTAGAAAGTCAAAATGCCTTTAAGCACTGTTATTTGTATTGGCATGGCAGGGTCTGGTAAGACTACATTCATGCAGCGTTTGAATTCGCATCTCCGCAGTAAGAAGGAAGCACCATATGTGATTAATTTAGACCCAGCTGTCCTAAGAGTGCCTTATGGTGCCAATATAGATATAAGAGACTCTATCAAATATAAAAAAGTTATGGAGAACTATCAATTGGGACCAAATGGTGCCATTGTGACAAGTCTGAACTTATTCAGCACAAAGATAGACCAAGTGATCAAGTTGGTTGAAAAGAAAAACGAGTCCCATAAACATTGTATTATAGATACACCAGGCCAAATAGAATGCTTTGTATGGAGTGCATCTGGTTCAATTATCACAGAATCTTTTGCTTCAACTTTCCCCACGGTGATTGCGTATATCGTTGACACGCCAAGGAATTCCTCACCTACAACATTTATGAGTAATATGCTTTATGCCTGCTCTATTCTTTATAAGACAAAGCTTCCCATGATTGTAGTGTTTAACAAAACGGATGTTTGCAAAGCTGATTTTGCCCGTGAATGGATGTCAGATTTTGAAGCTTTCCAGGTAGCTCTTAAGGAGGACCAAGAAATAAATGGCACATCTGGTTTGGGATCAGGCTATATGGGATCTTTAATAAACTCAATGTCACTAATGCTTGAGGAATTCTACTCACAGTTAGATATGGTAGGCGTCTCAAGCTTCACTGGAGAAGGCTTTGACGATTTTTTAGAGGCTGTTGATGTTAAAATAGGAGAATATGATGAATATTACAAAGCAGAAAGAGAAAGAATTGTAAAGGCAAAGGAAGAAAAGGAAAAAGAGAGGAAGAAACAATCTCTAGATGGTCTGATGAAGGATTTGGGAATAAATGAGGAGAAAAAAGATAAAGTTGGTCATGAAGACACCGATGTTCTGAGCGACCTTGAAGAAGATGAGAATGATGGTCTAGTTGAAAGGGATGAAGATCTAGATGTGGAACGGGAATATACATTTCCTGGAGAGGAAAGAACCCAGGGGGAAATAAATTCAATGACTCAACCAGATCTACAAAAAAGATATCAAGATGCTTTCGAAAATGTGGCGAAAGACGCAAGTAGTCAAACTGCAGAAAATATCGCAAAATATATAAGACAGTAGTTGTAGTGTAGATACTCCAATTTTTAATAAACCGGTTAAATTTGATTAACTTCGTACAAGTGTGGATACTTATCATTATATATATATACCTTCGTCAAAAGAAGTAGTAATTGGTCTTGATCCATAAACACCCTTCCAGGATATGGGCGGCGTCAAAATTGCTATCTTGTCTAGTGAACTGATTACTTTTGGAAGATGCTCGCACAATAAATGAGCATCCTCAGTATTATCACCTTCATGCACGAATACACTACAATACTTTATGCGTCTCAAGGTGGTACTCGGTGCATTTAACAAATGGAATGCGAATTTGAAAATCTGCTGATTCGTAGAAATTTCCTGTTGAAAACTCTCCGATGTAAACGTGAACAATGAATTAGATAGCTCCTCTGCTGGTTTCTCATGAAACTGTAAGCTGCTCTCAAATCTCTTGACCATGTCACTCACTGATTTAGCCTCACAAATACCATCTGAAAAGAAATTGCCACTGGTTTTTGAACCTATGGAGACTGTTGCAGCAACGTATTCATCCAATACTCCGAATGAATCTATTATAAGTACTTCACTTATTTTGTACTCTGCAATTAAGGGAACAATCACTTCCTTAATAAAATTGTTTGCGTACCCTTCAATTATCGGTGTTCGTTGTTGAAGCACATAAAGAGACCTTTCGTCATTATGGAAGAGCTCCAATGCAGTAGAGTATCTCTTCTCAGGGCAAGACTGAAATAGAACCGGTTTTTGTTGATTTAATACGTAATCCAGGGGACCAATGAACGGATGAACATATGTGGAATCTAGTGATCGAATGAACCGGAATTCAGAGGCCAGGGAATGCAACACCAAATCAACTGTCAACTGAGGAACATTCCCCGTTGAGACAAGAGGAAGTAATAAAGTGGTAGACATTGTCGTTGTCTGCTTTGCTGTGCCGTGTTCGCTTCGAAACTTAGTTGGTTTTTCGTCGAAATGTTGATATCGCAAGTTACAAAATAAAATACAATATATCAAGAGAGAATAACGTCAATGGAATTTACTGGAGGCAATTGAGATCGCAAACAGTTCAAGTCTTCATGGAAAACCTTTGTGTTACAAAACTTGATTGCTATGTTGTCCGATAGTTCTTTAAAATGATGATGCGATGATCTGCGAATAACTCGACGCAACCAACGTTTTTAGCACTATGACAGCTCAGCTAAGACAAGTATTGCATAGAAACAAAACCCTGTACAGCGGCAGTTATGACTATTTTATGTGCCGCTAATTGTTTTGTTTTTTTACCCGTTTTTTTTTAGCACGCAGGTCGTTTAGCACCTTTTAATTATTGGAATGGCGATGAGATGATGCTGAAAAATTTTCAATGTGAATTAGTATAAATTTCATTGCAAAGTAATCATAACCAAAGTTAGATGCAATAGGAGTGGAGAACGAAGATTAGGCTTAGCTGATTCACGATGTCTACTAATTTTGAGAAGCACTTTCAAGAATCCGTGGACGATTGTTCATTGGAACAACTGCGAGACATTTTAATCAACAAATCCGGTAAGTCACAGTTGGCAAACAGATTTAGGGCACTTTTCAACCTAAAATGTACTGCTGAAGAATTCGAGAAACAACCCGAAGAAGCACAAATGGCTGTTGACTACATATCAGAGGCCTTCGGTGACGATAGTGAGCTTTTGAAGCATGAAGTGGCTTATGTTTTAGGACAAACCAAGAATTTGAATTGCGCAGTCGCATTGAGACAGGTTACCCTGGACCAGAATCAACAATGTATGGTGAGACACGAAGCAGCAGAAGCTTTAGGTGCTCTGGGAGACAAAGATTCCCTGGATGTACTCCAAAAGGCATACACCCAAGATCCTTCCGTTGAAGTAAGATCTACCTGTGAATTAGCCATAGATAGGATAAAATGGCAGCATAGTGAAAAAATGGCCAATGAAAGGCTTCAGCCATCATTATACTCCAGTATAGATCCAGCACCACCTCTGGCTTTAGAAACAGACTACGATGTCCAAGAATTGAAAGAACTATTAACCGATTCGAAAAAACCACTATTTGAAAGATACAGAGCGATGTTCAGATTGCGAGACATCGGTACTGATGAAGCTGCGTTGGCGCTTGCAACAGGTTTCAACGATGAATCAGCATTGTTTAAGCATGAAATTGCGTATGTTTTTGGCCAAATGGGCAACAGCATTATTGTTCCACATTTAGTTGAAGTTCTAGGACGCAAACATGAGGCCTCCATGGTTAGACATGAAGCCGCTGAGGCCTTGGGAGCGATTGCTACGGACGAAGTCTTACCTGTTCTACGTAAGTACCTGAATGATGAAGATCCCGTTGTTAGAGAATCAGCGATTGTTGCTCTTGATATGTATGAATACGAAAATAGTAATGAGCTTGAATATGCTCCTGCTTAAATTTAAATGAAATTGAATGGTTGTGAAGATTGTTAAGTAGAGTTCGTGTAGTACTTGAAGTTTTTTTGATTTTTCTTTTGATTGTTAGAAACTATATAAGTAGTGTCCTCGTCGCTTTGCACAATACTAACAAGACTTGTTATCAGCGAAAAAGAGCCTGCTAAAACGGACAATAATAATCATGCCCCCTAGTCAGATCACATTCATCACGGGAAATGAGAATAAATTAAAGGAGGTTAAAATGATCTTATCATCCGGCCCCAGCTCCACTGTGAATGAGATTCCCTTTGATCTTGTTAGTCTCCCTCTAGATCTAGATGAAATCCAAGAGCTAGACCTCGAAGCGATTGCCATGCACAAGTGTAGGCAAGCAGTGCAACATGTTGGTCCCAAAAAAGCAGTATTTGTGGAGGATACAGCGTTGCGTTTCGATGCTTTCAATGGGTTACCAGGCGCATATATAAAGTGGTTCGTCAAGAGTCTTGGCTTGTCTAAGATAGTCAAAATGCTGGAACCCTTCGACAACAAAGGTGCCGAGGCGATTACCACCATAGTTTACGCCGACGAGGATGGTAAGTTTCACACCTTCCAAGGGATTACAAAAGGAAATATCGTCGATTCGAGGGGCCCCACCACTTTCGGATGGGATTCGATCTTTCTACCATTGGAATCAAATAACAAGACTTACGCAGAAATGGAAAAGGCGGACAAGAATCTGATCTCTCAAAGGGGCAGGGCATTTGCCAAGCTGAAGGAACATCTCTATAAGAATTAATGTTATATATAACCGCATTTATAGATCTTTGTATACCTGAAAAATACAGCAAAATCAAAAACTCGATGAAATTTTTTTTCAGATTTTAGGAAAATTGTGGAAAGTTGTCACTACAGAGTCATCTCTCAGTGAACTGAAAAGATCACAAAAAAGACAAACTTCATTCAGACCTTACCAACCAAGTGGAGATTGGGTCGTGCTTTAAGCGAATCGCATTGAGTATAGCTAACACTATAGATTTCGAAAATAGTTTGCAGATATCTCTATTAGTCTCTTGGGCGGGATCTTTGTAGCAAAGACGATACTTGAAGCATTCGATTCAAGCGTGATAGCAGTGTTGTAAGTTTAAGATTCTTTAAAACGCAGCTAAATTGGAAATAGCCCGCAAGCATCTATAGCTCACTATAGGTTCTCGATACAAGTGATTGGTGATGCTCAGTAGAATCCAAGAAGTGGTGGCCATAGCCAACAGTCCACTCACTGACTCTGAGACAAAAAAGCAAGCATTGGAGTTCCTAAACCAGATAAAGGCTGAGCAGAATGCTGCCGAAGTTTTTGTTTCACTATTATGTGACCCTAACTCAGATGATGTTACAAAATTCGTTGCTTTACAAGTTTTGACTGATATAATTAAGCAAGGCAATAGGGAATCTCGCGAGCTAGACTTCATTAAAACTGCATTTTTGGAACTACTCCGAGCTAAAATTACTGGTGATGTTCGAGATCCAGAGTATGTGCGGAATAAGATAGCCGAAATGGCAACAGGATTATTCTATAGAATGTACGGCGAAATTAATGGAGATCGATGGTCAACATTTTTCCAAGATATCGTGACATTATTATGCATTGAGTCACTCAAAGAAGGCGCTGTTCAAAATTTCTCAACTTTAGGAGTGGATTATTTTACTAGAATATGTATATCCATCAATTCTGAGATCGCAGATCAAACTTTTATAAGTTCTAGAGAAATTCAAGTGAAAAATAATAGCTTGAAAGATAGAATGAGAATACAAGATATCAAAATGCTGGTTACTGTTTGGTTACATATTTTGAAAAGCGTAACACCACAACAACAATATGATCTAGCTGCCTTAACACTATCCTGCATTGGATCTTACATCTCATGGATCGATGTAAACTTAATTGTCAATGAAGTTTACATCACGGTCATTTACGGCTATTTAGACTTCGCTCAGACCAAAATTGCCTGTGCTCAGTGTCTTTGTGAAATCATTTCCAAAAAAATGAAACCGATAGACAAATTAACATTATTAAGGATGTTGAATTTGACTAATAAAGTATCATCAATAGAGCATGATGACTTAGAAGTGTATGAAAACTTGGGGCGTCTTTCTTCATCTGTAGGATTTGAATTAGCTAAAGTTTTCGAACAGGGTATAGATTCTCCGCCAGGGGATGAGCTTCTGCAGGTTGCAACGGCTGCTGATGCACAAATATTGAGTCAAGTTGTGCCACTGGTATTACGGTTTATGGAACATGAATATGACTCAGTTACTCAACAATGTTTCCCATTCATTTCACAATATCTTTCTGTTCTTAAAAAGCAATTTGCAATGGGAGGTAAACCTGGCTCTGCAGTAGCAATAAACTCGAAAAGAATTCCATTGGATGAGAACCACAAAGATTTTCTAATATCGCTTTTATTACTCTGTTTCAAAAAAATGAGAATAGATGAATCTAATGATGAAGATTCACAAGACGAAATTGATGAATTTAATGAAACAATCAGATCAAAATTGAAAGTTTTTCAAGATAGTATTGCCGTTATCAACCCTGCTCTTTATCTCGACAGCATTTCAAATCATATTCAAACACTCTTGACAGGAACAGATTGGAGGGATTTGGAATTAGCGATATATCAAATGCATAATTTAAGTGAAAGTGTGCGGAACAATTTATTTGGTGTGAAAAAGAATGAAATCGTCAATTCCCCGGCTGCTTCTTTGATGACTAAATTCATGAGTATTCTTTTACAGAATTCATCAATATTTCAGATGGATAACTCATGTGTCCAAATTTTGTTCTTTGAACTAGTTGTTAGGCATTACAATTTTTTGGGATCAGATGAAAAGGACGAAATTGCTCTTTTAAACATTTTCTGTAGTCCTTTTGGGATGTTTAATAAAAGAGAAAAGGTGAGACTAAGGACTTGGTATTTATTTACAAGACTTATTAAAATGATAAAGCCCAAATTAGCCACTCCAATACTATCACAGCTAATTGAGAAGGTTTCGCCACTGCTAAATATTAAAGCTGTCGCTCAAGATCAAGATGGAGCAGAAGCAGACACGACATTTGATAGTCAGCTTTATCTTTTTGAAGGGATCGGAATTTTAATTGGCGCCAATACAGATTCTAATTTCGACATGTTAGATGATGTCTTGACTCCTCTATTTACGGCCCTAGAGACATGCGCCGCTTCTCAATTGCAAACCCCTGCTATTGCACTACAATCACATCATCTCTTAATGGCTATTGGTACTCTAGCAAGGGGGGTTCATGGCGGATTAGTACCTGAAAATCAGGTTAACAATACTCTTGTTAACAGTAAGCTCATCCATAGATCATTAATCGAGAAATTTTCAAATATTGCTGAAGTTGTATTGGTTATATTTTCCTTTTTCAGTAAATATGAAAATGTTAGAGATGCATCGCGATTTACCTTTGCTCGCCTGATCCCTGTTTTGAATAGTCAAGTTGTTCCGTTTGCCAGCAAGTTGATAGCTTTGTATTTGGAATCTGATTTAACAACCATGGAAATGAATGATTTTCTTGGATTTTTAGGTCAAATGGTCCATATGTTTCATAATGATCAAGGATGCTATCAGTTATTTGATGGGCTCTTGACTCCTGTTATCGATAAGGTGCACGTTGTTATGAATCAAATCGATGGAGAGGGAGCCATGGAAACATCAGGATGGGGGAATGGCGGCATGCCACCAATAGATAATACCGGAAAAAGCGTTGTGGTCTCAAATTCCTTTAGAGATAAAATTTTACTGAAAAAGGCATACTATGGAGTCTTACAATCCTTCGTCACCAACTCTGTAACATCCTTATTACTAACAAATACAAACAGAGGAATATTATCGACAGTACTCATGGATTTATTAACTTACATACCAGAGGAAGTTCAGGAAACGTCAACAGTAAAGTTAGCATTGAATGTGCTGGCAAATTTCGTGAAATCTTTTGGATCTGGTATGTGTACTGATGAAAATGATAAAAATGGCACAAAGATTGGCAAATTAGAAGGATTGAATGAATTTTTCATCACAAAGATAATTCCTTTGGTTTTCGAAATACCGTTTAAGCCTGAATACAAGTTCGATATTAAAGACGGCAGCTGTCGTGTGGTGGCATGCGATCTTTCTAGACTACTAAAGGAGGTTTACTATCAAAGTGGAGGCGGGAATGATGCTAATTCAAACCCATGCTTAAAATACTTAGCAGATGTCTATTTTCCGGAGATCCAATTTCCTTCACCTTTAGGACTTGAGCTAATACAGATGCTTGCAACTCTAGACGTAAAAGCTTTTGAAAAGTACTACATTACTTTAATTAGCTCCTTATCGAGATAACGCAACATATTATTGTTCTCTCATGTCTAGTCCTATTTCATTGATATTTTTTCATACCGTCTCAGAAAGTCAGAATTATGATAAAAACCTTAATAAACCATCGGCACAAGACGGGTGTCTACGTAGACTTACTACGATACAAGAACTGCTTCAAATTTCGAATTTAATCAAGTAAACCGAGTAAACAGTCAACATTTATGTATATATATACACACATATGTACAAAAAAGTTTTAGCATTTTTACAAGATTGACCCATATGTAATCATATCTCTGTCTTAGCACGAAAGCTAGGCATATGAGCCCACGGAATCTTCAGGCTAGTAGTTTTCACAGCCCTTTTTAAATATTTGTCCGACCTAATGCGCATTTCCTAATTATAACTACACCATTTAATTTTTACATCGTGACGTATAGTTCTTGTTATTCTAACAGATCCAAAATGGCCAACTAAAATATCAAACTGAAGTATCAGCTGAAAAAAATCGTTATGAGTCAACAGTAAAATCAAATATTGTCGATCACAACAAATGCTTGTTCTATCAGTATATCATTGAGTACTTTATTTACTGTCATTAAAATCACGTGCTAGTCGAATCATAAAATTTTTTCTATTCGATTCCAGATAATCCAGTTCCGGGCGAAGGAGACAATCTGAGAGGGCCAACACCCTATAAACGTTTCAAACAGGTTGCAGGACTGGTAAATGCGAGAGTCAAGCTGATATAGGAGTCTTAAGGTTGTGGTGTGTATAAAGTTCGTTGTCTATTATCTGGAATACTTAGAAGCCTGTATCTAATAAAATAAAAGTCAAAGTCCTAAAAATGGTGGATCCTCTAAGCAGGAACTTGGCTAACAATTTACAAGTGTCACCAGAAACTGGGTTGTCTAGCGATATTACGAGATTCTTCCAGGACACTAATAAAAATAGTTTGACATCCAATAGTGAAGAATTTGAGCCCGAGGACTCTTCAAATACTGTGATCGTTAATATACCTCCATACTCTACAAATTTCAAACCTCCTACGTCAGAAAAGAAGAAATATGTCTACAGCATAAACGAACTTTTATCATATTCCAAAGCTCCTGCTTCAGAAGCTATGCAGGACCTTATTGATTCTTTGCCTAAGAAAAAATTTTGGAGATTTGGTCGCAGGTTTTCGGATCAAGGTGCTCACAAAAATACTGGCCAAAAGAATGGTAACAGAAGTCCCAATTCCAATTCCAATTCCAATCCTAAAAATAAGATTGCGGCTGGGGAGGATGCCTCATTCGACAGAAAGAATAGCAAAGGCAAAAATTCGAGAGTTCAGCACCCTAAAAGGGGTAATAAATTTGGGAAGAGCGAGAGGAGTAGTTATATGGAGGAGAAGGATATAACGGTCAATAATGACGACCTGCTAGCTCTAGAAGAGAACTTCGAACATACGGGCAACTCGATGGCAGATTTTGAATCATGGAAAGCGAAAATGAAAGAAATGGAGCGGAAAAAGAAAGGTATCTCTGATACTAAATTGGAAAACATCGAAAATAAAGCATCCTTATCAAGTACTTCAAGTTCAATTTCTGATTTCTTGAAACTGAATAATAAAAATAATGAGGCAGATAACAATAATAATATCGATCGTACTGATAACGTTGAGAAAAGAACAATTGAAGAAGAAAAGGCAGACAAACAAAACGATGGGCTCAAGAATGCTTCGAGATTCTCTTCATTTTTCACACAGTCATCTTCGAACACTTCCTTACCATCAACAAATGCCACTACCAATGGTACAGAGCCAGCTCCAGTTGGGAACACAAAAACTTCAGAAAACAGTGCTAGTGGGTCTAGACTTCTGTCATTTTTCCACAATAATGACCCTCAAAAACCTAAGGAAGAAGCAACAGCAAAAATACCCAATAAATCATCTGCTGACAATGCCGTACACTCATTTGTACAGCCTCCCAGGCCATTACCGGGGGCACCGATCATGTCACCGTTGAATCCTGTTCAAAGAGGACCAGTCGTACAGCAATCACAAACGAATAACGTGTTCTTTCAAGGACTACTCAATAGAGGTAAAATACCAGAGTCCAACATAAGCGCTGTTAGTTCGCCAGAAATGGCCTTGCCTCCTGGATTGGGCCGAATGTCCCACCCATCACAAATCCAGCAACCTTCTCAATCTCAGCAACCTCAAAAACCTCCTCAAGGACCGCTGCCACCAGGATTTCCAATGGGAATGTCTCCTGCAAATTTTCCACCACCTTTTCATGGGGGATCTCAAGTTCCATCATACTTGATAAATGAAAGTATGGAAAACGGTAAAAATTCCAAGTCTTTAAATTCCAATGGAAAGTCTAACATGCGCCAGCGACAAGGTCAGCCTCCTCCGGGAGTGATTCGGCACCAAATAGCTCCAGGCATGGTGCCCCCTGGCTTTCCTCCGATGCAAGGACCGCCACCAAATTTCAATCCCTCGATGTACGGTCCACCGAATGGAATGATTCAACCCAATGGTCAACATTTTTATCCTCCGATGCCTCCACCTCCCGTTGGAAATATGCATTTCAGTCCATTTAAAATTCCTAGCATGCCCGAACAACAAGAGAATAGGCCAAATAATAAATAGCTAAATTAGTCACTTTTTTATTTAACTGTATCATGAAATGGTGACGACGTGACCAGAAATGCGTACATTTGTTTCTATATAAGTCGAGGCCCCTATTAAGAGATGACGTTTAAATATTCAGTTCAGCAATTAAGTTCAATGAAATGTTAAAACACGAGACATATAATCAGAGCACCTGTGAAATTTGGATCAACAGACTCAACAGCTGAATGTGCTCATTTGTTCCATTATTTAGTTTGGAATCTGTATCAAATAAGACCCAAGAAACTTTGTTCTTAAATTCAGTGGTGTATTCTTCACCAGTAAGGTAGTGTTGGTGCAGTTGATTAATAACGGATGAAGCTGACCAACCATTTTTAACAAAAGTATTCACATAATCAGTAATGGCGTCAATATTTTTTTCATCAACTTTATTGACAAGGTCGTCCACTAGAGGAGTTGGAACAATTCCTGCGAGCTCTTCAACGTCTTTTGCAGAAATTCTATGGGTATTTTCATATCCATTACGTTTGTATGCCGATTGCAGAAGTGTTATCGCTCTTCTCATATCACCGCCAGATATATCGAGGATTCTTTCCAAAACCCCTTCTTCGTATCGAACACACTCTGTTTCTGCCACATACGTCAGACGATCAAGAGCATTATTAACATCTAACGCCTTGAACCGAAACTTTGAACATCTTGAAGCCAGAGGATCAATAATTCTGGTAACATAGTTGCATATTAGACAAAATCGGGTTACAGAGGAATACGTTTCCATTGTTCTACGAAGTGCACTTTGTGCGTCCGCTGTCATCGAGTCAGCCTCATCAAGAATAATGATTTTATATGGTGGACAGGGATATTTCTCAGACGATTCTCTACTGGGTTTTGAAACTGTTAGACGTGCAAAATTCTTGACTTTCTCTCTAACAATGGATATACCACGTTCATCTGACGCATTCAACTCCAAAATCCTGGATTTCACAAGTTCTGGTCCAAACAGTTCTTTCGTCAATGCCAATATCGTAGAGGTCTTACCGGTCCCTGGAGGACCGTAAAATAGCATATGGGGCAGGTTACTTGATCCTAATGTCTTTTTTAATACATTCACAGCATGATCTTGCGCTGTTACATCGTCCAATTTTTTTGGCCTATACTTTTCCACCCAAGGTTTTGATTCTTCATTTTCCACTGTTGTAGTGACCTTGCGTCTCTTAGCGGAACCAAATCCTTCGAACATATTCAACGCAGACCCTTGTTTATAGATATTTGACGAATTTCTGCCTTCATTTCTTATGTTTCGCGGATCGACTTTTCAGCGGGCTTCGCTGGATGTCCTGACATAGTAGCGTATAGCATGAAAGAGGATAATTGAGGCAAACTAGCGTCGCGAATTGCAGAATCATAATGTTGGATATTTTAGATGATGTTTGGGGATCAGATAGTGACGTAGAGCCTCAAGAGAGTTCGTCGGATATAAAAAAACTGCGAGAAACTCATAACAAAAGGGGATATTTGGACGGTGTTACTAAATCAAAAGATACAAACCTACAAGAAGGGTTTAATGAAGGTTTTCCAATAGGTGCAAAGCTGGGAGTGAAAGTCGGTAAACTAATAGGCATTCTACATGCTCTTACCTTAAGATATGGTGAAGAGGACGAGGAGCTTGTTGAAAACCTAAGGGTCGCTCAAGCTGAGCTACATATTCAAAAAGTGCTTACTAAGTCTATGTTTGATCCGAACTTGAACCTTCAAAATGAACATGCCATCATAAATAAGTGGATTCGCATAACTAAAATATACTGTGATAAGTATTCTATAGATACAAGTTTATAGGAGCTAGAAAAATTATTATTTTTTTTGTTATAAAAATATGAGAATGGAATCTACCAGTGTGGGCATTACCAGAATGGGCACCACCCAATATAATGCTGGCATAAGTTCTCGATTGAAGTTGCTTGCTGTATCAGTTTATCCACTTGTTCGGGAACGTCCAATTCGCGATACCTTTTAAAATCATTGCCTGTTAGTTTGTTGGTAATACGTTTCAACACCAGCATTGCTCTCGCGTTTCTCAACTCGTTCTTTTGTTCAAGTTCCATCTTAGCAGCCTCCTCAATAGTGATTGCTCCTTTTCTGAGTAGCTCACTTGGATTAGTTAATTGTAGTTGAATATCTGTCTGCTCAATGATTGTCTGCGTTGGCAGATCAAACCCCCAATGAATCAATGGATCAAAAGCGAAAGCTTCTAAAATGGCCATCAAGGATTCCTTGTTATCTCTCAGAACTCTCATAACATTTTCACATGTTATGCGGAAACTTCCCTCTATTCCGCTGACTTCCATAGCGTACGTCAACATTCTCGTCAATCTGAATGGAACTTTCTCAGGATACTTTTCTCGCAATATTGCAGCTTCAAAACAGTCACCAAAATCAATGTGGATTACCTTACCGGTTATTCTATCAAGCATCAAATTGCTTGGATGCCTGTCGCCCAAACCTAAAATATAACCGACCATTGACATAACGGCGAGTGATCTAGTATAAGTGGTTCTTCTTTCCAGCCATGATTCGGACGATCTACTCTTCAGCCACAACACTTTGTACAGGTCTTGACCTCCAGTATTGTCCAAAGCATAAGTAAAGACTTCGACTTTTTGTAACAATGTTAAACTGTCATAATCGGGCGCCATCTGCAGCATAACCCAATGCTCCATATTGAGTGGTATTTTCTTTGCTTCACGGTGCTCTCTAATCAGTACATGAAAGGTGTCACTGTTTGGTACCCATCCTAACAAACCAGACTTTGGAGATAGAGGAATGGCTGGATATTGCTGAATGTCGAGATGTCTCTGGAAGCACTCAGAGTCATTTTGTAACAAAGTATTGACCAAACCAAACAATTGCATTACTAAACTATCTTGCCTAATATCTTCGTGGCCTTTCAAAAGATATTGATAGTCTTTCCCATCACTTCCTTTGATAGACAATTTACGAGGTCTTTGTTTCGAGAATATCACAGAGAAAACTGGTTCGAATTTCGAAATCCTAATTATAGGGTTTCCAGCCACGTACGTACCAGGAACCGCCAGCTCTAAATCATGAGCAGCAAGTAATTTAGGTGATACATGTTGCAATTCAAGTGTTTGAAGTTGAGGGAGCTGCCTGCTGATTCTACGGAAAACGTTATAATAGATATCCCATGCTTGGTTGAGGTTGCTGACATCTTTCCGGCGCTTATAATTTGTGACCCATTCGTAAGCATCATTCAAGTCCCTCCCAAAAGAGTTCTGGAAGGAAATTTCTCTCAGCGTTTCGGGGCCTCTCTTGAGCATCTCATGTAGCGGCTCCAAAGTTGCAAACATCTTTTCGGTGTTATGTTCACCAAAAAACTGCCTGCTTGCATCTTCCAAACCTTCATACCATTGTTCATGCCACAAAACGGCAACACGGATCAATTCATGACTAACCAATTCCGCCTGATCCACCAAAATAGGACTATGTATGCGCATTTTCTCAATAATTGACAATGCCGCCTTTTGCCTTGATACCGATTCTGATTTGATTGCCACGGTCAAAGGGTATATTAGGGCTTGCGGGTGTGCTTTACCAAAGTCAGACAACAAAGATAATAGGGATCTGCTAACCACCTTGTCTGGCTGATGAATACGCGCAATCAGCTGTGGTAGAACTTCTAACCAGTTTCCAATTTTGATCAGACTGAAGCCCTCATGCATTGCTTGGGCAGCCTCAGGAATACCACCGAAAGTGAACCACAATGTTAAGAGCCTCAAAGTATCTTGGAGAGAACTGGCCTCTGATAAAGATATAGAGTGAAAAAATCCTTTTATTGCAGGCACTACATGCCTTTGAATTAATTCGATTGGGTACTTATTACCCTCATTACTGAAGGAATCAGAGCCCATCATACCATTTTCGATTCTGTAGATTCCATTAAAAGCAGTTTCCTGATTACGAGAAGATTCTTCACGAGATCCAGATGTTATCATCGATATAACCTCAAAATTTGCTAGTGCCCAATTATGCCATGCTTTATACCACTTATCATCAAAATGTGTGGCCAATAGATACGAACCCAAGATTGCGTCTGGACTTTCCATTCTCCAGTTGGCTTGAATTGAAACTCGCCATTCCCCTTGTTTTAAAAAGCATCTAGCAAGTAACTTTGTATAGTCCTCAACGTGCTGGGGTGCGATTGTGCTATTTTGTGGTACACTTTGAGCTATCATGTTACTTGGATCTAGACCCAAATCATGCGCCATTCTTGAGGTAAAACCAATCAGGTGTCGAAGAGCCTCTTTCTGCGACCCGGAAGCCCACAGGTACTTCAATTGAGCGTATACTACTGGAGGAGGTGCCCTCGCCGTATTAGGGTGGTCCGGATCACCGCCCTCCTCAAGTAAGGAATTTAAAGCTTTTTGAGCTAGTCCCATTCTCCCTGACTTTCTGCAGAGGTTAGCAAATTTAATCCAGATTTGCATATCCTGTTTAGGCTTTACTACAAGAGACCTTACCCTTAGAACTCTTTGCCACACGTCAACATTCTTTTGACAACCCAATAATCTTTTATTCCAGGTTTTCCTGATTAGAGCACGCCTTTCTGAAGCTTGTGGCAATTTCTTGTACATAATGATTTCTTCCAGCTCTGAAATAATCTGCGTTCTTACAACGACATTATATGCTCTATTATAGCTTTCATTGATCAAAGCAGAAATTTCGGTAACTAAAAGGTCCCTAGCATTGAAAATGTGACTTTCAGCTTCTTCAAAGTTATTTCTGTGGAGAAATAAAACAGCTTCAAAAAATTCTTTATCTGGTGATTGCGGCTTCATAACATTAATATATTGTTCTATTTTATCCCATTGACCAAGACCCCATGCTGCCCCCGCAGCCAACGGAGCCATAACTATCCTAATATCTGGTTTGGAGATATTCCATTTTTGAGAAGCCAATTCACCCAGCTGCTCCCACTCACCCAAAGCATGTAAGGACCTCATCTTACCCATTGTGACTTCTAAAGAGTCTTCTCCCGAGTCTTCTCTTTTATTATAAGCATTCAATGCATCTTCCCATCTTTGTAATCTTTCGTACCAGGTCTCTTTCAGCTGCAGATCATGGTGTTGTTGTGCATGCTTTAAAATTCCGATGGCAGCATCCGTTTGGTGCAACTGATTGTTTATGCTAATCAATGACTCTATTGTAGACGTAGACGGTTCTTGAATGAACTCAACTTCTTTATAATGCAAGGCCTTCGCATATGCGTGACATCTTTGAGCATACTGGCCTAACGTTTGAATTGGTATCGGCAAGGACTTGTCATCATGTTCCATGAACTCCACCAGGTTTAATAAAGTCTGATGAATTTCTGGAGGGTTTTGCGGTGAAGACAGCGCTGTGCACAGTGATTGAACAAGGTCTTCCTGGTACTGCGTATACAACTCAGTCCAACAACTGGAGAATGATGAGTTGAAAAGATCTCTTGCAAGAGGGAAATATATCCCTGCTAGCCCTGAACATGCTCTCAACGCATGAGAAGGGGATTCTTTTAGAAGTTGTATGGATAATCGTCTTATCCACTCTTGCCAATCCTCCTTCGTGCGCTGTTGGCTACAATCCCATGAACTTTTCAAAACTAATTGATTTACAGGCAACTTTTTAGCAGAAGATTCTGCTTCACCAGTTTCCTTTGTGCCTGTATCAAAATCTTTATCAAAAATGATGTTTGTTGGTAATCCTTCATTATTCAATAATTTGTTGACTAATTGATCGTAGATCGAATGTTGAATATGGTTTCTCAATAATGTTTTGTTAATGATGGGGATAAAGATAGTAAAATCTGTTCCTAGTTGTAGTAATAAAATGCTTAACGTGTTCAACGTGGCCTTAATGATCTCTCTGTCTTCTGTATTTAGTACACGAACCAGCGCTTGAACAATTCGGGAAGACATTTCGGAAAGATTGATGTTCTTTGCAAGCTTTCCTAGTATGACAATGGCCATTTTTTTTAGTGTACCAGTAGAAAATTCAGCCATCCTAACTATGATGGGAATTATTAGGTAAGCGTAATCTTCTAAGTTTGTGTCGAAAACAGCGAGAGATTTTAGGATTCTTATAGAGACAGCCTTGTTATTTGACTTATCATTCTCAAAGATTGTCAAAAAAAAGGTCAACGTCCTTGGTACAAATCTCTTCAACTCACCCTCTAAAGCTTTCGAAATTGCCTCTATGACCGATATGATAGTAATCTGAAGCTTTGGAATTAAATAAAATTCTTCGATGACTTCATATATCTCGTCGACATGAGGCCGAATATGTTGTTTCACAATGGAAACAAGTAGGCCGAGTTGTTGGAAATAAAACTCTAAAAGAGATGGTGGACATGAATGCATAACTGATATAATTCCGGGGATTATCTGGCCTAAAAATGAAACACATCGCAATCCCAAAGTTTGAAAAATGTGCATGATAGCTTGAATTACAGCTGTGTGATGCGAAGACAGCGAAGAGTCTCTCAATATCTTCATTAATGTATTAATAACCACGGTAGGATAATACTCCTCATTTGTGGGGGACATTCCCTGCATCAGAAGCGCAATATCAATCGAAGGGGCATTTTGCTCGACCGATATTTTTGCATTAGAGGCTACTTCAACCTGCCTATGTTTATACGGATCCAATGCACCTAATATACCTATTAAACGAATAGTCTCTCTCCTAATATTCTGTGCGCTTTCAGACTTTAAGATGTTTATCAGAACTCCAAGTAATTCAGGATAATCTAACAAAGGTTCAATCACATATCCCGATGAAGCAGAAAGTTGGCCAAGGGTCTTTAGCGATGCATCTCTTTTGAATGAGTTTGACTGATCCTGGAATGTATTGATAATCAAGGGCATCAATTCGTCTAGATAGCTTCTCATGGACTCGCCACCTATAACAGATAGTTCACCTATCGCCTTCAGCGCGGTAGAAGCTACTGCAGAGGAATTATCTTGACATTTGGGCAGTAAAACATCTAAAATAGGCTCGATGTAAGGCTTCGTCACTTCCTTACTAGAACTAATCAAAGCACACAAAAGTGTCGCAGTTTCTTCCTTCTTTCGCGGCATATTCGAGTACTTGAGTTTAGTCAATAGCTCCAAGAGTGTTTTTCGTAAGGAAGGCACGACATAGGCAGGGTTTACCGACGTTAATCTACCTATAATTCGTATTACTTCCATTTGAATCGCAAATACCTCATCATTTAGGACCATAAATAACAATCGCATATTATCTGGTTGCGAAAGTTGCGGGTCGAAACTCGTATCTAAGTTTTGAAGAATTTCAAAGCGAATTTCAGCCACGGGGTCAGTGATTGCGACCGTTAGAAGCTTACTGAGTACTTCTGAAACTGAATTAAGAGCATGCAAAGAGGTCTGGTTACATATATTATCTTTCACAAAGAGACTGCAGGAAGTAAGAGCCGCCAATTTTCTAACAGAAGGATTCTCGTGTTCAATGTACGAAATAGTAACCAATCTAACAAATTCCGTAAGTGAGTACTTGTGGTTAATTGTTTGAAGCATTCTAAATGCTTGTGTTAGTATTTGTGCGTCATTAATATCATCGTTAAGTTCACCAGTCTTTCGCATAATGCTTTGGTTTCGCCACTGACGAGCCTTTTCAATAGATAAGGGTTTCATTGAAGCTGGAGATCCGGGTTGCTTAAATTTTTCACCCGATAGCGACGTACACAACAAGTCCAATAGCCTAGCATTGATAGTGGGTTCCAATGCTTGTATTTTATCATTAAATATCAGTAATGTTTGTTGCATGTAGTCTGAGAGAGGGCATGACAGTAAAAGATTGAGAAGACCTCTATTCAAATATTTAGCCAGAGCAGGACCTACAGCAGAGGCTAATTTACCAATGCAGTAAAATATTTCTCTCTCAAAATACTTACGATTTTTAAATTTGGTCTGCAGACCATCTTTCAAATTGTCCAGAATTGGATCCATGTAAGGAATGATGTTTGACCCAACCTCAAATGCAATATCGCCTATGGAAACTAAGATAGCAGTTTTGTCGCAGTTATTGGCTGCATTGGCGTTCATGTTTTTGAGAACTGTCAAATAATGAACCATGGTTTGATCTAGGTATTTGTTTGTGAATAACGTCGAATCAAATTTCGCCAAGAGGGGTAAGATCGAATAGACTTCTTTACGAATAATGTCATATTTGTGATCCTTATATCTCATAGATGACTGGTATATTTCGTCGTATTTACCATTGAGGTAAACGTTGTTCAGTGATAAAAGCTCACCGTACACTAATAGTGTTGCGTGAATTGATTCATTGGTATTCAAGGTTAGCCCGTAAACACATTCCTTAAATAATCTTTGAACCCATTGCTTTGTCAGTGAAGAATCCCTATCCTGTATGATTGACAAACATTTACCAAGGGTAATTGCCGCGTCCATCCTTATAACGAGATTAGCATCTCTCAATGCTCTCCAAATATTATCGAGAATCGAATTCACATACGAATAAAGTGGGTATGGTGAATTATTCGCTAAAGCAGTGATGATAAGTAGTGATGCGTGTTTTCTGTATTCTTGCTTAGAACTTGAGGATGCATTCTCCGGTGAAGTAGTCAGCCATTCAATGCATGTCTTCACTTCAAACTCCACAAAATCTGTCGTAAGGGTACCACCCGGTACAGCTAGCTTACCTAATGTATTGGCCGCAAGTCGCATCACCTCAATGTCATTAGATGGTATGAGAACTCTCAAATAATTAGCGAGTCTTGAAGTCTGATTAGGTAGCTCTTCTGTATGAGTATAGAATCCGATGAGAGTATCCACTGCAAGTATACCGCCAATCTTCTCATTTGCGCTTGAGCCATGTATCAATTCAAAAATTTTGTTGTTGATTTTATTACTGAATCTTTGAAACTGCTCTATGGAAACTTCACGCACCAAGGATATCAAAGATGACCTTAGTTCGTAAGACGCAGCGACTCTCTCATTCGGTATTGGGCTCCGCAACTTATCAAATATCACATTAAAAGTGGAAAAAGTAGTATCGAGTGCAGCGATACTCGAGTCTGATTCGCCGTACAATTTACCATCTGCATCCGTGCCAGGCCCCATTTGAGCATGTGTCGCAGACACCCCAACTCCATTTGCAATATCTTGTCCCGAACTGCTCGAGATATCATCTTCATGATGCAAATTGGAAGTCAGCTTTTTCCTGGAACGATGGTTGTTCTCCGTTCTTCTCCTCAGAGACAGCATCGAGGTTTCTTTGATGCGTATGCGTCTTATAAAGTTCAGAAGACCAGTATGCTCTTGAGAACCGCTTGGTGTCAGATTATTGCCCTCGCAAACACTGGTTTGATCCTTCCTGTGTTAGATTTGCCCTATGTTACCCCATATACTGCTCTTCACCGCTCGATTTACAAATCTTGTGATTTATTTCACTGTGAGAGAAGGACGGGTAACCTTTTATTACCTAATTTGCCGCCATTCTTATAAAGTGGATATCTATCACGTCACATTTCTTTGCAATTTAAACCTCATCAAAATAAATTTGAAAGGCACTACTTGGACGACAGAGCTACTAAGTCGTAAGATTGGATTTCTATTCCAGGTAGATTTTTTTAGCATTGTCTTCTTTTCGGCATCATACAATCAGACATTTCGCCCCTTTTCGGAGGAGTTTAAACTGAAATTTGAATACCAATCACAAGGCAAGTTCTGAAAAAACGGTCATACACAGCTAGGAGAGTTTGTATAATACTTACAGGCTATCAATTGGATAACTGGCAATAATTGGGGAGCTCTATCGTATTTTCAAGATATCTGGCGTATTACTGATCTCCTGTGCCTAAGAGAAAATTAAGTTAAATAGCTGAAGAAAGTAGAAAAGATGTCGTTTTTAAACAATCCTGCTGTTGTTATGGACAACGGTACAGGTCTAACCAAGCTGGGGTTTGCTGGTAATGATTCGCCGTCATTTGTTTTCCCCACTGCCATCGCTACAGCACAACCCTCGAGCACCAAAAAGTCCACTACAACTACTGTGTCTGGTGGCTCGGGAGGGTCGAGTGGCACGAATTCATACTTTGGAAATGCTACATCAGCAACTGCATTTAACAGTTTGCAGTCGGGCTCATTGTTATCAAACAATCTTGCGGGTAAGAGGGGCACTGAAGATTTAGATTTTTACATTGGCAACGAAGCACTGATTTCTGCTCAAGGCCCCTCATACTCTTTAAGCTATCCGATTAGACATGGCCAAGTCGAGAATTGGGATCATATGGAAAGATTTTGGGAGAATTCTATCTTTAAATATTTGAGAACGGAACCAGAAGATCATTTTTTCCTTCTAACCGAACCTCCTTTGAATCCACCAGAAAATAGAGAACAAGTTGCAGAGATTTTCTTTGAGTCTTTCAATTGTGCGGGCTTGTATATCGCTGTACAAGCGGTCTTGGCTCTAGCAGCATCCTGGACTTCTTCTAAAGTCGTTGACAGATCCCTTACAGGTACAGTCATCGATTCAGGAGACGGTGTTACACATGTCATTCCAGTGGCAGAAGGATATGTCATTGGTTCTGCAATTAAAAACATTCCGATTGCCGGCAGGGATATTACTTTGTTTATCCAGTCCTTATTGAGGGAACGTGGCGAAGTAGATACCTCTCTAAGAACTGCTGAGCGTATCAAACAAGAATATTGCTACGTGTGCCCCGACATTGTTAAAGAATTCAATAAATTTGACAGAGACAGTGAAAAATTTGCACAATTTGTTGTAGAAAGTCAAGAAAAGACAAGGAAAAAAGTTGTAGATGTCGGTTATGAAAGATTTCTAGCACCAGAGATTTTCTTCAACCCAGAGATTGCATCATCGGATTTTCTTACGCCTTTACCAACTATTGTTGATCACACAATTCAGGCTTGTCCTATCGATGTCCGTAAGGGCCTTTACAATAACATTGTTCTTTCAGGTGGTTCCACGATGTTTAAGGATTTTGGTCGTCGTCTACAGAGAGATCTAAAATCTATAGTAAACAATAGAATTGCTCAAAGTGAGCAACTAAGTGGTACAAAGTCAACGGGTGTTGATGTACAAGTTATCTCTCATAGAAAACAAAGAAATGCAGTTTGGTTTGGTGGCTCATTATTAGCTCAAACAGCTGAATTCAAAAGTTATTGCCACACCAAGAAGGATTACGAAGAATACGGTCCAGGAATTGTCAGAAACTTTAGTCTTTTCAATATGGTCTAATTGGTATTGGCCATTTTGAAAGACTATATCGTGGACTGTTATTATCCTATATAGACGTATCTTTTATAATAACATGTTGAAACTGTTTTAGACCGGAAGAAAAGAAACTTTATCGCATTTTTACCACAGATGATAAAAATCCTAAAATGGAGTTAACTATACAATGAATTAGATATGCGATCAATACGCATCTTTCCCACTAATGATGACATTATCAATCTTAAGGATCATTCTACATAGTTGTGTTGCTAGCATGATCTGTTGCTTCTTACCAATTAATGGGTCAACAACAAACAGTTCACGCATGTCATTCGTGCCTTTACTTAAGCAGTCCACACCAGTAGTTGAGACATCCTCCTTGATTTGCTTGCTTTTCAATGTTGTTAACGTTTCGATGGGATCTAATCCTGAGTTTTCCGCTAGGGTCATTGGTATGGTATCCAGAGCTTGCGAGAACGCGCGAAATGCATATTGATCTATACCGCGCTGTTTGTCTGCTTCTTCAAAAACAGCAATTGACATTGTAACTTCTGCTGCACCACCACCATAAACAACACGAGAATCTTTCACTAAATTACGAACCACGCAAAGGGCATCGTGAAGTGCACGCTTAGCTTCATCGACAATCATCTTATTTGAGCCACGAATGAAACAGGTTACTGTTTTCGCATCAGAACATTCTTCAATAACCAGCATACGATCTTTTGTTGTGCCAAATTCAACTTCATAAATTTTGCTACACTTACCTAACTTTTCAGAGGATAAATCTTGAAAACGAGGAACAATACGACCATGAGTTGCAATAGCAATTAATTCTAATTCTTGGCCTCCAACCCATCTCACTGCTGGTAATTCATTTTGTAGTAGCAAATGATTGGCTTCATCATCAAAACCCCATTGACAGATAACGACGTCTGCACCTGACTCTTTAATATAATCTATCATCTCTCTAAATTTGTCGTGTTCATAAGACTGCAACTTTTGGTACTCTTCCACACTCGATATATCCAATTTATGCTTCGTCTTCGGTTTTGGTGGTTCGAACGGACATGTTAAAATTGCTAGTTTAACGTTTTCCTTGCCTTCAGCTGGTTTAACTTCCTTTGGCATTTGAGGATGTGAGAAATCTTTGTCCAAAATAACACCATGGATCAATTTAGAATCATTCAAAGAGCCTCCAACACGGCCTTCGAGTTTGATGAGTTCAAAATCAACATCTTTTCTATCTTCGTCCAGTACGCTTGTTACTGCATCAACCGCCATTTGTGCAAATTTGTCATGATCTTTCGAAACAATCTTCGAGCCTAGCGAGGTCTTTGCAGCCTTAAACAAAAGTGACTTAAATGCGCTCTTGTCTGTGCAAAAGTCTTCAGCCCCTGACTCCAGTTTTTGAATCGCAATCTTTGCTGCATCATCAAACCCATTGGCAATTTTGATTGGGTGAATACCTTTCTCGATAAGTTCAAGTGCTTGGTCCAAAAGTGCACTAGCCAAGACGACCACACCGGTCGTACCATCACCGATTTCATCATCTTGAGATTTGGACAGCTGCACCAACAACTTGGCAATTTCATTGTCAAGCTCCATCTGCGAAAGAATCGTAGCGCCATCGTTCGTTATGGTGATCTCTCCGTCTGGGGAGATCAGGATCTTATCGAGACCACGGGGACCCAGAGACGTTTTGATTATCGATGCAACAGACCTTGCAGCAAGAATATGTGACTTCTTAGCCTCCAAACCGTGCTGTCTTTTCTTGCTTCCCTGATCTCTCACGATGATAAAAGGTCTTCCCATCTCATCCTGCGCCACAATCGCGTTTGACATATCCGGCATGTCCATAGCTTGCATTGGAACCTGTGCCATTGCTCTAATCTCCGATTTATATGGCTTCGATACGTGCAATACTCGGCAAATTCACCTTATATCATCCCATCGGTGTTCGACTTATATTCTTGTTTCGTTCGCCACTGCAAACAAAACAAATTTTTGCAGAGTCACTTGAAACGATGTGCAATTAACTTGTTGTATGAAAGGTCTTAGCTAAATACGATTAATAACCTGGTCTATTGGGGCTATAAACAGGGCGATAGAATGACTACATAAATTAGTGAGAACGGGTTTATTCTCTATTGAACCCTCCACAGTTTTGGATGATCGCCATGACTTGCAACGGCAGTAGGACATTACGCCGAATAGGAGTATCGTCTAATTGTTGGTTCTGAACTTATAACTGCAGACTGGACATGTGTAGAACACAGTAGCACCTTCATCGGCTGACCGCAGCTGCAATGTATGATAATGCATTTCGTCATTCCCACATTGGGGGCATTTTTCCTTGATAATTGCACCATCTTCGAGCTCATCCTTTTTCAGTGAAGTCTTGACCACAGATTTTTTGAGCCTCAATTTCGAGGGGAAAGCATCTTCGGATGTAGAAGTAACCACCTTCATGCTTGCAAATTTCGACTTTGGGTATCTGGTTTTGCAATGCGCACACTCGAGTTCGGAATCCGCAACAGTGCTGGGATTGTCTAGAAGATTTCCACAGTTCAGACAAAAAATTAGTGACCCTACCACAGACATAGTTCTCGCCTTATTCTCTTTTTCCAGCTGTAAATCTGATTGTTTGCTGCTCAAATGCTATTTTTTAGCTGCGATGAGCTGAAAAAATTTGGCTAAAAAAACCGTAAATCGTGAAAAAAGATTCAAACGAAAGGATAGTAACAAGATAAGGTAATATTACCAGCCATACCTGGATCTCTGTTGCATTTTAGATTCTTTGATTCGCTCGTTTCTCCTTGAAAGAGCCTCTTTATTTTGTTGTGCATTTTTGATCAGTGAGCCCAGCTGATTGTTCCGATCGTGGACCTCAGTTATATGGGCGTCCAGCTGCGTCGATCCCAAGTGGTTAGTAGCATTAACTCCAGGTATGACAGGATGTATGTTAGTATTTAGAGCAGTCTCTTGCTCATCATGAGCCCCCTCTTCTTGCGTAGTAGTAAGGTCTAGCGGATCGATTTTTATCGCATCATATGCAGGTTCTTGGACAGTCCAGCTGTTACGATCATGACCCTCTTGGAATACACCAGTATCGCTGCCATTTGTCATCATGAACTTCAGCTCTCCGTTTAGTGCTGTCCCTCTCGTATTTTTGTATGTTCTTGTTACAGTTGCACTTTGAAGTGAAATTTAACGATCGCTTCCAGAAGAAGATGCTAATTTAAGAAATTGTCGAAATGCAGTTCGACGCAAAGTGACGTTATCAATGCCTTCTTCTTTGCATCCTAAAACCAAACTCGCTGTTAATTTGCGGATTGCAGTGATCCAGCTAAATCCCCAGATTGCACAAGTTGCACATAATGTATCAAGAGCTAATATTTTGTTAAATAAGCTCAGCGACGGTCTGAAAAATTGTCCCACTGAAAGACATCCTGATCTAGTGGTCTTTCCAGAGTTCGCATTAACCGGCTATAACTTTCGCTCCAGAGAGCACATTTTACCATACACATCAAGAGCAAAAGATGGCCCTTCATTCGATTTGGCAAGAAAGGTCTCACAAATGTTCAGCTGTTATACGATCATTGGATATCCGGAACGTGCCAGCAATGATAACGACACCAAACTATACAACTCAGCTATTGTGGTAGATCCAGCGGGGGAACTGGTCTTCAATTATAGAAAATCCTTTTTATATTATACTGATGATGACTGGGGTTGTCAAGAGAATCCCCTAGGATTCCAAAGCTTCCCATTATTCTTTCGAAATAGAGCAAGAGACTTATCAAACGATAGAGAAGAGAATCTCGTTGATGTAACTTTGAAGTCTTCCATTGGAATATGCATGGATTTGAGTCCGTATAAATTTGAAGCGCCATTCCAGGATTTTGAATTTGCGACGTATAACATTGACAACAATAACGAACTTATCGTATGCCCAATGGCATGGCTACACTCCTGTTCAGTAACCAGCGACTCTGAATCTGAAGTAGTCAAGAAAATGGCGAAGATTGAAGAATATGCAAGTCGGCAGGGGTTGCCCATTCATGGATCTCAAGGAAATTTCCAGGTGGATTTAAATTGTGAAAGAAAAGTTTCGATAACATCAAACTTTTCAGAGTCGTCGTTGAATGCTGAGTACACAGATCTTTCCAAGCCGGACATTACAAATATCAATTACTGGATACTCAGATTCTCTCCTATGCTTGCGTTGAAACAAAGACACCGGTGGTCTGTTGCGGATCTGGTCCCTTTCATTGAGAATGCAGCAAGAATGTCGTACATGGGATCAACTGTTGAAGAAAGATGGAAATTCAAGAACAATAATTCAATTGTCGTCATGGCCAATAGATGCGGTATTGAGGATGGTAAGACGGTGTTCGCTGGTAGCTCTGGGATCTATAAATTTAACGGTAAATACGATACAGAAGAAGCCGATCTAGACTCGTCAAATAGAAGTGTCGAGTTATTAGGTAATTTGGGCAAAGGTATGGAAGGAGCTATCATTAGAGACGTTGAATTCGAAGTTGTTAGATAGCACTGTTGGGAATGGTAATAGCATAACGACATATCATCACAAAAGTTAAGTGACCTCATTTCGTATATAAAACATGTCATATACAAATCAGAAGTTTGTGCGGTCGACTATTAATTACAAATAATATTTTTTATATTCATGACGCCTCAGTTTTCAGTAAAGCAGTAGGGATTATAGGTACTGATCTATAAATAATTATTATTCGTAATGTGAGAAAAAGGACTAGAAAGGGTCAGTTTCAAAAACTGAATTAGGCTCCGTGATTTCCGCGCCACGATCATTTAAATCGAGCTCAATATTACCAGCATTATCTCTTATTATGAAGAGCTCTGAATTTCTTTCTTTGATCTTAATATGCCTTTCCCATAGCTCATCTAAAACGTCAGATTCAACAGCATCATGAATTGCGCTAATTACAGTACTTCCAAGTGTTGCTCCAACTTTTCTCCATAAACGTCGCTCATAATTAAAAATCGAGGGGTCTTTGCCCGGTGAAGATAGCTTTGGCGCAAACTTTTCCCTTAGCGAATGAAGTAACTTAAATTTTTCATTTTTTGAGATTCTATTATCATATTGAATCTCTCTTTCCTTGTACCTGTATGAGGTAACATTAAATGTGTTATAGCAAATGGTGAATATATCATTATAGCCTAACTTGAGCATATTCTTGTATAATGCTTTGATATCAGCAAAGTGAAGTTTAGTTATAGGAGATGGTACCCTATCAAGATTTGCATTCCATGAATTCACATTTGCAAATCTTTTCAAAACATTGTAATTGAACCACGAGTGCAAAGCAGGAAGATAAGCTTTACCATCGTAATTTTCGAATCCAAATTGTTCTGGCACGGCATATTCATTTCTCAAAATAGTTGATATTTTTCTTGGCACGAGACTGTAAACTCCATGGAATAATGTATTTGTTAAAGGAGATAACAGATCAAGTGTAGCAAAATGATTGTTTCGACAGTTATATGCTTTCACTTCTTTGTTGATCCAATAACGTTCATTTGGCGTATAGCCTGATTCAGGCTTATCTTGACTATTTTGAAACTTAATTTCATCTCTTGCTAGTTCATTAATTTTTTTAAACTGATCTGAGGTGAAATCATCTCTATGGCTGTTTGTATAATTTTTCAGCTCTAGAATATCCATTGACGCAAGGTTACCACCTTTTTCAGGAAGAACGTTTTCGTTGGCAAAATTCTTTGCATCGAACCTTGATAGAACGTTTTCGCAATCTTCTTTGAACTTGTCACTAAGTGGCGTCGACGAAACACTTAAACCAGTAATATCGACATAAAGGCCGGAGTCAATATCGATGAATCTTGCATCGATATTGTTGAGACCGTTGCCGACAGTTCTGACAGTTATCGATGTACCAACGTCAAGGAAGTATTTGCCATTGCCTTCCCTCGGATCCTCCATGATTAAACTTTGGTTAAAATATCTACTCATCAGATGCAGATGTTTTATCGGCATTTGAACATCGAAATCGTTATCCCAAGGAAATGTTAATCCGTTATAAAGTTGACCGTACAGTGTACCGTGTGCAAGCCAAGTTATCAAACCATTTGATCTAGTGAATTTCAACCACGTTCTGATCAACGAATTTAAACGGAGTTGGTATTCCAATGGATCATTGATCAAAGCACCGTTGAAAAATCTTTTATCGCGGTGGTACCCCATACCATTAAACTGAACGATGTTGGCCGCTTCAGTAAAAAATTTACCCGCCAAGGCTGGATTTGTATCTCTCGATACTCTCAGACTTTCGAGGTATTGCTTATCGTGATCGGTGGCATCTTCTATTTTTTCCAGTTCGTCGATGATCTCCGACGCATTAACTTCAAATAGTTCTGGAGTGAGATGAACCAAATCGTCATCGATGGGGATTTTATCAGTGTCAGGAATGTCAATTCTGTGACGTTTTGCGACATCTGTCTTCAAGAAACTTTCGTACAAGCTCACATGGTCAAATACCACATCACGTTTCGTTTTCCGTTGAGCCTCGCTGGAGAACCCGTCGTGTTCCAAGAATGATTTTAGATACCCCGATTGGTATATATTTTTTCTATCCTGAGGATCAACAGAAATTCTGTACGTGTTTGCGGCACCTTCCATGATGGTGAGCGACAACGGATTCTTGAAGTGGTTTAACAGATGCGACCTTGCCTGCAGTTCGAAGACCTCCGGTCTGCACTGCTCGTCCAGTTCATGTACCTCGACGGGCAAGTTGAATTTTGGAACCTCTTCAGAATGCTTCCTGCACCTATTTTCCGAGTAAATCACAGGGTCCTTTCTTTCGTTTTCCTTTTTCCTTGTCGCCTTGATCCATCTGGGGTCGTTGTATTTCAGTCTGTCTGAGATGAACAGCACGTCGTCTATTTCCTTCTCGACGGCGTCCAATTTTTCGGATTCAAAAGCCGTGTCGAAGAGGAAACTGCAGTTGACTTCGACGTCCTTCAGACTCACCAGCTTGTTGAACATGTGGAAATCCGACCAGTCGTACCACGAAAACGACACCTTTTCACGATCGTCCTGCGCGCCGTTCAGCAGATGGTCCAGCAGAACCGACCACGCCAGACGCGGGTCGCTCTCGTAGAACGTCAAGTTGTCGATGCTGTCCAGTCTGGCTCCCCGGTCCGGCCCCAGCGGCAGCGTGAGCAGATTGCTCCTGAGCGTGTATGTGTCGACCCAGTCGGGCGTGACGTCGTACTTGAGCTTCCGATACAGATACGCGGCGAATTCGTTGCTCGACAGCTGCTGTTTCGACCTCATCGAGTCTACCCACTCCCTGAACGTCCTGTCCGCGGCGTCCGAGCCACCCAGATACGAGTGGTGGACGATGACGAACACCAGCACCGCCAGAAGACCCAGTCTCTGTACTACGGCCCTGTGCGATTTCAGCCAGTGAAACCCCAGCTTCCGCGACCACAGCCCCATTCCTAGCGCCGATCTGATTACTCAACCTTTCTCTATGGTGTTCCCGAAGCGAGTTGACGCGACTGCACTCAACTCGTGTACTCTGGCTTGCACTAACCTTCTTAGCCTAGCCTAACCCAACTAGCCTAACCTAACCTAACTCGCCTAACTACCCGCTTGTGACGTCTTGCAGTATCAATACGTCTGTTGCTGTTCTGTGACCTGATCCTGTTGCAAGCCTTGGCCGGTGCGTAATTTTCTAATGAACCTTAAGTGAACACCGATTTACGACAGATCACCAAAAGTGCCAAGAGACGACAGTTTTTTAAGATTTGACGCCAATGCAGTCTTCTTAAAGTTGGAGAGGCAATCTGCACCTATTTTGAACCTTGCCAGTTTGAGATTGCGCCGGGCGTATCAGATCACTAAATACTGCGCCTCTTGTCTCTTGTCTCTTGTCTCTTGTATCGTGTGTGTATGTTGCGTGTATTGGCGGGAAGATCAGCGAGAATTTGCTATGCGAGTATTCTTTGGCGTTTCCTCCCACATTCCGGGTGTCGGACACTTGGCATGCCTGTATTGAGACGCCAACAGCCACGAAGGTTGCCAGGCGCCGGCAGTGGTGTGCATGGTGTGCATGTGGTGCCTGGGTGTCTGTACTTCTGGAAGCACTGTTGAAACGCGCACGGCCGGATTCTGTCCTGTCCTGTCCGGGTCGACCGTACAACAGCGCCCGGGGGAATGTGCCACCACTTTCACGTGACTCGGATACAGGCGCGCTGCGGCCAGACGCTGCTGCGCCGTTGTACTGGGGGCGCGCTGTGGCTGCATGCCAACGCGTGAAACGAGCGAGCCAGCGAGCCAGCGGCCGGAGGCTGTTTCCGCGGCTCGGCCGATAAGCGGTGGCTTGCTAGCGGCCGTCGGCCTTGTTCCAGGCTGCATGGCGGACTCGACCAGAGTTTTGCCGGGGGCTGGGGGAGCAGCCGCGCCTGTCGTCGGGATCGGACAGCTGGGCTGGGGTCGGACAGCTGTGTTCGGGGTAACGCAGCTGCTTTGGGTGACACTGCACCGCTGCACGGCTCGAGGCAGACAATAGCAAACACGCCAAGAGATCTTTGACGAGGTGCGTTGTTGTCCGGATCTGTGCTGGGCAACGTGACTTGCACGACGATGCAGCGTACGCGTCGAGGTGGCAGTGCGGTGCTGGCAGTGCTGGCAGTGCTGAGAGATGCCTGCACACGGGGGAAGAGTGTCGTGGTTGGTGACGGGCGATTCCGTGCGGAGTAGCCGGGAACGGCTCGAACGAACACGCCGGACACGGCCGAAACGCGCAAAACGAGGCTGACACGCACGCACGCAGGCGAATTTGGCCAGATTTGCATGCGAGCGCAGCTGCTCTTGGCACACTCTGCAGTGCGCGGCAGTAGTGGCAAGGGCAGGGGCGCCAGTATTTCCGCATTTGATGACGGGTGATGGCGAGCGGATATGTTTATATACGAAATGTCGGCGGCAGTCTGGCCCGGGTAGAGACGAGACGCGTAAGCCATGATGGAATGACTCCGCGTTTTCGGGCCTTGCATTGTATAGGACAGCGAGCTGCCCCCAGAGGCTCTGAAAATAATGAGATGATTCGAGCTGCACTGACAGTGACGGCTTTGGATCTTCGCCTTGGGGGCGATACTCCTTTCGTCCAGTGTAAACACAAGCATTGCAATAAGCGGTTCTACTTCGGTTCCAATCCAACCTTTTCGACTACGTCTGGATCTTGTTGGATTTTTAAACCCGTTCAGGACCCCAGTTAAGCAACTTGACTATGTTATTGACCATTTATTGCCATTCGGTATGGTAGAATCAGAATCATTTCGAGAATTAACGGCTGCGACGGGAGAGCAAAAAAAAATTGGCTATACGTACAGTCGAAAGACCTTGGTAAAGCTCATGCACATCTATTATGAGCAATTCGAGCGGCAAATGATGTTTGCCCTCTCCAGAACTTCAAAAATTAATATTTTGCTCGATATCTGGTGTCAAGGATTGATGACTTGACGATCAAAATTAAGCATAATGTTTTTCTGAGGGAACATTTCCGCAAATATGGAGCTAAAATTATCCCAAAGAATAACGAAACAAGATTTGTCTCTCGATATCGGCAATTCTTTGCGTTTCTTTCTCTGACAAATGATTTACAACAGTTTTATCTGCAGAATCACGTATATAAAAGATTCCAGTTAAAACATGAAGACAGCAAATTGTTCCTTTACGAAGTTGCCGAGATAAGGCCATTGAAGCTATTTCTCAAATTAACCAGGTTGTTTTTTGAGTTGACAATGGCTTTGCAAGATGATTCCTGGAATATGCTACCTTTTGGAATACAGTACTATGATCAACTTAGACATTTTTTTGAAGCATGTGCTAATATTGCAATAGGGGAATTTAACGCCGGCGATTTAAGTAATGCGGGCATAAAGTTCGAGCATCTAAATGAAATGGATGAGGAATCAAAATTGAAAACTCTTTCAACAATCACTCAAGCTAGACCTCTTTTTGATAAGTACATCGAGGCAGCTTATTCGCAAATCGGATATAGGGTCGCGCATATGTTGAGGCCAGACATGAAAGACCGCTACTTGGGAGATACTCTCGATCCGGAGTTGAAGAATACCATATTGGAAAAGCTGTCCAGCTATATCAACTTTTATTTGAACTATCGGAAAACATACGAGTCAGTAACGGTTTCGTACGAAGATGAGCTCACGTTGCCATCTAGGCAGCGAGTAAACTTAACTAAAATTACCAAAAATCCATTTTAAAACGTCGTAAATATCCTGGAAATGAGTCCTCACTTGAATGGACTGTATATTTGATGGAAAAGCCCGACAGCAACTCCGATTTTGTCGACTACTGGTT
Source organism: Zygotorulaspora danielsina (assembly GCA_030572985.1). Lineage (NCBI taxonomy): Eukaryota > Fungi > Ascomycota > Saccharomycetes > Saccharomycetales > Saccharomycetaceae > Zygotorulaspora > Zygotorulaspora danielsina. Next base: position 87,553 of record JAJMCL010000019.1, read on the forward strand.
AAAAAATCGAGAAAGGTTTCCAAAATTGAGCGTTTTGGCCCTATCTTATTACCATGTAAAGCTATCTACGGCTGACGTAGATAGATGTTTTTCAATTAGCAAAAGAGCTGTCGAAGGGTGGTATTCTCTATCCAGTGATAACCTAACGCGCACCATATTTTTGAGAAATAGGTTGAAGTGCTTTGGATTCCGCGAGAAACTTACAAGAGTTACATCTTTAGCAGATCCAAAGTGGGAAGAGGAGGAAACCGAAGACTTGTATGAGGCGATGCAGATGAATGATGATTTTACTGATTTTGATAATCACCGTGACGAAGCTTAAAACGATCTCATATATAGAGAGTAATCGACATACCCGTCTGTTGAGCGGGTAATTCTACCCGTGCCCAAATCTGCCTACCGAGGCTACCCGTTCCCAATCCTGACCCGCTTGTGATTCACAAGCGGGTAAGTTCAATAACTACATACGAATAATACCCGTGGCTACCCGTATCCAGTTCTGATTTGTACAGGATTGGGTTCAGGTACGGGTATTTATTCGGGTATTTATTCGGGTACTTAGAAGAAAACGCGTAACTATGCGGCAAAGTATATATCATTCTAGACCCCACAATGTATGGAATAAAACCCTGTTGAAGACTTCTGTCACCATAATGCAGCAACGGTAGGAGGAAATCGATAGCCAGCATTTTGAACAATCTCATGCACTTGAGGGTTGCACAGCATATGGCACTCAAGAGACGAGGAAACGTACAGCACTATTTCGTTCCTCTGTTGCAACAGATTATGGAATAGAAAACTATAGTGAAGCTGAGACTACAGATTCTGAATCTGGTCGACATGTATCTGATGAAGAGGTTGCAATAGTTGAAACTGTCGACTTGGTAAATTCCCACTTGAATAAAACTTTGGCCTCTACGGCTAAAAAAATACAGGGCCAACGAATTGATCACTTGATTTACAAAAAGCCGCAAGCCGGATCCCTGCTATCAAAGGAAAGTATTCATCACTACGTGAGCTCGGGCACATCTCAATCAGATTGCTTACAAGCAGCATTAAAACCTTTACAACAGCAGCGTTATCTTGCCAAATATGGTATAGATTTTGAAGATTTTACATTCAACCCCTGTACTCTCCCTAATGACGAGCACAGCTCCAACGATGAAGCTTTATCAGCAGGATTTGATAAGTGGTTAAAAACATCTTACCGAATTTGGATCACGAAGCATTGGGTGGAAAAGCCCTATGGTCAGTGTAAGTATCCACGTTGTCGGAAAATATTTTCGTATGAGAAACATCTGACATCGTCAAATATAGTCAAGCACTACAAAGCCAACCACAAGAAAGATTGGGAAAAATTTAATGCAAACTACAGAAACGTAAACAAAGAACTTTGGCCTCGAAGGAGCATGTCTCATCCTCTGAAAGTAATCCATTTAGGTTAACCAAAAAAATGATCGATTTCTCTCAAGAAATGAAGTATGATCAGACTCCTCAATATGTTCATTAGCAGTTTTCTTCCCTTAATGTTAATTGAAGAACCCGCATTCCGCAAGCTTGCTCTTTTAGAGAATGGATATATGAAGAAAGGGCACGCCATTTGCCGCAAAACTCTAGGTAACTGGATGGAATCTTATAATCAGATCTTTCAGGAATAGATGCAAGGTATACTAGAGAAAACTTCTCAAATCAATTTACTTCTCGACGTCTGGACATCCGTCAACGGTAAAAGTTACCTTGCCATTCTAGCGTCATTCTGCCGCAATCTCAATGTCTTGGATAACTCAACTTTTCCAGAAAACGTTGTCAGCCGAAGAAACCCTAACACACATTTAATAGCTTTCCATGATGTAAGTCTCGAACGACACACTTCAGCGTACTTGAAAGAAATTGTCATACGGACATTAGCTGATAGCAAACTCCTGCATAAGGTAGCTAGCGTAACATCCGACAATGCCTCCAATAATGTAACAATGGTTGAAATGCTTGATAGCGATTTGAATGATGAGGGTTTAAATGAAGTAGGAGGCATTATTAAGATCCGGTGTTTCAATCATGTTTTCAACCTAATATTCAAGAAAATGATGAAACACTTTGAAGGAGAAAACCAAACGTTGGTGAGCAGGATAGATTCTCTTACCACGAAACTAAAGAACAATGTTTTCCTGAGAACACGATTCCAGCAATGTACAAAAAAAAGAATACGAGTTCATTGCGATACGAGAATCCTATCCCGATACAAAAAGTTCAATGCCCTTCTAAGGCTAACAGGATATCTTAAAGACTTTTATTTTGATAAGCATATGTATCAAGAGTATGGTTTTGAAAAAGAAGATGAGAAAGCTTTTCTCTACGAACAGAGTGAGATAGATCCTCTAAAGGTGTCTTTAAAACTAACACGAATAATCTATGATTTCACTCTCAAATGTCAAGAAGACTCGGCCAATGGGCTTCCTTATGGAATACAATATTATATGACTTTAAAAAGATACTTTGATGGTTGTACACTTTTAAAAGGTGGCAGCCAAGAAATTGGACATTTTTCAAATGTGGGAATTGATAAAAAGGTGCTTAACAGTGTCAGTCAAGAAGTCAGACTAGGTGTGTTATCCTCCATAATCAAGGCAAGGCCACTCTTTGAAAACTACTATGATTATGCAATGGAGCTGACTGGATATTGGGGAGCGCATATTTTACAGCCTGACATGAAATTAGCTTCTCTAGATTATGTGCTAGACCCACAGACGAAAACGGATGTTGAGCGCAAAGTGAATGACTACGTTGAATGCTACTTCGAGAAGTGCGAAAAAAGAGGCATAGGAAATTTACGTAAGAATAATGTTAAACCAAGAATATCTCCACAGAAGGTGAGAAAACTTATTAAGAAGCCAAAACCTCTGGACGTTTTGAAGAGTTCTCTTCGGTCTGCAGAATTATCCGTTGAACAAACAAAGCTTTTTGAATTTGACCAGTTCAATCGGGAGCCTGTGGAAACCGATGTCGAATACATCAACTATTGGCTTGATAATCAGTACAGATATCCAAAGTTGAGTAGGCCGGCACTCTCTTTATACCATAGCAAACTATCTACTGCAGACGTAGAGAGATGTTTTTCTATCAGCAAAAAAGCTCTAACAGGAAGGTATTGCTTGACAAGCGAAAATCTCAAGCGATCCATGGTTTTAAGAAATAGATTGATATGCTTTGGAAGTCGCAGAAAGTTCACAAATGAAAACTTTTCTACGTCAGCGATAGTCAATGAGACAACGGAGGATGAATGAATTTGGGTAAACTTGTTTAGGAGGCAAGAATCGTAAGTAGTTTGTATTTACTTAAATGGCAAAGAAAGTCGTTGATTACAATAGACTAAACAAATGTAACAGAACATAAAGAGGTTATTATTTATGATCGATGTCAGTACCCATGACATAAATTTGGATACCCGAGGATACCCGGACCCAATCCTGTTTGAATAAGTAAGTTTCATCACTTGCGACGCGTCCGTGGCCTTCTCTACCTGCTAGTGGTATCGGCGGCTAATTGAGGAAATCTTCAAACTGTAAAGAATGAGCACTATGCAAATACAATACACAACAAAGAACCCAATTTGTATCTGGGCAAACATGAGCGCATGTTTTAGTAGTTCAATTGAGAGTTCCTGTTCTAAAGAAAATAATTTCTCCTATGGGAATGCATTAGAGTCATCTGAGCGTATGCGAACAATCGAAGACAGTTTGAAGGAGTTGGAGTTTTTTGTGACCACTAATTTAAACGCTCCAGATATTTCCGGAATTAAGAGATACCAGAATAATGTGAATTCAAACTGCGGTCTTCCAACTGCTCCCAACCACTATCGTGAAAACGCAAAACAATGGGAACATGACAAGATAGAGGTAAATAACATTAAACATCATGATTTACCTCCTGCAATTATTCCCGATCATATCGAGATCCCGGAGGGTTCAAGATTCTTTGTCATAAAATCATTTTGTCTGGAACACGTAAAGAAATCTTTCGCCCATGGAATATGGTCTTCGACTTATTATGGCAATAGGAGACTTTCAGAAGCTTATCAAAAGAAAGCGCTCAATGCTAAAGTGTATCTTCTTTTTTCAGTGAATGGCTCTGGAAAATTCTGTGGTGTGGCAGAAATGACCTCGGATCTTAAGGACAATTTAGATACAAGTATCTGGTCAGATCAGCATGATAGATATGGGAAAGCATTCAAACTTAGATGGCTAATCGTTAGGGATATCCAAAATAAGCTGTTCAAGCAGCACTTGATCCCCTCAAATGATATGAAGCCCGTGACACATTCTAGAGATACACAAGAAGTGCCAGAGATAGTGAGTGTTTCTATGCTGCAGACATTTTTGTACAATCAAAATAATATTGAATCATTTCTAGGTATTGATTAAACTAGGTGTTATCTATAGACCCCGAGTTATATTACTTCGTTTAACAATCGCGGGGTGGAAGGTCATATCGCATCAAGAAGAAAATGAAACAGTAAAAAAAAAACAAATGCCGGAGAAACTGGGCTAAGCTTGTAAGGAAGATTGTGGTAATATCGCAGAACGCACGCATATACCAAATCTTAGTTTCGAGAATGTTAAGAAATTGTTTGCTCCGGATATCGAAACGTCAGTTCACCGTTGTATCAAGTCTCAGGGTGACAAAAGCTAATTCATCGACACCAGCGAAGCATCTTGATGACACAAATAAATATCAAGCGCTGTCCGAAGCTCAAACCGCGTATCTAGATCGTGCTGTTCGTGTAGATCAAGCTGGGGAACTCGGTGCTGATTACATCTACGCCGGTCAGTACTTTGTTTTGGCCAATAAGCATCCTCACCTAAGACCCGTCCTACAACATATGTGGGATCAGGAAATACATCATCATACTACATTTAATAATTTGCAACTGAAAAAGAGGGTCAGACCGTCTTTAATAACCCCTATATGGAAGGTGGGGGCTTTCGTAATGGGAGCAGGGACAGCCTTAATTTCTCCGCAAGCGGCAATGGCCTGCACTGAAGCGGTAGAAACTGTTATTGGGGGCCATTATAACGAACAGCTTCGTTGTCTCACAAATCAGTTTGATCTGCAGAAAACAGATGGCTCGGTATCTGTACCCCCAGAAGTTGAGAGTTTAACTAACACAATCAGGGAGTTTAGAGATGAGGAATTAGAACATTTGAACACAGCCATCGAATACGACTCAAAGAAAGCAGTTCCATATATGCTATTAACAGAAGGTATTAAAGGAATATGTAGGGTAGCAATTTGGACTGCAGAAAGAGTTTAGCTTTTGCGCTCTATGTGCTCATTCCATTTTACAGAGGCTATATATATGTATATATATATATGATATACGAAAATCTATATTAATGATACTTCCTTATGATTTTAAATTGTATTTTTTATTTACGAACATATATCAAATTTACGTTTATACTAACCCATCGTACAGGTTCAAAGAACCTATAATAGAAGGATCTACTTTGGAGCCTTCTCTGAATTCTTCTAATGTTATATACCCATCTTCGTTTTTATCCATTATGCTAAATATTTTCTTCACTCTCAATTCAGGCGTTGCTTCATCGTCACTTAATTTTACCATTGAGCCAACCATCTTGTATATACTTGATACGATAGTTAGCATTTCATCATATGTTATATAGCCATCATGATTCAAATCGTACAGTTGGAATGTCCAAACTAGCTTTTCCTCTAATGTACCTCTCGAGGTCGTACTCAACGCCGTAATGAACTCTTTGAAATCAACAACTCCACTGTTATCTCTGTCAAACACGCTAAAGACATGACTAGCAAACTCCTCCGGCGAACCAAAAGGGAAAAATTGCTTATATATTTTGATGAAATCATCCCTGGTCAATTGGCCACTAGGACAATCTCTCAAAAACCCTTTGTGCCATTGTTGAATTTCTCGCCGGTCAAAATAAGTGGACTGCCTTAGACTGGTAAGATCATCTTTTGAGAGTTTCGATGCCTTGGCTCCCATCACAAGGGTATGCACAACAGAAATTTGGCCGATCGCTTGGGCTTGTCTGATTCACAGTGCTGTCCACTAATGTCTCTTACGCTGTTCTGGTAACCTTTCCGATCTTAAATCGTTTTGCTAGCGCAAAGAAAGCACTGGAAGAAATATGAAACAAAGAAAACGAGTAAGAAAGAGAGGGACTGGAAGAGACCAAAGTAGGCCTACTTACCATGAAGCAATATATGATTATGAATCTGATGCAGTGGCTAAGTGGAATTTTGCTGAACCTGCAAGTATCGGTTACAGATTTGTACCTCTTAAAATATACATATCTACACACTTTCTAGTGGCAGAAAAAAAGCATTAGAGCAAGCCGACACTTCCCTTGGCCAGCCAAAAACATTTCAACTTCTTTCGAAAAGACTCTTCCAGTTAGCCATTCAGTAGAGTATTAGGTTGCTTTAGTAGCTATTAAAACCACATCATGATCTACGAAATGTCGTTACTACTTATAATTACTATCCCTTACTTCAATTCGCCACTTAACAACGGCTTGATGATAGTCAACTTAAAGTTCCAACGGCGGATACTCTTATTTCGAATCCTAGCGTAACGAGGTATTAAGCCTTTGATCAATTGATTTGACTTTGGTGCCTCCTCTTCTGAAGTCGACAAAAACATGCTGCAAAAGGATGAGTTCATGGCAGAAAGTGGAGATCGCGAGGATCTCGATCTAGGTAGCATAGGCATTAATAATGATATAGAAATGGAATATGATAATGATAATGATCAAAAATGTGCCAAAATTAATCTTCCAGAGACTCCAGTGGGTGAAAGAATGAATGGAGCAAACGATGAGATTGAAGACACGGGAAAACTGTCTTTGTACCCAGATATACATACGAAGTACCCTTTCAAAACCTCAGACAGAATTCTTGACGATATATTACGGGATTTGTCATTCGTAAAGTCAAAAGAGCATGATATATTGTACTCAGACCTGCATGATGGTGTTCTACGCTTACCCATGCTTAACTATTCAAGAAAAATCGCAGATATGCAAGCATATTCCCTGGGTACGCTGGTGGACCAAGTTGTTCTAGAAAGTAAGTATGAATTTCCTTCCAATTCCTGTCCACAGAACAATAAGTTGAATGTCTTTATGGGAGTCTTAGTTGATCAAGCCAAGCAACAAAAAACAACACCGGAGACATTTACTGACGCCCAGGTTTACCATTTGAAAATTACTGTCAAGACTAGATCAATCCTGGAACAGACAAAAAAGCGTATTGGCTTAGCTCGTTATCATCAGTTGGAAGAAAAAGATCTGCATCCTTTTGACAAGATGGATTTGTTAACGTTCGAATCGAACAATCCAAAGCTGATAGATTTTGCAATATATGTTTCAGAAGATACAAACAAGTTAATTCTCATCGAAATTTTAAAGCCAGAATTCGATAAGGCAGAGGCCCAAGAACTCTGGTCTCAAGAAGCTATTAGAAATAGATATGAAATTGCATGCCAAAAATTCGATTCGTTAGATCCTAAAACTGTACCTACACCTTCAGAGTGCTTGAATACTCTTTTCAAAATATTCAAAGGACCATTAAATCGTAAGAGCGCCGAGGAACCTCTGAAAACTATAAATTCTGATAATGTGGTACTAAATTCTCATATCGACCCTCATTGGTTAACTACAAAATACGGTTTCAATTTATATATTGAAAAGAATCAAGAAACTGGGGAGGACATTCCAGAATATGAGCCCCCTGATTTAACTAATTATGTGAATGATTGGAAAGAGAGGAAACTTAGAGATTCTTTTATTAGAAAATGCATGGAACTAATTTTCTTGGGAAAAATATCGGTTAAAATGCTAGATAAAGAAGAGCAGAAGAGAGTGCCAAGAGTAATACGTGCGTTTAGCATTGTTCAAACAGCTTTTACGACAGTTCCTTGGTTTCAAATTTTAGAAGAATATAAATCAATATCAGGAGAACTGTCTTCACCATTGGATACAAATTATCATTTTATAAATCTTTCAACTTTTCTTTACTATGTTGATCGGGACATCATCAAAAATTATGAAACTCAATGTACTTTGGATCCAGACAATATTGGTATATATTTTGATGCTTTAACTTTCATATCTAACCGGAAAGGTTCATATCAGCTACTTGCGTATTGCAGCAAGCAAGATGTTGTCGGTCAGGAATCTCTTGATCACTCTCTAAGGTTATTTGGTATTGATCCCAAGGAAATAAATGTGTCAACTATCAGCGATTCGGTTTTAATGTCGATTTACAAAACGGAAGTGTCTAATCACATACATCCAAACAAACATTCAGATCTTAAAAATGCACTACGCCTTATAGCAAAATATAAAAAATCTCCATCATTGAAATTTCTGGCAGATTATGAACCATACAGGTCGGTTCCACAAGCTTACGAAATTTTGGAGGTCGATCAATCCGTAGATGAGGACATCATACAAACTGCTTATTCCATCAAAGTCAACGACTCGCCTGGCTTGAAACTGGATTGTGATAGAGCACTTTATACCGTGGCAATCCATAAAAGAAGTCTATCTCTTTTTGACTTTTTGATGGTTCAATGTCCTGAATTCGAGGAGTATTACGGCCCCTCCAAAATATCATATAGTTCTGCTTTAGAGCTATTACAGATAAATGAAAACGCAAGTGATGAAACAATTTTGGAGGTTTTTCAAAGAAAATGGCACGCGGAACCAGTATTTGACTCAGACAGTTTTTTGAAATTGAAAGGGGCATTAACCAAGATTGGACTGGAAAGAAATTCCAAACTTATTTTACATTATATCAACACAGGCATAATTGATGCCAATTGCTTACCAGCGAATGATTGGCCAATAGGGCTTAACAATATCGGCAACACCTGTTATTTGAATTCTTTATTGCAATACTATTTCTCCATTGCTCCTTTGAGAGATTGGGTACTTCAATACAATAATACGCTAAAAGATTTCAAGACTGATCAGCAGAACTCGTTTAGGAGAATCGGTGGAAGAGAGGTCAGTGACTCTGAAGTTCAACGTTCGATCTATTTTGTTTATGAGCTGCGTGATTTGTTTCGTGATATGATTCATTCTCAAGAAAGATGCGTGACACCAAGAGAGAAACTAGCTTTCCTTGCATTCGCGCCAAGCAACATGATGGTAGACTTGGAATTAGATTCAGTTTCAAATAGTGATGAAGGGAGTGCCAACGAGACCGGAGGCAAAATACGTACTGAGAAAAGCAATTTTGAATCCGCAAACAATGAGCCATCTTTGATAGACTTTACCGATGAGGAAAAGGATGAACAAATGGAGATTTCAATGAAAGAAAGACAAGATAATAAAGAAAACGAAATAGATGATGTTCAGATGATAGACCTTCCAAAGGAGAGTATAGGTGGCAAATCTCCGAAAATTAGCTCAGATCAGTTTGAAAATGCACTAGAAATGGGGAGACAGCAGGATGTTACAGAATGTATTGGCAACGTGCTATTCCAGCTGGAAAGTGCATTTTATCCCATCAATCTTGGAGAGGATAATGAGCAATATGATCTTGTAAAACAGTTATTTTATGGGAACATAAAACAAAAGATTGTTCCTTTAAAGATGGAAACCGAAATACGTACAAAAATTGAGAGATTTCTTTCACTATTAGTCAACATTGGTGATCACCCGAAAGATATTTACGATGCACTTGATTCATATTTTAGTGATGAGTACTTAACGATGGCAGAATATGGAGAAGTCAAAAGAACTGTAGCTGTCACCCAATTTCCGACTATTTTACAGATTCAAATTCAAAGGGTTTACTACGATCGTGAACGGTTCATGCCATTCAAGTCAATTGAACCATTGCCGTTCGACAAAATATTGTATATGGACAGATACACAGATACCAATGATGAGTTTTTGCTGGAAAAAAAGCGGGAAACCGTTGCAATGAAGGAAGAGTTGGTAAAAATGAAAAAACGTCAAAAAGAATTATTAAGTACAAATGAGCTGGGAATCTCCAGGAAGGCCGCTTACATAGAAACTACAAAATTCCTGAAAGCAAATTTATTGGAGGCTCAAGATATCCCGATCACCGACAAGGAGCAACTCTTCCAAAAATTGAACGATATCATTTCTGAGGTTGACGATGAATTAACACAACTCTACCATCAGATCCAAAATTTAGAGTCGAAAATTGCAAAGCAATTCGAAGATTTCAGGGAGTTAGCTTATTCTCTATTCGCAGTTTTCATACACAGAGGTGAAGCAAGCTATGGTCACTACTGGATATATATCAAAGACAGCTATAAGAATGGCATCTGGAGAAAATATAATGATGAAACTATCACAGAAGTTCCCGAAAGTGAAGTCTTCAATTTCATGTCTGGGAACACCGCTACACCGTATTTCCTTGTTTATGTCAAGCAAGGACACGAAACAGATATCGAACCCTTGAAAAGGATAGTTGAGCACAACATATAGATACATATCTCGAAGTATTAATCGCATTATGTGTCGTCTGAATTTTTCAAAGATGTGGCTTGCATTGTCGTGTATAACGAAAGCGCCTATTTATTTCTGAAACTCTTAGGACGTGAAAATCGCAGGAATTGTGCCAAATTTCAAAGTCGAATCTGGCGCACAACCCATCTAGTTAGAAAACGATTCAAATCATTGAGTGCTTCGTAGTTTACCATTTTGTTCACGAAGTACTTAAAGTGATCCATGTCGAACTTACAACGTCGTAGGGTGAATCGCACCGATTCGGATGAAACCGGTACTCAGGGGACCTCTTACGAAGACACGTCAAAGAAGGTTGCCTATGATCCCGAAGAGGCTAAGATTACTGAAAATGTCAAAATACCTAAGCTGACATTGATGGAGGAAGTTTTGCTGCTCGGGCTTAAAGATAAGGAGGGATATCTTTCATTTTGGAATGATAATATCTCGTACGCCTTACGTGGATGTATACTCATTGAATTGGCCCTCAGAGGTAAAATTAGGATTGTGGATGATTCATCGCGAAAGCGCTTTGATATATCTGAGAGGTTGATCGAAGTAGTTGACGTGAGCAAGACGGGGGAAGTTCTACTGGACGAGACCATACAGTTGATGAAGTCTGATGAACCATCGACGATCGCTAACTGGATTGATTTACTAAGTGGTGAGACGTGGAATTTATTAAAAATCAATTATCAATTAAAGCAAGTTCGAGAAAGACTCGCTAAGGGACTGGTCGACAAGGGCGTATTAAGAACCGAAATGAAGAACTTTTTCCTGTTTGACATGGCAACACATCCGGTTACAGATTCTAGTTGTAAAGAAGCAATTAAAAGGAGGATATTATCTATTTTAGTTTCTAGAAACATGGAACTGAACTATAATGAATACTTCCCCCAAACAACTTCTTTTAAGCTAATCAGAACTATTGCATTGATATGTGGCTCCTACCGTGCTAATGTATTAGAAAATATTTTAACATCACTAGACTACGAAAAAAGAGATCGAGCCATTGCCAGGGCTGATGAACTTTTGGAGCAGTTCTCACAGTATCCTTTTATATTAGATAAGCAAGGCGAATCTGGGCTTTCTATTAATTTGAACAAAGAGGTTAAAGAAGAAATAGATTATCAAAAAGACTCTTCACTACGCTTAGAAGTCGTTGCTGGTGTATTTGAAGTATTTTCGAGAATGGATATGCTTTTATAGGATTAGCATACCACTCGCAAGAAGACAACAAACCCTATGAAGTTATAATATCTAAAAATCGATATATATATATTATATATTGTAAGGGGACGACGCTATATTATATAAGTGCTGGATATTGTAATTCAAGATTTCCTTCCTTTTTTTATTTTATTTGGTACTCATCAACTATCTGAGAGAACATGGACGTTAAGAAGCCATTAGTGCCATAGTTTTGAATATAGTATTTTAGGACTGCAGGCTGATGAAACATAGAGTTTGGAAACTTTTTTATCGAGCTAATTTCATTGGTGAATGCATTAAGTAATGATTTAGCTGGATCATCGTGTTTGTCACCACACGATTCCCACCAAAATCCGCCTGCTAATTTCATATCCTCGATGTATCGCGCTTTGGTACGAACAGAATCGACATTGTCATAGCCCACAAATGTCTTTGATTTAGGATCAAAACAGAATGCAGAAACATAATCGGAATCATACAATTCTTGCGAGCCTTTAATAGGCAATTGGTTATATAGCCACATTCCAGCTTCACCTTCGGAAGCTCCACCAACCCCATGGAACGACTTATTGATGAACCTTGTATCTGTCTTATTTGCCTTCACATGAGTAAAGCCTCTACCGTATGCAGCCATCCCTAACGAGATTTTGTGGGAGTGGATTCCAAGTTCTGTCATTTTGGTTACAGCCGCATTACCATTGAGTCCCTCATCGCTATCAGAATAGTGTGAGTATTTGAATATTGCACCTGATTCGCTACTTTGTGGACCATCATAAAGATTGCTATGATATCCAGTGACTTCTGACCACTCTCCATAATAATCGTATGTCATCATATTCCAAGTGTCGATGTATTTATCCATTTCTGCTAGTGGTAAAATGTCCAATTTCTCACTAAAAGCGGGGGTTGCCATAGACAATTGAAACTTTGGATGGTCTCCAACCAATTTATCGTCAAATATCTTTGCTTCTAACTCGTCAAGCTTTGACCTAAGCCTTTGAGTTATTTCCAGATATTTTGGTGCCTCAAATCCATCGTCCTCTGGAAATTCCCAATCTAAATCAATACCATCAAATCCATACTGGAACATTGTATCAACACAAGAATCAATGAAGTTATCAAGCATAACAGGATTTCTAACCATCTTAGGAAACTCTTCACGATTTGACCATCCACCAACTGACATGATAACTTTAAAATCTTTGGCCCTTTCATTTTCCAAAACCTTGGAATGACGCAAAAAATTCAATTCCCCAATTAATCCCATTGGTAAGTTTTTTGTAAACAGCTCTTGAGTGCCACCATTAGGGTTGAGTTTATTCAGTTTGATTGCTAAAGGCTTGTATAGATCCATTTGAAAATCTGACCATTCATCACCGGACTTCAACTTTCCACTATCACCATCAAGCAAGAAAAATGAGTAATAAATATGCGATATCTTGGCTAGATTTATATCATGAGGATAATGCAAACGAGGGGGATAAGGTGACCAATTAGAGTAGTAGACTCCACAAGTATAGCCATTGTTGTTATCAATAGTAGTTTCTGAATCATTCCTCTGTCCCCCTCCCGTGGACTGAATATGATCAAGGACCTTTTCTCTCAAAGAAGGTTTGAAAATTTTCTTATAAAAACACATCTCAACAACGATACTAATAATAACGAAGAAGATGACAGTAATATGGATTATCCAATTTTTCCAAATCATGTATCCCGCTCTTGACCCTAGACAAGAAGCACAATTGCGTGGTCTTATTATATACAAATATAATAGAAGTTCTCAGTCCATTTCATGGGAAATTGATGACCGACACAAAAATCAGCTTTATAATAATACATTCCATTGTTTCTATTTTTTATTTTACATTTTTGTATTTTAGATTTCTCTTGGATGTCAAAGCGACTACTGGAGAAAAATAGATTGAAATAAAAAACGGGACCACCGAGGTAAATCATAATCTGTTTACGGCCGTCCGAGTGGTCTAAAGCTAGCTGTGACTGATATAGATTCAGACAACTCTTAAAAATGTCTGAGCAGAGCGACCAAGCGTTCGATGCTACTATTGAAGGGGTAACTGAGGCACCTGCTGAAATTTCTGTTGAGACGTCTATCAAGACTCCTACTGAGACTCCTGTCGACATGCCTGTTGAGCAGGCTCATATCGCGGAATCAAAAGTTGAAGATTCAAAAGTAGAAGAGATGGATGATCTTTTTGGTGATGATGATGAAGATTCCAAATCTATGTCCGGATCTGATTCGGAGGAAGAAGATGACGAAGAGGGCAGTCAAACTGAAAATGATACTATTCAGCGCAATCGGTTAAGCCTGGATGATGACGAGGCCGAAGAACAAGCTATGTATACAAGAAAATTCTACGGTGAAGATGTTGATAATATGAGTGAAGAGGAGAGCTCTCAACATCATTTCAAAGAAGAAAATGTTGAACTGGTGAGACACGTCGTACCATACCGTGCAATCGATAAGAGTACTGAGGAAAAACCTACAATATACTATTCCAAAATACCTGAATTTCTCACTATTGATCCGATACCATTCGATCCACCAAGCTTTGAAGTAAAGGTGCAAGAAAGGCTGGCGAACTCATCCAAAGAAGACCAAATGGGTGACAGTCTGATTGATGAAAATACTATTAGATGGAGATACTCCAGAGATGAAAAGCAACAGGTCTATAAGGAATCTAATGCTCAAATTATTGAATGGTCAGACGGCAAATTTTCTCTAAAATTAGGAGATGAATACACTGATATTTTGATAAATGACACAGAGAATACTTTTTTCGCTGTTTCTCATGATCAGCAAGAACTAATGCAATGTGTTGAAGGTGGTGAAATAACAAAATCGCTAATGTTTATACCAACCTCGACGAACTCAAAAATGCACCAGAAGCTAACGAAAGCTGTGATGAGAAGAAATCAAAGGCAAGTCAGTGGACCCGGTATATACATAATCAATAAAGATCCGGAGCTGGAAAAGAACGAGCTGGAAAAACAACAACAACAAAGAGTGAGAGAGAGAAGAAAGAGACAACTGAAGGAAATAGAAATTAGGGATTCTCCTGACACCGCGGGGTCGCTGGAGTATAGCAATGGCTTCAAAAGAAACAGAACCTCATCAATGGAACCAGATTCATATGGCAGTTCAAGACGTGATGAGTACGAACAAGACGACTTTCTTGTAGACGACGACGACGATGAAGAAGTTGAGTATGCTGAAGAGGATGACGATGAACTACTGGATCATGCAGATACAGATGGAGGGGCAGAGGGGCAGCAGGAAGATGAAGGTGAGGATGACGCCAGAGCAGAGCGACTAAAAGCATTAAAAAGAGCGGGCGCTAACCAGTACCAGCAATCGGAGCCAGCTCTTACGTCAGAAGTAGAAATAAGAAGGAGAAAAGTTGCGGTGATCGACGATGATGAAGATGACGAATAGACTAACTAAACTAAACCCTATATAGCTGTATAATATCTAGAACCGCTTTTTAAGACCACTCTGTTCATTACCCGGCGTTATTCGAAACATTTTTACTCGAAACTCGGAGCAACAAGGTTTAAAACTTGATCACAACTCGAAAAAGGGCTTTATAAAGTGCAAAAAACCATAGTGCTTTAGAGTTCATTGATCTTTAAGACACATCTGAGAGCATTGATAAATATGTCTTGGCAAGGTATGTTATAAAATTGAAGGCTTCCAGCAGTTCTGAATAGTGACTAACTAGATTTCGTTTAGCTTACACTGACAACCTTTTGGGAACTGGCAAAGTTGATAAAGCAGTTATATACTCCAGAGCTGGCGATTCTGTGTGGGCTTCCTCTGGTGGATTGAATCTGCAACCCAATGAAGCTCGTGAGATTGTTCAAGGCTTTGATAATCCTACAGGATTACAGAGTAACGGCTTACACATTCAAGGCCAGAAGTTCATGCTATTAAGAGCAGATGACAGAAGTATTTACGGGAGACATGATGCAGAAGGTGTTGTGTGTGTCAGAACAAAGCAAACAGTGCTGATTGCTCATTATCCACCAAGCGTCCAAGCTGGAGAAGCTACAAAGATTGTTGAACAGTTGGCTGACTATTTGATCAGTGTCCAGTATTAGATGGCTATATATAGATGCCATATATATTGATATAGCTAAACAACAACCTATTAGGTGGCGATTTACTATTATTTTTTAGGAATTCGAACAGCACAACCAAATTGATAAATTAGTATGTTGTCCAAATCCCAAATACCTTCTTTGGCGAAAACATCAGCTTTGATGATATCCAAAGCTTCTTCCTTCGTATCAGCAACAACTTGCAAATGAGACCCGGCAAACGTACGCTCTTCCCCTTCCTTGGATGGCTCGTTGTATATTGCACCCGCGCATACTAATTTACCTTGTTGTACCTGGGGTGGTATTCCCGCTAAATGAGCAGCTCTTGCTTTCGATCTATCTGCCTTATCATAGACAATTGCACACCATTCAACCATTCTGACTTCTTCTCTGTTTAGTTACACCAATTTTTTCTAAATCGAAGAGTGTTTAATGTGCCTCGCAGGGTTGTCAAAGAATCCTATTTTTATCATGCTCTCCTGAAACAAAAGCATGTGACAAGAGTAAAACTAAGAGTTCAAGGCTTCTTGAAACTCAACTATTAGTGTGCTGCTACGTGATATAAAGGATATATTGAACGGCTGAATGAGAAATTGATGAAAAACTGCTAATTCTCGAAATATTAAAAGAATGCATGGTATTTAATGAGAGTATTATTACAAATTTGCTCGTAAGTTGGGGTCGCATTTCAATTTTATGTATTAGTGTCTTGCGTTTCGTTAGTGTTTCGTTATATGTATGTCGTCTGGTCAATGATAGAAAGCGAGGGCAGCTTGCTGGACGTTTCTGCATCTGATTTGGCTTAGGTGGCAACGGACTTAAAAAAGGGTCGTAATAGGTTCGTAGTAATTGAAGGCAGCTGCTACATCATGAAAGGTACAGGAAGTCCGCCATGATGACGCAAGCATCGTAGCAGAAATGTTGCCCTGCTCAGTTTTCCTTCGGAAAATCAATGATGCGTTTTGGCTGACTTGCACGGCGTGTTCTTTTTTTTGAAAGAGTTCTCTTGACGTTCTGCAAGCTCTTTTTATCGTTTCTATAACTTGGCATTAACATATCAGAACCTATCAGAAAAAGAGGACAAAGCCACAACGAACCTCTGGGAATATATTTGGAAAATAGTACCATCTGGAAGTTCATAGTTTGGCATAAAGAAACTTAGATTGGATAGGCAGCAGTATACTACCACAATAGTCTAGACAGATGAATATTTCTACTTTCCAAGGGTTTTTTATTAGTCTTTGAAAACTTTTATCTTTATGATGGCGCACAGAAGAGAGCGCTGCGCGTGCGAGGCTTTCCCCTTCTTAGTATATTTCTACGTAAATGTAAAGTAGCTGATCTCCAATCTACTCACAAGAGGGCTATTAGTTTCAGCCAGTGCCAAGACTAGTGTTGGGCATGCTATTCTTGCTGTCGAACGTTAGACAGTCATCCAAGTCACTTTAAATTTTTTCAAGCCAAGATCTTCTCAAGATTGCAGCGACTCTTTGTGCAGTTCTTGCTTCTCCTTTACAAAAGAGTTTATAGGTCAGAATAAAAATACAGCGCCCAATGTTGCTGTTTTCCTGCTGTTTCTATGCTGTTTCCATCGGAGGAATATGCTCACGATCAAGCTTCTTAAAATTGTGAGATAGAATTCAGGCGGGATGGCATCACTTTCGATCTCAACGAAATTTTGTTTTCACTCTCGCACCCTGCCTATTCAGAGGAAAATCATTATGCGCTCAACTCAACACCGATTCAGTCTATACTGCAAGGATTGGCTCTACTATTACTCTTGTTTTATGTTCCTCCTATATCTTGAGCTTTGGGGCATATATAGCATATCGTTCTCCGGTTCTGAAAACAATGCAACGTGACAAGATCATCGTGAAACATAAGATAAGCTACATTGAATAGTTTTCCGTTAGTGCGAGGTACACCAATGCATTCCACAAAGGAAAATGCCAATGAGACGATTAATGGAAGTGGCGAAAGTTCTGTGAAGCCCAAACATACCGCAACCAAATTAAGAAAGAAGAAAAAGCACGCTATAGCATGCAGTTCAGTAGAGCATTTTGCCCTCCCTAAGATTGATTATTTTGCAAGAGAGCCAAGAAAGTTTTACGAAGAATGCAAGGAAGTGGCCACTTATCATGATAACTCTTTGTGTCTAGGCTCAATTCCTGACAAAATAACTATTCCTAAACTAAAAAGGAATCTGTCACTATTATGTGATAACAATTCAATTGATTATAAGCGGAGTTTTCTGGGTGCTAACCTGTATCGCAATTATCAGGAATACAAACCCATGTCGTTACAAAATCTCGATGATGCCACACCGTGTTTCCTATATTGCAAACAAATGGGGGTGTCAATATCTTCAGCATCCAATGAAAGAAAATTAATCATTTCACCCAGGCATCATATAGTTGATATGATAATGTCATTGTTCAATGATGATGGATTTTCCATGATATGTACCCACTTTAATAACGGAAGTTTTCTGTTTTCTCTTGATAGTATTAACAAGCAAGCTCAGAAATCTGACCGCGATGCTTCCCTTGACAAAATCGTTTATAGTGGTACAGCGCTCGAGAAAGAACTGACTCACAGGGATACAAAACCATATTTTTCTATAGTTGAAGGCCTCGCGGGTAACAATGTGAGATTATTATTGAGATGTGAGATGGACGCTATCAACGAGGTAAAGAACATTTACACCGAGTTAAAATGCTACACCAGAGTAAATTTGCATAATATTCATCACAGAAGAAAATTGCTTAAAACGTGGATTCAAATTTCACTGATTCCGCAATCTGATCTTATCATAGGGTTACGAGACCAAGGTGGAATATTAAGGGATTTACAATGGTTTTCCCGAGATGGTTTGTACGCCGATTTGAGTAATCCAAGCTTACCAAGAAACAAGCGATATAGAAATTTTAACCCCAATGTAGCAGTTGCGTGGTTCAACCACTGTGCAAACACTATCACGCAAAAGATTGCAAATTGTGTAGAAAATCCAGCAGCACCGGAATCTTTCTTAGTCAAAATCGACACCAAAGGTTCAATTAGATTTTATAGGCAGAATAAGACGCCACGGCATGCTAGCTTGATGATTCAAAAGTACTCTCCACCTTCTTTATAACTCCTTTCATAATGGAACATACTGAGTAGCCATTCGGTATTAGAAAAAACTTGCATCTGTCTATTTTTATTGCTGTTCTTCATTATCTGATATGGGCCAATCACTAAATTCGAAATTTTCAGATGGAGAAAAAAGGGCCTAAAAATATATTATGATGGGGTAGATGTACTTGGAAAACTATTACAATAATAAGGTAAATCGCTAGCCAAGTAATAATATTCCCATGTCAGACAAAAACAGTGTTAATATAATGAAGCAATTTGAGCAGGCTGATTTCAATGGATCTTCAACGAAACCTTTGTACTTCTCAAAGGTCACTATTGAAGGCGATAATAGCTTGAGTCCGTTATCAGACTCATTTTATAAAGCTATATTGGGACGTGCATTGAAAAACCCCCTCCAGAATGTCGATTCCAGCCTGGGTACTTTCCAAGATATACAAAAAAGCTTTCTCTACACGGGATTATACCAGGATGTAACCGTATCGTTCGAAAAAGATTTAGATGGGGCTTCCCTGGAATATTTGCGCAGAAATGTGCCTCGTGAATATGGAATAGAACTGCCAATTCCAACGCATGCAAAGGTTTTGCTAAAACCGGCTGCCCTCTACACCAACAATGCGGCTACAACAACCTTGAACGATGATTCAGCTTCAGTTGCTCTATGTCGTACATGGATGAACCAGCTAGGGTTTGCTGACTCTGAAATGTTGTATTGCGGTATGAAATATAATTCCGCTAAAGCAGAATGGGATGGAATATCATGTAAAGGCTTTTTTTCAGTGCCTTTGACAAAAAATCCATCCATCAAGGGTCTTGTCGATTTTGGATATAGCGAATCTAGTGATCTATCGAATGGCCATGATGTCAGTAAGAAGGAATACGAACGCATGGCGAGCATGGGATTTAAAAAAAGTTGGATACTAAATAATAGCAAGAACATTCCCACATTCTATACCGGATTAACATTAACGAATAGATTCTCCAAAGAACAAAAGGACAGTAGGATTATAGGTAATTTTCTTAAGACCGGTATCACAAGTCAGTTTTGTCATGATACTAGAAAGTTTTTTGGAACCTTACCAATCTCGGGTCATCTTTTGAGATTAAATAACGAATATGTGTTATCTCAAGCAAACATGGACTCCTTCGAGGATTCGATTGGTTCGAATTTCAACAAATTACGATTGAACCTGGAACATCACGCGTCTTTCTTCAAGAATATGCTGATTCGTTCAGTAGACTTGCAGGTTGGTTCTATCGTACCTTTGGGTGACATCGACAAAATCAACGCCGCCGATAGATTTTCTCTTGGCGGTACAAATCTGCTGAAAGGATTCCAATCAAGTGGCAGTTCGCAAACCGATAACATTTATTACAAAATGGGACTTCAATCATCTCACAAATTTTTTAATGTTCCACTGGATTCACCTCTTAGATTGAATTTTTTTTTAAATGTTGGAAATTCCTTTGATGATTTCACCAAGGCATTTGATTCCTATGCCGCAGCTACTGGTGCTTCCTTGATATACAAGACGCCACAAGCAGATATGGATCTAACATATGCCTATCCTTTAACCTCAAGGCCTCAGGATGTATCAAAACCAGGCTTTTCATTTGGAATCAAGTTTTCTTATTTTTAGTTATCGCTTTTAATTGAATATGTAAATATTGAACAACAAGGCGACATTTCTTTGCTGGTTGACATGCAGTACATATGTTTTTGTATGACATATTTGCAGTGGATTCTTTGTTGACCCAAATTTGTTCGCGCTGATACGTTCTTTAATGCGCTGATACATGTATATTTTGGGTTTGTAATATACTCGATTAACTACGAAATGAGAGTCGCTTCTTACCTCCCTCCAAAGCGATATGTCTGATACAAAGGAAAAAAGGAAAAATGAGTGAGTGTTGATGGGCGGCAACACAATCAACTATGTGGATTTTGAGATATCGTTATGAATTGGAGGATGGTCATTTTAACAGCGTCTCTTTCTGCATTGACAGTACTGGGACATATACCATCGGACGTTCCAGCAAGAACAAATTGATTATCAAAAATGACAAGAGCATATCTAGAGAGCATATACGATTCACTTGGCATCAAGACCAATCATTGTTGCAGTTTACAAACCAGGGGAAGTTAACAGCGGCTAATGGCAAGTATCTCAAGCCAGATGAAGCCGTATCGTTCCCAGAATCCTTATACCATTCACAGCCAATAGTGATAGAATTGGGGACAAAGCCAATAAGAGTAGAGGTTCGATGGCAGGACGAAAATTGGGATATCCCGCAAAGTTTAAGTCAGTTTGAGCATCTTTTAAAAACTAATGGCATAAACACTTCTTCGAATCGAAAAAATGGATATAAATGTAACTTGATAGTAACAAGCGAAGACAAGAAGTCAAATTGGCATCAACGTCTTTATGGTTTGGTGAATGGTATAAGAATTATGAAACAAATATTTTTAAGTGATATCTGCAATATGCTATCTGAAAAGCAAGACAATTTTGATACTTTATGGTTGAAAACTTATAGTGAGACAACCTATCTCATGTACCCAAATTTTCCGACAGAAAGGAGAATCAATTTATTTCAAGGGTTCAAGCTCTTTCTAATCGGAGGTAGTGAGGAAGAGGTCTTGTCCACTAAAGATTTAGTCGAGAAAGGCGGTGGCAGCGTTACATCGTGTGATGATGCTTCGGTCGTTAAGAGTATACAGGTCGAAAATCGTGAAAGTCTTCCAATCATTATCCTATTAGATGATTCAAATACTCGACCGAGCAACCTCAGTGGCCATACGATTGAAGATTTAGTTAATGCTATTGTAAAAGACGATTTGAAGTCGCTACTTGCTGACATACCTTTGCTCGAATCGAAAACACCAAATCCTGTGATTGGCGATTCGCCAAGCATAAGGGATTTCCCCAGTCAATCGCAGTATAGAGGTAATCAAGAAAATTCGATTAGTGATAATACTAATGATCTTGTAACGCCACCTATGAAAAAGAGACGAATAAATCGCGAGAGAGTAAAACCTTTGGATAGCCTGATGTTTTTTGCAGGTGGTGATAAAATCTCAACTCAAACGTTGCCTGATACGCAAGCAGAAACGAGCGGAGTCCACGATAAAGTGGACGATAAACATCACGCTGATGGTCCTAATGTCCGAAAAAAGGATACGATAAATGAAAGGCAGTCCGCAGAATTAACTTCAATAGGTGACGAAGTTGGTGGACGCGGCAATTTCTCAAAGGGTGATGTGCTAGAAGAAACTACACGGCTTAAGAACGAGGCTCGAGACGCAAACTCTACGAAGCCAACAGAAGATAGCTTGAAACAACCTCTAATTAATGAGGCTGTCGAGTCAATTTCATCAAGTATGGTCACTAGTAGAGCCCCACAATTTTCACGCAGAAAAACTTTGAATGATTATAGAGTGGATAGAGATAAATCTAGTGAAAGTGAAATGAGCCAGGACCCACAAAATTTTGTTCAAATTATTAACGATGCAAAAAAACATGAAGTGAAAAGACTTAGCTCGACTTTAGTTCAGGTAAATTTAGATGAGTTAACGGAAGACGCAATAAACAGACTCGGAAAGGTGACACTCGTTCAGAGGAGCGACTCGCTGATTCGTCAAGCATCGAACAGTAACTTTTCTAGCGCCAATGAAAACAATTTGGCAGAAAAAGCTCGAAAAAATTTCAAAGCCTTTAAGAAGAGTTTGCCTAAATATAAGCAGAGGCAACTGGGTGACTCGACTCAAAATACCCCATCCAGCTTAATTAGAACCAATGCATTTCTCATTGCCAGAGAATACGTTCCCCTAAAGATTTATTCAAAAGATTCTGTTGCCGCCAATGGTCCAGACATTAATGAGTTTGTGGAATCACGAAATATTACCGAAAATACACTTCCTCAAACTCCTAAAGTATCCGAAAATGATGGTGAAAAAGAACACTCATTTAACTTTTCACGTAGCGGTAGTGCCGGTAACGCTCTTTTTGTAGTGGACGAAGACGACGCACCAATGGTATCATTTGACGAGGTCAGTAATGAAGGGACAAATTCAAGATCCTTAGACTATCTACGAGCCCCAACAAGAGTCAAGAACAGAATCAGTGCCGATATAGAAGAGGATGATAATGATGATGACGATGACGGGCCCAAATTCAAATTTAAACGTCAGCAGAGATAGAAACATAAGAATTCATCTATTTATTACTTGTGCGCAGAATCTAAAGATCTATATACATCACCGTATTTACTGGAAAAGTGGAAAATCACCCCAGTTAGGAGCGTTTGTTCTCTTTTCACCTGTAAGATTTACTATTTCGTTGATCGCGGCGAAGTCCTTGTCAGATAATTTAATGGTCTTCAGATTCGAAACAATTCTCTTCGGAGTGACAGATTTCGGTAATGTAACGATACCTCTTTGAACGGCCCAACTGACAACAACCTGACCTGGATCAATGTTGTTCTTTTTAGCAACCGCAACAATGGCGTTGTTATCCAGAACTGGCGCGTCAGAACCACCTAGTGGCGAATAAGCTTCTAGATGAATTCCCTTTCCCTTGCAGTACTCGAATAGTTTTACTTGTGGTAGCAAAGGATGCAATTCAACCTGATTGACTGCAGGCACTAATCTTGTTGTTGGAGAGGCCAACAGGTCTTCAAGGTTTCTGATGGAAAAATTAGATACACCAACAGTTCTCACTTTCTTGGTTCTGGTCAATTCTTGCATCAGTTCCCAGGTCTTTATGAAATCCCAGTTAGTGTCCACGTCCACTTCCCCGTGTACTTCTGGCACCGTCAAAAGGTCGCCACCTTCGAGGGAATCGGGTTTCATAGGCAATGGCCAGTGCATCAAATAAAGATCGACGTAATCCAAACCCAATCTCTTCAAAGATTGGTCTAGCGCTTCCTGGGGCGTACGATGTTGAGTGTTCCACAATTTTGTTGTAAGAAAGATTTCTTCACGTGGGATCTTGCTGTCTCTGATAGCTTTACCCACCTCTTCCTCGTTGTGGTAAATGGCGGCACCATCTATGTGTCTGTAGCCAGCATTCAATGCTTCCGTAACAGCATTGTAGACCTCGTTGTTACCAGATTTCCAGGTACCCAACCCAACCAGTGGTAAAGAAAAGCCGGAGTTGAGAGTAACAGTTCCAGTTTCGTTTTTCAAAGTAGCAGACATTTTTATAATTTATCAGATATGTAAATTGATCGCTTTATGTTATCCTACAGGTCTAGATAGACTGCATACAAATAATAACGTAGGAATCATTTCATTTATATATGTTGAATCTGAATCTTGATTTGCAC
Organism: Zygotorulaspora danielsina; assembly: GCA_030572985.1. Lineage (NCBI taxonomy): Eukaryota > Fungi > Ascomycota > Saccharomycetes > Saccharomycetales > Saccharomycetaceae > Zygotorulaspora > Zygotorulaspora danielsina. The sequence goes on from JAJMCL010000019.1 coordinate 111,876, forward strand.
TCGTGTCGCTGGTGATGCGTTTTTTAACGAAAGATCTGTTCAGCAGGCAGGGAGAGGCACTCCGCGAATAAGTAGCCGCAATAATAATCGAACAGCCGTTTGCGCAAGCAGCAACAGGTGAATGAAATTTGCTATAGAGACCGTGCATATGATACAATATTGCTATACCGGCAACCTCACCCTAGAAGATTTTTCGAGAACTTGTAGCAGAACTTCTGCGACTTTATCCACCAGCGTTTCCATGGTCGTTGGTGCTTGAGATCTTGTTCGACGTCGTTCTGGTCCAGCATATATCTTGGATGTAGAAGCAGTTCTTGGAGGTAGGAAGCAAGGAGAAAGTTGAAGTAGAGTTTCGCAACTAGAGAAATCAGGGTTATGAATAAGGTGACGCTATATTCGACCGTCTGCGAGGCTCCTTGGTTAAGCTCCAGGATGGCTCCCGTCGTCTGGCCTGCAGAGCTCTTTTTGCTGCTACTCTCCACAGCGTACCAACTTCTTGTAAACCATACGCTAGAGAGACACATCAGAATGGTGTCAATACTGAATGTGACAAAAATCTGCGAGAAGGTCAACACTGTGGGGTTTCGTTTTTGAAATAAGGCTTGAGAGTAGACGAAGAGCGTCACTATGGACCACGTATATAAGGCCCATTGCATTAGCTCCAATGGATGGCCGGTGAACAGTGCCAGGATACCGTAGGCACCGCTGCACTTATTGAAGATTGTAATGCCCAGCGAGATATCGACACCGACATACAATGGGAAAAATCCAAGAAATGTCTATTTGTAGAGCACAACATATGTGTTAGTAGAAAACAGGCTTATTCTGACTTGACCTTCATTAGATTAGCACGTACTTTCGGTAAATTAGAAGATCTCACTCTCATAGCAGGGGATCTTTGGTTCTCTTGATTATGATTCTGCCGTCTTGCCCAACTTGTGTTTTTTTACCAGATGACGCTTCCAATAAATAGTGTGAAAAAATATACAGAGCTCATCTCATCGAGAGGTGGTTGAGAAAAGGTGTGAATAAACGCATACTCTGTGCACTCAAGATGTCGATAGAAGAGGATTTCGTTAAATTGAAACTGAGTTCTCGATGTTCAGAAGACAGTGATATCCGACTGCTGGATAAACATGAACACAAGATTAAAACGGATGAAATTTCCATATCCAAAGGCAAAACGACGAAGGATAAAGCTAATAGGGCTACCGTTGAAAACGTCTTGGACCCCAGAACGATGAGATTTCTAAAGGGTTTGATGAATAGAGGTGTTCTCTCCGATTTTAATGGCTGTTTGAGTACAGGTAAGGAAGCAAATGTGTATCATGCTTTCGCTGGTCTAAAAGAGGGAATGAACAAGAGCGAGAGGAGGGAATATGCTATTAAAATATACAAAACATCGATTTTGGTGTTTAAGGATCGTGAGCGTTACGTTGATGGGGAATTTCGGTTTAGAAATTCCAGGTCTCAGCACAACCCAAGAAAAATGATAAAGATATGGGCAGAAAAGGAGTTTAGAAACTTGAGGAGAATTCATCAAAGTGGTGTTATTCCGGGACCAGAGCCGATTGAAGTTAGGAACAATGTTTTAGTCATGGAATTTCTCAGTCGCGGTAATGGATTTGCGTCACCCAAGTTAAGAGATTATCCTTACAAAGATAGAGATGACATTTTCCATTACTACCACACGATGGTGGCTTATATCAGATTGATGTACCAAGTATGTCGTCTTGTACATGCGGATCTTTCCGAGTATAATGCGATTGTGCACGATGATAGATTGTACATCATTGATGTTTCTCAAAGTGTTGAACCACAGCATCCAATGAGTTTGGATTTTCTAAGAATGGACATCAAAAACATGAATCTGTATTTTGAGAAGTTGGGTATCGATATTTTCCCCGAACGGTTGATATTTCAGTTTGTAATTTCTGAAAAATTGGAAAATTTCGAAGGCGATTATAAGAGTTCAGCTGATTTGACTGCATATGTTTCAAGAACTCTGCCTGTAAAGTCCGGTACAAAAGATTCAGAAGAAGATGAAGTGTTTAGAAGCTTGTATTTGATCAGAAATCTGGGAGGATTAGAAGAGCGCGATTTTGAGAGATTTACCGACGGTAAGTTTGACTTATTAAAGAGCTTGATTGCCCATGATAATGAAAAGAATTATAAAGATTTGGAAAAGGAAGGATATAATTCTCTTGAAGAATGTAGTTCTGAAGATAACTCGAATCAGACAGAGGGAAATTCGGAGGATGAGGAAGAAGATGAAGGGAGTGAAGACTATTCAGATTTTACTGACGATGATGATGACGATTCAAAACCCAAAGGAAAAAAGTATGAAGACAAGGACGATAAAAAACAGCGTAAGCTCGAAGCAAAAGAGGCTAAAAGAGAAAAAAGGAAAACGAAGGTCAAGAAGCATATAAAGAAAAAATTAGTTAAAAAATCTAAATCAAAGAAATAATAATGCGTATTTTATGAGATATATTTGGTTACATAGAGCCCCCGCTTTGGGCGTGAGCCCCCACTATTCCTGCCATTTCTAACAATGCACGATCTTCTCCGATACTGCGCAAGTTAATTTGTTGACGTCTTTTAGCTTCGGCTTCCTCCCATTCCCATTGCTTTAACTGCTCTTGGAGTTCTTTTTCTCCTCCACAGCCCCAAACTTCCACTTCCTGTATCAACATTCTGATTTCAAATGAAGTATTTCCCGAATGTTTCTTACTTGAAAGAATTCCAGGGTTTAACATTCCACCGTTACCAACATGTCTAAAAACTGCGAATTCCAAAGTGCTATCCATTGTTAAAGAGACATTACCAGGGGAATATGATTTACTCAGACCTTTGATGTTTGGCTGCTTATTTCCGACACCTATGCCACCACCAAGAGTATTGAAGTACACAACATCGGATTGTGATGCACTATATACATCGTGAGTCGGAGATAATTGGATAATTTTTGTTCCTGGACCACCAAAATATCCATTGTTTGTAATTTTCCAGCGTTCGCTGATATATACGGCAAACACAGCTTTATTCCTATGCAATTGAGCCTTATTTAAATTCTGATAATTATCTTTCAATTTGGGAAATTCTTGTAAAAATTTCTTGTACCTTGCATTCTTGATAGAATATTCATCATCATCTAAAATACATTTTCCACTTACCAAAATGATTGTAGGTGCCATCCATTTGAAAACTTTTGCTTGTATTGATCTCATCGAAAAGCCACTTTCTCGACCAACATAAAGCTTTTGTAGCTTTGAGAATGTTAATTCTTTTGATAAAGATAGAGATAATTGTGCGATTAACGCCTGGTTGATTAGTTTAGAATTTGATAAGTTGTTTTGAAACTCAACCGAAACTAGATCTGCTTCTTGATAGAGCAAATGTTCCATAGCTCTCTCCAGAGGTGAAAATAAATCTGGGATAATTGTCGAAATAGCGTTTGAGAACTGTTCATAGTTGATCGAATGCAAGTCTGAGATTACTATCAAAGAAGAATCCATTGATCTTAACAGATTCATTGCAGAGCCTCTATACTGTTGCCATTCTTTAAAAATATGATCACCAGGGAATTTACAGTTGTTCGTTGGGCAATGTGTAGTCAGGATTAATAACCATGTGATAAATTCCAAAAGATACGATGCTGGGACCGTGAGCTCGTCTAATGATATTCGATCGTAATTCTTGAAGCTATTCAACTCATTTAGTGAGTCCCTCGAAGGAGATTCACTACTTTCATACTCTTCCTTTACAGTTTTTGAAGTTGCGAAAGCAATGAACATCAATTTTGGTTGATTGTAAAGTTTAGCGCTTAGATATTTTCGACATCTAACATGGTCTATCAGGACTATTGATTTCAGAATACCTATTCCAGTAACATTATCGAACCCTTCCTGCACCAGGGGAAAATTGCTCAAAACACGTATAAAGTTGTGAAATATTTCTCTTAGAACAACATTATCATGGGGTAAGTGCAACCACGCCGTCATTTCTTCATTCGATATTGCGTCTGTCAGTTTTCTGCCCTTAAGTCTGCTTTTAAATGCAAGTAACTCAGGAACAGTGAGAAACTTTAAAGCCTTTTCGTTAAAATACCGTAAAGCATCTGAATTAGAGTCGAAATTTACTGCGAACGACTCAGTATTTTCACGCTTTTCTGCCAATGATGTACTCTGTCCCATGCTCACTCAAATTCTTAAGGAGCGATACTAAGGAGTTTATGTTGAGTACTTTTGATAGGATGATATGTTATCTTCTGAATAATTGTATCTGTTTTACTTTAAATGCAATGCTTCTATCTTTTATTAAAGTTTTCCTAATTCAATTGTGAAACATCATAAACTTTACAGGTATCCCTTGTTATTAATGATGAGCAAAATGAGATAAACGAACACAAGCCGCAAAAGTACTACGATATCTTTAGATAAACAAACAAGAAGAAATAAATATATTTTTGCGCTGCATACAATGTTCGAACCCTGACAACCAACAACTACTTACTCTCCTTCACCTTAAACTAAAATATTTTCAATCCCAGGAACTCCGGCCGGGAAACGCCATTTCGACTTAGGTTTATGCAGTTAGCTTAAGATTATCATTAAGCGGCATAATAAAACAAAGCAAGACTCATAGAAGTCCCAAAAAACCTTGACTACTGTTTTGGCGATCATTATACAGGCGTCTTTTGCCTTTAACTTTCTCTTTGCAACATATATTATGTCGCCGCAAACGGACCAGATGAAAAATTTCATCTCATCTCATAAAGCTGTTTTCAAGCGATGAGGTGAGATGAGATGAGCATCGAAAAGCGAAATTTGAAGGGCGCAATTTTAGGCATAGTGGTATCTATAGTTTACTGAATATGTCTGAGGATGAATCAAGAGATATCAGCAGAGATCCTAGATTTGCTAAAATTCACAGCGACCCAAAATTCAAGAATATCAAGCAAAAAGGTTTAAAAGTAAAGCTAGACGATAGATTCAGTAAAAAGGATTTGGAGATTAATCGTAAAGCCAAAGTTGATAAGTATGGTAGGAAGATAATTGAAGACGAGTATAATAAAGATCTAAAAGATTTCGATAAGTACTACGAGAAGTCTGAGGATGAAAGTACAAAAAATGAAGACGGCACGAGCACGCTAACGAGTGTTGACCGCGCTCGTGGTGAAGTACCAAGCGATTATGTAAGCTCTGGTGATGAATTTACATCATCCGACTCTGAAGCTTCTAGTGAAAGTGAGCTTGAAAGCGATCTCGAATCTGATGCAGAAGTTCAGACCGCTAAGCCAGATTCTGGTGAGCCAACAAACACATTGGCAGTTGTCAATTTGGATTGGGATAATGTTAGAGCTGCGGATCTAATGATTACATTTTCTAGTTTTCTGCAATCTGGCGGTAAAATTGAGAAGATTGCAATTTATCCAAGTGAATTTGGTAAGGAGAGGATGAAACGAGAAGAGGTTGAGGGTCCACCAAAGGAGTTGTTTGCGAAGAGCAAAAAGAAGAACAGTAAGCATCTATCAGATGGGGCTAGCGATGAAAGTGACTCTGAAGTCGATATCAAAGACTTGTACGAAGAAGGTGACGTTGATGAAGCTGTGGATAAACGTGCACTGCGCCAATATCAATTAGAAAGGTTAAGGTATTATTATGCTGTCATTTACTGCAACACTGTTTCGGCAGCACAAAATATATATTCCAACTGTGATGGTACAGAATACGAATCTACGGCAAATATCTTTGACTTAAGATATGTTCCGGATGGAATGGACTTTAGTGACGAACCCAAAGATCAGTGTGACTCCCTACCCAAAAATTATAAACCGCTACAATTCAGTACGGATGCACTACAGCATTCTAATGTTAGATTAACCTGGGATGAGACACCTATCGATAGAGTTAGCGTCGCCAAGAAGGCTTTCACTCAAAAAGAAATTGAAGATATGGATTTCAAGGCGTATCTAGCCTCAGACTCCGATGAGTCCGAAGATGAAAATAATGAAACGACAAAAAATAAACTCAAATCTTTGGTTGGTATTTCATCCGGTTTTGATAGAGGTGAGTCAAACGGAAACGACGATCAAGATGACGATGAAGGTGAAATCGATATGGAAATCACATTCAATCCCGGATTGGATGATGAAAGCAAAAAGGTCGGCGATGAGGAAGGTCAAGATGAGACAACAATTGAAAAAGTCAGACGTAAAGAGAAAGAACGTCGTAAATTGAGAAAGCAGAAGCTGAAAGAATTGAAAAAGACATCGGAACAAGAGAAGAGAGATAAAATAAAGTCTCTCAAAAATAATAAAAATGAAGAAGCTGGCAAAAACAGTAAATCAAATGCTAAGTCCAGAGCTGAACTCGAACTTTTGATGATGGAAGATGACGATGACACAGAAAAATCTTTAAACAAAAAGGCTCATTTCAACATGAATGAGATTCTGAGGTCCGAAAAGGAAAAATCTAAAAAGGGGAAGTACCAGGCGAAGAATAAAATTGTGGAAGATAATTTCAAGCCTAATCTGAATGATGATAGGTTTGAAGAAATGTTTGAAGATCATGATTTTGCTATTGATCCTTCTCAACCAGAGTTTAGAGAGACAAATGCTATGAAAGAAATTTTGAAAGAGCGCACCAGGCGTTCTCATGACAAAAATTCAAAGAAGAGACGATCATCATCGAGTCAGCAAGAGCATTCTACAGAAGATGGCGACATTGCTAATATGGTCTCGAAGCTGAAACGCAAAAATAGAAAGAAAAAGGGTAAGCGTTAGCAAAACTTGTATATTGTACATAAAGGAGCTTACGTAAAAAGAACAATCTGGTGCCAAGATCTCCAAACCCATGTTCATATGGACAGATTTTTTTTTCTGTGGTCTAAACCGACGATATTCTGGCATATTATATGCCTACAAGCAGTGACCATGCGAAAATTTGAAAAAAAAAGTTGCTCAGTTAACAAAGCTTAATTCACAGTTCTCAATGGCCTTAGTTGCAGGGTACAGTTCATCTTCTGAATCTGAAAGTGATCGTGGATCTGAATCCTCAAATCGAAAGACAAGCACTTCTTATGAGCAAAAAGTCGATGGAACGGCGAAGGTTCAAAGTAAATCTTTAAAGAAGAGAAAACATGTTTCGCCAATCTTGGCTTCAAGTAAAAGGAAGTTAAAACGACGCAAGAGTCCATGGGATTCCTTGTCTGAGGACGATAGCGAATGTAGGACTGAGAGCTCAAACGAGAGTCTCGATGACACTGATACTGTAAGCGAGCTTCAAGGTTATCAAGAATTGGAACACATTGATGACAAGAACGTGAACATTCAGGAGACCTCTCATTTTTACGGTGAGTCTGAAAAGGATTATCAAGGCCGTGGATTTCTCCACCCCCCTGCAGAAGTTGATACTGATTTGACCAAGGATCCGATGTCATTTAAGTGCTATCTACCCAAGAGAATCATTCACACATTCGCAGGCCATACGCATGGGACCAATTCCATCGAGTTTCTACCAAAGTCGGGACATCTTTTCCTATCTGGCGGCAATGACAGTCTAGTAAGAATTTGGGATTTCTACCACGGTAGAAAATGTCTTAGAGATTATAAAGGCCACACAAGACCGGTGAAGGTTATAAATTTTACAAATGATGGCACAAAGTTCATCAGTGCAGCTTTTGATCAAAGCGTCAAGCTTTGGAATACAGAAAGTGGTAAGGTAATATCGAGGCTGAAGTTTAGCAGCATTCCTAATGATGTGAAGACTCACCCGACAAACCCCAATGAGTTCATAGTGGGTTGCTCTAATTCTAAGATTTATCATTACGACACCCGTATAGATGCAAATAAAGGTAGGGTTCAAGTTTATGACCACCATTTGAGTAGTATCTTGAATCTAAGATATTTCCCAGACGGCTCCAAATTTATATCATCGTCTGAAGATAAAACGGTTAGAATTTGGGAGAATCAGATAAATATACCAATAAAGCAAATTAGTGATACGGCGCAACACTCCATGCCATACATTGACACCCATCCAGCAGCACATTATTTCTGCACACAAAGTATGGATAATACAATTTACACCTATGGTATGAAACCAAAATACAAGCGACACCCGAAAAAGACCTTCAATGGACAAATTTCTGCTGGATACGGTATAGGTCTTGCTTTCTCGCCAGACGGTCGATACATATGTTCTGGAGATTCTAAAAGTAGAGTAATGATTTGGGACTGGACAACCACTAATTTACTGAAAACTGTAAGCATACCTGGAAACGAACCGGTAACCAAAGTTGCCTGGAATCCACAAGAGACGAGTAAGTTGATTTGTAGTGGTCCGACCGGAAAAATATACCTCTTAGATTAATCATGATAGATTTTTGGTACTATATTTATATTAATGACAATTATATACAAATTAAAAATTGTATATATCCCAGGTTTTTTGTTTTTTCATATTTGCTCATGCATTCTTCCCCTAGTTTGTTTTTTTCATGCATAGAATGAAACGGATTTCGATTTTCTAGCTTGTACTTCACCAATAGCATCAACGAAATCTTCATGCTTGACAGAATTTTGACCATTTCTCAAAGCGATCATTCCTGCCTCTACTGAAACGGCCTTTAGCTGGGCACCATTAAATTCATCAGTGGATCTTGCTAATTCTTGCCAATTTATATCGTCATCTGTAGTCATCTTTCTTGAATGAATCTGTAAAATCTGTGCTCTTGCATCTTCCGTTGGTAAGGGAAATTCAATTTTTCTATCCAATCTACCTGATCTCAATAGAGCGGGATCAAGAACATCTACTCTATTCGTTGCCGCTAAAACTTTGACACGATCGTCAGATCCAAATCCATCCAGCTGATTTAATAGTTCCAGCATCGTTCTTTGTACTTCTCTATCACCCGATTTTTCTGAGTCAAAACGTTTTGTACCAATGGCATCCAACTCGTCAATGAATATAATAGTTGGTGCTTTCTCTTTTGCTAATTCAAAGGCATCACGAACAAGCTTGGCACCCTCACCAATGAACATTTGAACTAATTGTGGTGCAGCAAGTTTCAAAAAGGTTGCGTTTGTCTGAGCGGCACATGCACGCGCCAAAAGTGTCTTACCAGTACCTGGGGGCCCGTACATCAATGCACCTTTAGGTGCTCTAATACCCATTTCCTTGAATTTATCTGCACGTTTCATAGGTAGAACGATCGCTTCAACTAGTTCCTCGATTTGTTTATCCAGCCCACCCACATCGGAATATGTCTCTGTCGGCTTTTCATCCACTTCCATTGCCTTCACACGAGAATCAAACTCTGATGGTAGAGTCTCCAAGATCAAATAAGAATCCTTGTTGACACCAACCAGATCATTAGGTTTCAAAGTTTCCGGATCGACCAACCCAACCATTGGTAAGAACACAGTCTGTCGGGAGGAAGTTTTCACTACTGCTGCTTTACCTTCTGCAGTATTGTCTAGATTTAAATTGCCGCTCTGTGTCACGGCTTCGCTGTTCTCTTTATCTTGCAACTCGTCCATGTCCATAATCTCCACAACATTGGCCACCAGATACGGTAATTGCCTGTTGTTCTTGATTTTTTCCTTGTTATCCTTTATCTTTTCGACCATCACACTATTTTCGTGCGTTAATCTCTGAATCTCTGATCTGAAAATACGTATCTCATTATCTAGTAGCTTAGCCCTGGTTGATAACTCCTGTGTGGGGAGATTCAAAATTTCCTTATCTAATTCTTCGTCTCCAGGTAATTGCTGAGCATCCAATTCTTCTAACGTCGCCATATTTACCCTGAGATAGTACAACTAGCACCACTGTGTCCTGCAATAGTACTCTCACTATCTAAGTTGTAGATGCCCTTGAAACCTCAATTACCATTCATTTATATTCAATGCCAGGTGAGCATCCTTTGCCACCGACAGAGTTACACCGCTTCATGACACTTGTCCGGGTAACGTCTCGACTACTTCAATGCCCATACTTCGGCGGGAAAACACTAACATAAGTATTAAAACAACATTTCTGCAAAGTAACATATATCTAAATTTTGCTAATGGTTTATCCAGTCATTACATAGGCGTTTGCTTACTGCACTGATTCCAAATCATTGCTGAGGCCGCTACTAGGCCTTGCTTTTCTCCAATTCCGCTCTCAGCTCTTTTGTGAAGCCGTCATCGACCTCTACATCATCCCAGTCTTCCTCCCAAAGGTTCGTTTGTCTACCTGTGGTTTCTCTCAGCGTTTCTTCTGAGGGCCATGTATCAAGTGGGAAATCCTCAAACTCGTCATCCTCCTCAAGGGACCTTTGGCTTTCTTCTGCAGTCTGGATGCCGGCCAACGCGTTCTGTTTTGAGTCCGGTGTGATTTCCATATTAGCGCTCGTGTCTGCTCTTCTCCGAACTGCTTTATTAACCCCTGAGCTTTGCTATCCTGATCTCTGTTGAACATGGACTTGCACCTTTACCATCTGTCCTGCACTTTTAAGAGTTACATACAGATCGTCCCGCCACCGACGTCTAGCATCCTTTACGTATCAGGTGATTTGAGCTCTGATCAGTCGTATCACTCTAGACGCATCCTTTTTTCATTCAATTTGGAAATTATCACCAAATGTGCGATGCATTGGTGATCTCACAGGGCATCCCGGTCAAAAATTTGATTGTTACTTAGCGAATCATCGCTTTTTCAGAGTTCAGAGAACATTGTTGACGTGAGCGAGCAGCAATATAGCAGTTCAGACCGGACCAGTTTAGTGATGAGAGAGGTTGTGGTTAGTACCACTCCCAAGAAGATCAGTGGATTGGAGTTCAGTGCATTGAGCGCTGCCGATATTGTTGCGCAATCGGAGGTAGAGATAGCCACCCGTGATTTATTTGATTTGGAGAACGGGCGTGCGCCCAAGAAAGGCGGTGCCCTGGATCCCAAGATGGGTGTCTCATCTTCAAATCTCACGTGTGAGACTTGCCAAGGCACTTTGGCAACTTGTAATGGTCATTTTGGTCACATCAAATTAGCATTGCCAGTTTTTCATGTCGGTTACTTCAAGTCGACAATACAAATTTTACAAGGAGTTTGTAAGAGCTGTTCTGCAGTGCTGCTAACTGATGCTGATAGGAGAAACTATTTAAATGAGTTACGTCGTCCGGGGACTGATAATTTAAGACGTATGGGGATTCTGAAGAAAGTTCTCGATCAATGTAAGAAACAAAGACGGTGTTTGAAATGTGGTGCGCTCAATGGCGTTGTGAAGAAGGCTGCAGCAGGTGCAGGTTCCGCATCTTTGAAGATTATTCATGATACTTTTCGTTGGGTCGGCAAAAAAAATGTTCCAGAAAAGGACAAATGGATTGGCGATTGGCAAGAAGTTTTATCTCATAATCCGGAACTCGAAAGGTATGTCAAGCGTTGTATGGATGATCTGAATCCTTTGAAAGTTTTGAACCTTTTCAAACAAATTGTTCCTGATGATTGTGAGCTATTAGGTATAGACTCTTCTGTAAAGTCAGGTAGACCGGAGACCTACATCTGGAGATACTTGCCAGCACCTCCCGTTTGCATAAGGCCGTCGGTTATGATGCAAGATTCCCCTGCTTCCAATGAAGATGATCTAACGGTTAAATTGACGGAGATAGTTTGGACTTCATCTTTAATCAAATCCGGTTTGGATAAAGGTATATCAATAAATAATATGATGGAGCATTGGGACTATCTACAATTGTCTGTTGCCATGTATATAAACTCGGACTCCGTCAATCCAGCAATGTTACCGGGTGCTTCAAATGGTGGAAGTAAAGTTAAACCAATTAGAGGGTTTTGTCAAAGATTGAAGGGTAAACAAGGTAGATTTAGAGGTAACTTATCTGGTAAGCGTGTTGATTTTTCTGGTAGAACTGTGATCTCGCCAGACCCTAATTTATCGATTGATGAAGTCGCAGTGCCAGACCGTGTAGCAAAGGTTCTGACTTTCCCTGAAAGAGTCACTCGTTATAATAAATCCAAACTGCAAGAACTAATCATAAATGGTCCTAGTGTTCATCCAGGTGCTAACTACTTGTTGAAGAAGGATGAAGATGCCAGAAGGAATCTTCGTTACGGTGATCGAGTCAAATTAGCTAAATTCCTCAAAGTCGGCGATGTTGTTGAAAGACATTTAGAAGATGGGGATGTTGTACTATTCAATCGTCAACCATCATTGCATAGATTATCCATTTTATCACATTACGCAAAAATTCGTCCGTGGAGAACTTTTAGATTAAATGAGTGTGTCTGTACGCCATATAACGCAGATTTTGATGGTGATGAAATGAATTTACATGTTCCGCAAACGGAAGAAGCAAGGGCTGAAGCAATCAATTTAATGGGCGTTAAAAATAACTTATTGACTCCAAAATCTGGTGAGCCTATCATTGCAGCTACTCAGGATTTCATTACTGGTTCATACTTAATTTCACATAAGGATTCCTTCTTTGATAAAGGAACGGTTACCCAACTCCTTTCAATGATGGCAGATGCCAATTTACAGTTCGATTTACCGCCGCCGGCTATAATGAAACCATATTTTCTATGGACCGGTAAACAAATTTTTTCTTTATTAATCAGGCCAAATAAACAATCACCAGTTGTTATCAATTTAGATGCAAAAAATAAAGTTTTTATTCCACCAAAAATAAAATCTTATCCGAATGAAATGTCTCAGAACGATGGTTTTGTCATTATCAGGGGCTCTGAAATTTTAAGCGGGGTTATGGATAAATCAGTTCTGGGTGATGGTAAAAAACACTCGGTGTTTTATACTATTTTAAGAGATTACGGGCCTCAAGAAGCTGCGAATGCAATGAATAGAATGGCTAAACTCTGCGCAAGATATCTGGGTAACAGGGGTTTTTCTATCGGTATTAGTGATGTCACGCCAGCGGATGAATTGAAGCAGAAGAAAGAAGATATGGTTGAAAAGGCATATGCGAAGTGTGATGAGCTGATTGATTCATATAATAAAGGAAAATTAGAGACGCAGCCTGGTTGTAATGAGGAGCAAACTTTGGAAGCAAAAATTGGTGGTCTCTTGTCCAAAGTCAGAGAAGAAGTCGGTGATGTCTGTATTAATGAGTTGGATAACCTAAATGCACCGCTTATTATGGCTACATGTGGATCTAAAGGTTCTACACTTAACGTGTCCCAAATGGTTGCTGTTGTCGGACAACAAATTATATCTGGTAATCGTGTTCCTGATGGGTTCCAGGACCGTTCTCTTCCTCATTTTCCAAAAAACTCCAAGACGCCGCAGTCAAAAGGGTTCGTTAGAAATTCATTTTTCTCTGGTCTGTCTCCACCAGAATTTTTGTTTCATGCTATCTCAGGTCGTGAAGGTCTAGTTGATACTGCTGTTAAAACAGCCGAGACAGGATATATGTCACGTAGACTAATGAAATCGTTAGAAGATTTATCATGTCAATACGACAATACGGTACGCACTTCCTCGAACGGTATTGTTCAATTCACTTACGGTGGTGATGGTTTAGATCCCATGGAAATGGAAGGCAACGCTCAGCCAGTCAATTTCAATAAAACATGGGATCATGCCACAAATATAACATTCGACAATGCAGACCAAGGTTTACTCCCTTACGAAATTGTAAAAAAGACTGGAGAGATACTAGCCCCATTTGAAAACAAATTGGTCAGATATGATAACGTTGGAAACGTAGTCCCTAAAAGGAACGACGGTCTGGCTGAGTATATCGATCAATATGATGCTGAGAGAAATTTCTATCTCTCTTTGAGAAGTTATATAAATGGTAAAGCCAACACACTTGCATCCATCAGAAAACTAAGAGGAATGAGAGCCTTACTAGACGAGCCTGGTGAAGAATTTTTGTTAATGGATCTTGATGCGAATGTTTCCAGTAGTACTAAAAGTTCTGTTGATCAATTATGCAAAATAACAAAGGCAGCTTTGATGGAGTTTTTGAGAATTGCTCTTTTGAAATATCGCAGAGCGAGAGTGGAGCCCGGCACAGCTGTTGGTGCTATTGGTGCCCAATCGATTGGTGAGCCGGGAACACAAATGACTTTGAAAACCTTTCATTTCGCCGGTGTCGCCTCCATGAATGTTACTCTTGGTGTTCCCCGTATCAAAGAAATTATCAATGCATCTAAGGTTATATCTACGCCAATCATCAATGCAGTTCTCGTTAATGATAACGATGAAAGAGCTGCCAGAGTGGTTAAAGGAAGAATTGAGAAAACATTGTTATCTGATGTTGCTTTTTATATTCAAGATGTTTATCATGATAACTTATCCTTTCTACAGGTTCGCATCGATTTAGCATCTATCGAAAAATTGCAATTAGAGCTTACTCTCGAGGAAATCGCAGTTGCAATAGCGAAGGCCCCAAAACTGAAGATACAATCCTCTGACGTCAGCATTCTCGGTAAGGATAAAATTGCCATTAATGTTTTCCCAGAAGGATATAAAGCCAAGTCAATTTCAACATCTGCCAAGGAACCGAGTGAAAATGATGTTTTTTATAGAATGCAACACTTACGTCGTGCTCTTCCAGACATTGTGGTCAAAGGTTTACCGGATATCTCAAGAGCTGTTATAAATGTTCGTGATGATTCAAAGAGGGAACTTTTGGTAGAGGGCTATGGCCTGAGGGAGGTGATGTCAACAGATGGTGTAATTGGCTCAAAAACGATTACAAATCACGTCTTAGAAGTATACAGCGTCTTAGGCATTGAGGCTGCACGAGCCAGCATTACTGGTGAAATTAATTATACAATGAGCAATCATGGTATGAGTGTCGATCCTCGTCATATCCAACTACTGGGTGATGTTATGACTTATAAAGGTGAAGTATTGGGTATTACTAGATTTGGTTTGAGTAAAATGCGCGATTCGGTCTTACAGTTGGCGTCTTTTGAGAAAACCACTGACCATTTGTTTGACGCGGCCTTTTATATGAAAAAAGATGCCGTAGAAGGTGTCTCCGAATGTATTATTTTGGGTCAAACAATGTCTATTGGTACAGGGGCTTTCAAAGTTGTCAAAGGAACAAACTTAATGGAGGGAGATCTAACACCGAAACCGACTTTGTTTGAGACATTAACGAACGAAAATTCGCAGACTGCTGCGAAAA
Organism: Zygotorulaspora danielsina; assembly: GCA_030572985.1. Classification (NCBI taxonomy): domain Eukaryota; kingdom Fungi; phylum Ascomycota; class Saccharomycetes; order Saccharomycetales; family Saccharomycetaceae; genus Zygotorulaspora; species Zygotorulaspora danielsina. The sequence goes on from JAJMCL010000019.1 coordinate 127,036, forward strand.
TAAATTAGCATTGCCGCTTCTATCAGTGGTTTATTTAAGCATCTAAGAATAATGACAATATAGCAATCAATAAATTATTTTTACTAAGTGCTTGGGATAAATTAACAAACAAAATAATGTGCGTTCTTATAAGTTATATTGCGGTTAATAAAGGATTTAGCTATAAATTTCATTTGTACTATATAATTTTATGAAGCCGTTTCTTAGTAGCTTATGTAAGTGCATTACATAACGTGTTAGCGTATCATTTGTATCCTACTCTATGTTACGACCGAGATCTTACGCGGACATTCGTTATCGGTTTCAAGTGATACAGTTTAAAGCTCTTATAGTGCTTTATAATAAAAACGCCACGTATCAGAATGCATGGTACATATTCGAAAGGTTATACAATGGACTATAGTGCCCATATCGACATCATCATAAATCACAACAAATCTCAAACATTTAAGATTTTCAAAAAAAGCCCTGTAGGGGGCTCGAACCCCTAACCTTGTGATTAAGAGTCACACGCGCTACCGATTGCGCCAACAAGGCATTATAATTATTTGCTATGAAACCCCATGCGATTTTATATATGAATGGTTCACTTTGGGACCAATGACATGCTGAGTAACCAAGAAAGTTGTGATAGAATTGAGAATCAAGGATTATTGGAAGAGGTTTTTATTGACGGCTTCGTTGATACTTGGGTTAGTAGACATTGGTAGTTAGCTGGTGGAGTATATAGATCTATAAATCTTTAGATTAATCCTTGATTTTCTACAATATAAAATATACAAAAGATGTGAATTGAACAGAACAAATTGTTGAAAGGTTCTAATAGTTAGATCATTTGATAAAAGCATTAAAGCATTTAGGTTATATTACACAATTCATATGCCGAGTTCGTGAGTTGATAAACGTCCACGAACTGCC